>CM062820.1:521030952-521511964 GCA_031772625.1 Pinus tabuliformis | reverse complement strand
GGTGGAAAACCTGTCCTTAAATACCTGAAAATCATGTTGAACAATCATCATTCCAAACAAAATCAGCGTCCTTAGTTAATAATTTAAATAAAGGTGCCACAATCCTTGTAAAATTTTCTATAAATCGATGATAGTAACCCGCATGTCCCAAAAATATTCTTACCTCTTTTTGTGTACTAGGAATTGAAATATGTGAGATTACCTCAATCTTGGCTGGATCAACTTTGATTCATTCAAATGAAACATGATGGCCCAAGACTATCCCCTCAATTTGCATCATTTTACATTTACTATTACTAAGGGCTAGGTGGGCTTCTTGACATCGAATCAACACCTTTTCTAGATTTGCTAGAGCTTGGGAAAAATCATCTCCATATACTATGAAGTCGTCCATATAGACTTCTACATAGTCATGGATCAAGTTAGAAAAGATAGCTAGGACAAACTCGCTGAAAGGTGGTTGGGGCATTGCAAAGACCAAAAGGAAGAACTCGATAGGCATATGTACCCAAGGGCAGGTGAAAGTCATCTTCTCTTGGTCTTCCTCAGCTATTTGAATCTGGTTATACCCGCTATACCCGTCTAGAAAATAGAAATACTTCTTACTAGAGAGTGTGTCAAGTACTTGATCAATAAATGGTAGTGGAAAGTAATCTCATAGGGTGGCTTTGTTTAACTCCCTATAATCAACACATATGTGCCACTTACCGTTCTTCTTCAGAACCACCACCAAAGGTGACACCCATTTGATATATGAAATAGGATAGATAAAATATGCATCCAATAACTTTTGCAACTCATCTTTTACAATTTCTTTCAAGGCTGGGTTCATGCGTCTCCATGGCTGCCGAATTGGTCTCATCTCCTCATTGGTGTAGATGTGGTGGATGCATGTATTTGGGTGTATTCCTTTCATGTCCAAATAGTCCCAGGCAAAAGCTCTAGATTGTTCTTGAACCATGCTCAACAATTTCTGCTTTTGTTCTTCATTTAGTTCATTTCCAGTATACAAAATTTGTCCTTCACTAATTTCAACTGGTTCCGTAGTGAGCTCATCTCTATCCTCTATTGTTGTAAATGAGGAAAATATAGCTGGATGACAAGATTCCTGAAACTCATTACTGAAAACATGCTGATAACTAATAAAAGAAATAGGATAATCAATATAAGAACGATCAGATAAAAATTGTTGCAAAATATGATCTTCGGATTATTCCTGGAGTCCTTTAGATTGTTCTAATGATAACAAAGGAAACATACAATCCTCATCTCCATAAGGAATCTGTAGCCATAAGGGTACTTTAGCAATAGTTTGAGTAGGGGGGAAATTGAAAAGGTTTGATTATGTGAACTATTGGAAATGATCATTTCTCCATTTCGGCACCCTATCACAGCATCTACAGTAGCTAACTAATGGGGTCCTGGGACTACAGGGTGTCTTTGTTTTTTAGGAGAAATGACAATGAAATTGATGGGATATTTCCAGGAAGAAATGGTGACTACTATCTCTTCTAGAGTTCCCATGGGTTTAATAATGGATTTATCTGCCAATTCTAAAATAATAGGTGTAGGTTTGATCCCTTGCAATTGCAAATATGTCATGGTTTCAAAATTCATAGCATTAATCGCTACTCCTAAGTCTACAAGGGTGTTTGGCAGAAGTACTCCATTGATTTCGATGGTCACTATGGGATTTCCTGGGTCACTATATTTTAATGGTGAATCTGAGATCATCCTCCGCATTTCACTTATGAATTTCACATTTTGGTTCTTGTGTCCTTTCCTTCCCGGTTTCTTAATACAGAGGTATTTAATGATTTTAGTGTAGATAGGAATGTTCCTAATGGCTTGTAATAGTGGAGTTTTAATACAAACATTCCTTCATTCTGATTCTAAATCATATTCGATTGGGATATATTCCTTCTTAACAACTAGTCTTTCAGGGTAAGGGGGTTCATTTGGTTCTTCTTTTTGTTTTTCTTGTTGATGGTGATTTTCAGTTTGTTCTTGACAGGCCTCTTCCTGAATAATGACAATTGATTTTTCCTTATTGATTGTTTTCACAGATCGTAGTTGAATCTCATTTAGTGGGACAATGGTGATCATATAGGTAGGAAAAGGATTTACTTCTACACTTTGTACTGGCTGAAGCTGCTTATTATGGTTGGGATTAGCTATGGGTTGTGCAAGCAACAAAGTAGGACGAGGCGGGTTCAATGATGGTGGTGCCTGCGAGGATGATGGGTTGGATGGTGTAGGTAAAAGCTGTTGGAAAGGAGGGAGAGGTAGTGAGGATTGTTGATAATGATTTGGTTTGTACCCTTGCTGATAAGGTTGAATGTTCGGATTGTAGGACATACTAGGAATGTTTGAGTATGGAGGATAGGATTGGTTTTAGGGCTGAAAAGTGTTTACATAAGGATTTTCCCTCCAATACTGATTCCAAGGAGTGTTTTGTGATTGAGGATTAAACCAAGGAGGGTAATATGGCTGGAAACTCCAAGGTTTATTCTGACCATAGCCTTGAAAACTAGGATCTTGAAACATGTTTTGATTTGGGCTTCTCTAAGAGGGTTTCTTGTTTGTTTGTGAAAAATCATTTGTTTTAGCATTGCCCTTATAGATAGCCTGTAAACGGGAAGAGATTGACACTTCTCAGTTGCATGTTCTAAAGCACAAATCCCACAAACCTCAATAACATTGATGGGACACTCCCTCTCGGCATGCTTATTTATGCATTTAGGACAAAAGATTGTCATGGCAGTCCTCTGATCTTCTTGTTTCTTTTTTAGTTTTTTTGTGTCAAGCTGGTTACCAATAGTGTTTAGGACATCCATTTTGAAGTTTTCCAATAAGTTTCCTAATTCCACTCTAGTGACAGCGTTGGGTACAGATTTTTGATTTATTTACACATAATCTTGGGAATTGTCATGGAGCTTCTTGCCTACTTTAGCCTCACTTCGTGAGTAAGTGCGACATAGTTCAGCCACCTCAGAAAAAAGGATTTTTATAAACATCCCCACCACTTAAATATTTAGGGTTTTGATAGATTCAACCCTCAGCCCCTTTAAAAACATAGTTATGATAGTCTTCTCATCTAGATGTGCCCCTCGGGATTTATGGAAATTATAAAAGAAGCATTCAAGATATTCTTCTATGTTCTCGTCTTCGAATTGTTTTATCCTAAGAATATCGTTCACATCCCTACTTTTGTAGAAGTCTTGGTATTTCTTAAGAAAGACATACTCCATGTCATCACAGGAGTAGATGGTGTGTCACCTAGGCTCATAAACCATCTAAGGGTTGTATCTTTCAGGGTGGCTGGGAATAGCTTGAGCTTATGTGCATCCTCATAATAATTATAACTCCTACATAAAATGTCAAATTCAAATAAGAAGGAATCTTGGTATTCGGAGGACTTGCCGTAGAAGAGAGGAAGAGATTCCATTGATATGTTTTTCATAGAGATATTCCTAGTTACATCGAGAATAGGAAACCCAAAAGTGGTTTCTTCTTCTTCTTATTTGTCTTCCGGTCCTACCCTCAGTCCTTCATGGTTCCCTCTGAATAGTTTGTGATGTGGGCCTTTTCCTTCCCCCTGATGTTCCTCATTGTTTCGTCCAAATATGTTACGACGTTTACCTTCTCCTTTCCCCTGATATTCCTCATTGTTTTTGTTCTCTCCTCCCTCATTGGCCATGTCTACTACAGGTTCTTAAAGAGTTTTGTCGATGATTACCCTGTCAACATGAGGTACTAAAGGATGGTCATTGATATTAGTGTTATATGGAATTTATACCTATGGATAAGTACGTCTTCCCTAAGTGGGTAGTTACACTTAGAACAACAGAAGTAAAGATGTTTAACCTTTTCCTACAATAGATAGATAAGATAAAGGAACCTACTTGTGATCCTTCGCTTCCTTTGATCTCCTTTGAATTTCTCTCGTCGCTCCCGCTCAAGCTGAATTCGCTCAATTGGTACCTGCCAACATAAACAAAAGACGAAAACAATCAAAGCATATAATCTATCTACTATAAACAATTGGAATCAAAAACCTTTGAACATACATCCATCATAGGTATAGAAAAAAGTATTGGAAAATGAACAAACAACTTTATTGATTGATAGAAGGAGAAGTTACACCCAATGTGGTTCGATCCCATGTCACTCATCCAGCTTAGTCCAAACCCTCATCACACCAATAGGACATCAATCCAGCAGCATAACATTACTTGACAATGATTTCAAGTCTCAAATCAACAGTATTTCTCTATAATATCCAAGTTCTATTCTTCTGATAACTATGATGAGTGGTCAATTTATAGGGAAATGCAAGTGATTTTGTCATAAATTGGGTATTGAATGGTTTTCCATAATTGGATAGTTAGTTTCCATGGAGAAAGGGATGAGAGGATAGAGGGTTGAATGATCCAAATCCTATCCAAAATCGAGCTCATAGGATGAGATACGAGTTGGGCATCCTTCTAGAATGCTCTAGAATCAAGGAATATTCCCAGAATGCTATGTCAATTTCGCTCATCCTCGCCCAGCACAGGCTAAAGTGGGCCTAAGTGCTCTGAAATGTAGGTTTGAATTGGACTACCTACTATGCAGAGAAGTTTCCCCTGACCAAGGTTGCATTGGTGTCCCAAAGAAGCATTTCAGCAGGGTTTCAAACTAGGAAACTTTTATGGATGAAAGCACTCAATGAAGTGGCACATATAGGGCATGTAGCAACTAAATTAGGGTTTGATAGACACTATTTACATTGATCTAATCGTCGGGAGTGATGTGCCCAAATAGACCTGTAACAGCTGCCCCCTAAATCATGAAGTCGAAAATGATAATGCTGAGTGATATGCTTTATGATGTGATGAGGAGGATCTGAAGAGGATGGTGATTTGCATCAATTACAATACATAATATCATGATATCTTTGAATTTTTCATGAATTGCTGAGGGAAGGCATACCCATACTCAGCATATAAACTTTTCATTACATGTACATAAATCAGATAGTCGTCTACAGATATAGACCCATGATAGGATGACCATATGTGTAAAGCCATTGTACAGATGATTTAGTACACTCCTGAAATCACAACCTGATGGATGAAACTAGATCTTGGGCCTTCTATCTCATCTAGTCGTTTGCTCAAGACTATGAGTCTAACCATGTGAAAATGTGATCTGAAGACGAACATGGGAAGACACCGTCTGATTACTAGCCAATGATGTAAGCTGTTAAAGGACGCGAGAGAAATCACCGATAATGATAATGATTCTCAAGGTACTACAGTACATTATGCTTGGTATGAATAGATGTTTTGATGTCGAACACCATACAAAGTCTTTCAGTCAAGGGCATGTGATGTCAACCTATTGCCCAAAGAGAGAAACTTGCGATTGATGTATGCAAGCCTCAAGGTATTGGAAGGGTGTTTCTAAGTCAACTTCCTGGATAATGTGTTGATGTCATAAAAAAGAAACTCATCACAGGAGGGCCTTGATGTATCCCCCATCAACGACACAACACGAGTGTAATGATTTTGAAGATAGAATGTGACTGATGACACAATGTTCAGGAATGCCAGTCATGAAAACGAAGGTTTATGAGTATTGCAAAGGATGAAGTTTACTGAGTGACTTCTCTTGAACATGTCGGCGACACTAAATGAATTGGAAGCATTGACCCAAAACCAAAGTGATGGATGGTGTGATAGACCATAGGCATGATAACCATCAAGTAGATAACCCAACCCAAATAGCCACAAAGATGAAGTGAAAGTGTCATGTTCAAGAGCGACTTGCTACCATAAAGTGATTTATCCCTTTTCCCATTTTCCCCAGTCATTGTTGACTAGTACCTCTTTATTTTTTTAAACAATCTTGAGGAGGATAAAATATGCTTGTAGTATAATTCCACCCTTTGGGTGAATCCATCGCTATGTGATGTTTTAACGAGTCTAGCGAAGGTGAAACTTGGTCTTGTCATGATGGAAAATTTTGTCGCTATTTGATGCTTTAACGAGTTTAACGACAATGAGAACTCAGTGCTTTTCATGTTTAGAGAGTTTAAAAAGGGACAAAAAGAAAACTCCACAAGTTTTTTTTCATAAATTTGTCTCTCAAGTCTGAAAAAGCGTAAAATAATACAAGAGCAAACCTATTGACCATGTTCAATGAACGTATTCCTTTCTCATAAGTAATCTATCTCAGTCCGAAAAAGGGTTAAACTTATACTGAGTAGATGTCATTTCCAATTCGTTTACGAGCTGAAAAGGACAAGCGCCCGACAATCTTTTCATATTTTGAGAGTCTGAAAGGAGCTTAAAGATGACTCTACTTAGAGGGATGAGTGGTGTTTAGGATAGCAATTGGTTCCGGTGATGTTGGAACTTCTCAAAACATGTTGATTTATGTGAAGAGGCTGGCTAATAAGACCACTCATTGCAACTGTTCCTCAAAAAGGGTAAAACAACCAAGTGAAAGTGTATGATCGGCCAAGTAGATAGTGGCGATTGAAGGAGAAAAACCAAGTCTCATCTGACTAATAGAATGGAAATCATGAGGGTTAAAATGGAGATGGGTTCATTTTTACACAAGCTTGAACCATAGGAAACTATGCTTGGATTCAGTTTCATGTTTACACAATCTTGAAACAAAAAACTATGCTTGAGATTGGTTTACATGCCCCCAGCATGATGACTTGATTCCAGGTGCATGCCCCCCCAAGCTTCATTACATTCACCTAAGTAGACTACTCGTGGCTTTCAGGTGGATGGAATGAAGGTTCATTTACGAGATCAAGTGAAAGACTCAACTAGTATTTTACGAGATCCAATCAAAGACTTGAATTGGAACTTTGCTCCAGAGGGCCTTGTTTCATTTTTTAATGAGCTTGACACAAGACAAGGAACTCTGCTGAGATTCCTTGTTTCATTTTTTAATGAGCTTGACACAAGACAAGGAACTATTCTCATGATTCCTTGATCACAACCTATAAGAGTTCATGACTTCCAAGAGGTTCTCATCAGATGGGAGAAAATTTCTCTGGAAGGGATACATAGCAAGGAATCTATTAGAGAGATCTAGTTCCAATGCTCCCAGTACATAATGCACAACATCATGGAATTGATCGCCAGTTGATGTAAGCATGGAATGGGTTGCCACATAATTGACCCGTGGCAGGGAAGATACCATTGGGACAAAAGGACCATTTAAGGAAGATGGTTGACTAGAAGCCATATTTGGGTCAGGAAATGAAAGTTGGTCAATGGTGATAATTCTGCCTTCATGCTAGAAACGCATCATTCGAAAGAGTGTTGAAACAATAGCTCCCATTTCATAAAAATAGTCGCGCCCAAGAAGTAAATTGTAATCTAAAGGGCCTGGGACTACCATCACATTGAGATAAACAATATTTTCTACCAAAGTAAGAGGCAACTGAGGAAGGATCCCTAATGGTTGATAGGTTCCTTTATTAAAAGCCAACAAATTCTGAGTAACACGCACAAGTGGAGGTGAACCGAGCACTTGCTAGGAAGTGGAGGAAAGGATACTCACATATGCACCTTCGTCTATAATAGTGTCAGATAAAATCATATTATAAACCTGTACTATGATCTGGAAATGCACATAAGAAGGAAGATGACATCCTGCTGGTCGATTCCAATCAAAGGAAGTGACCAGACTACTTGGAGGGGGTACCGTAAGAACAGGAGAATTACCCCCTTAAGTTACGAAAACAGGAGGATTTTCCTCCTGTCTTGATGGAATAGGATGGTTTCCTCCAAGCTTATTGGAATCTGAAGAAATGAAAAGAACCTAAGTGGTATCACACTCACTCTCTACGAGAAAGGTATGATTAACTGAACATGAAATCGGGTCAACTGTTTCCTCGACCTGTGATTGGTCAGGTATAGACTCATGCGAATCACATTCAGAGAGAGTGGGTTTGCCTGATGGTTGATTTGGGTCAGTCACTTCATCAACTAATGAAGGATTAAGGGAGAGTCTCCTGTAACTAGATGGAAGGCGCCGCAAAGATGCAGGACGGTTATCCAACACTTTTTGGGCTTCATCCAGATAGGGACAAAGGTGAATGGGGTGATTCCCTTCACATAACCTATAGTGAAACTTAACTTTACCCTTCTTTCCATGAACTTTACTACCACTAGTTGATGGTGTGTCACCAGTATGATCTCTAGAAGTTGATGACACAGGATGATGTGAACAAGAAGACCATTCTTCTAAGATCTGAGGAATACCAGAAAAATTTCGAAGAAAATGGTCTCCCGTAAAAAGTTTGCAAGGATATCGAAGTTTGTGAGGCTTATCAGAGGGTTTCTCATCAGAAGTTTCATTCGAAGCAATGGTTGCTTGGTTGCCCTCCTACTAAATTTTCTTCTTCTCCTTCTTCTTATCCCCCTAGTTACTAGTGTCAATACTTTCACCAGGTGAAGAGGAAGAAGGGGAGGAAGAAACTAATGATGAAGAAGGTAAAGGGTCAACTGTAGGATCACCTGGAGGTTGATTTTGTCCAGTTGTAGGAATATTCAGTTGTGGGGCCAAGTAGGTTGAGAGAAACCATACTGGCAAGCCGATGGTAAGTCCCGGAAGGGACAATGTAGCCATATAAGGAGCAGTAATATTTCTGAAAGGAGGAAAAGGACTAGGATTCCCATCAAAAGGAATTCCTTGATCGATGGACTCCGGAGTTGTTAACAAATGTCTCAACCTAAGATCAACTAAGGAGTGACGTGGAGGATGTTATCCACTGTCATTTAATTTTATTTTAATCAAAATAACATAACAAAAGAAAAGAGGGATAATCTAGGCAAAAAGATTACCAAGTAATGGTGAATTGTAATATACTACCTCAGTAAACCAAGGACTTAACATACGTGCAGGCAATCTCCCCGAATGTTGTTTTCAGTGTATTACAGTATACAAGGTGGCCAACTTGATTACCTATGGATGGATAGAAACCTAATGTAGTCCTCCAAAATATACCCAAAAGTACGTGGAGGCCCAATCTGTGTTAGCGCTGTCTAATGCGAAACCACACAGTGAGAGCATTCCCTTATACTTTTCGTACTATAACACTGCCCGATATATCTGAAAGTACGTGGACGAGCTACGATATACTTATGTACATGGAATGAGGTATCACACTCGGAATGTATCACAGACTGTTAGCGACGACAGCTATGTTTAATGATACTGGAACACGTCTCTAGCCTAGACTTCTAAATGTTATGTGTTAAGTTACAATGCTCCATTAGGTTAATTGAGATAAATTTTAGTTGATTTTGTTTAAAAGTTTTCCTTTCAGGTTCACCGCGTGATATTTCTAAAAATCCTAGAATGCAACTAAGATGGGAAACATTCTTTTCATTTTATTTCAACAATGAAAACTGTAACTAAAAGGGATACAGCAATGAGGATCTCTAAACAAACAGCATAGAGCACATCTAATGCAACTTTCCCTATACCATTCCTACAAGCACACACAAACTTCTAAATGCATTATGCATGTTTTTCTTTTCATTCCTTTAATGTTTAGATGAACATAAAGAAACTAAATACAAAAACGATCAATCAATGCTTTTCACAAGAAATGAAGACTTTATGATAGTTTCTTTTTTAAAGAAATGAAGACTTTACGACAATTTTTTTCAGAAAAGTGAAGACTAATAAATGTAAGCTAACTTTGACAATGAATTGATAATTATAAATAAATCTCTTAAGAATCACTAAATAATCAAGGTCAAAGTAGGGCTAGGAGAGGAAATGCAAACTGATTTCAGAGACAAAGAAAAACATTGATCTTCAACAAACAACATCAGAAGCAACTTTGGAAAATATCAAGCAAAAGATGGGTTTTTTGGCTTGACGGGGACCAGTGCAGGCCTAAGTGGGAGCCAATGCATCTATACAGAGCACTGTCTCTAAGCCAAGGGTGCTCTACAGAGCACTGTCCCCTGACCAAGGGTGCTTTGGTAACACAAAATTCCTAGAGTAAGCATTTTAGTATAAATTTTGACCAAAAAAGCTTCAAAATGACTGAAAAGAGATCAATGAAGTCAAGTAAAGTCTACTAGTATGTAATATGATAAGGGTAACTACCAGGAATGATGTTCGTTCCCCAATATGGTCGCCAATTTTTTATATGGAATCTATACCTATGGATAAGTACATCTTCCCTAAGTGGGTAGTTACACTTAGAACAACAGAAGTAAAGATGTGTAAACTTTTCCTACAATAGACAGATAATATAAAGGAACCTACTTGTGATCCTTCACTTCCTTTGATCTCCTTTGAATTTCTCTCATCGCTCCTGCTCAAGCTGAATTTTCTCAATTGGTACCTGCCACAGAAGATGACAACAATCAAAGCATATGATCTATCTACTATAAACAAATGGAATCGACAACATTTGAACATACATTCATCATAAGTATAGATAAAATTATTGGAAAAGGAACAAGCAACTTTATTGATTGATAGAAGGAGAAGGTACACCCAATGTGGTTTGAACCCGTGTCACTCATCCAGCTTAGTCCAAACCCTCATCACACCAATAGCACATCAATCCAGCATCATAACATTACTCGACAATGATTTCAAGTCTCAAACCAACATTATTTCTCTATAATATCCAAGTTTTAGCCTTCTGATCACTATGATGAGCGGTCAATTTATAGGGAAATGCAAGTGGTTTTGTCATAAATTGCGTATTGAATGGTTTTCCATAATTGAATAGTTAGTCTCCATAGAGAAAGGGATGAGAGGATAGAGGGTTGAATGACCCATAGCCTATCAAAAATCGAGCTCATAGGATGAGATAAGAGTTGGGCATCCTTCTAGAATGATCTAGAATCAAAGAATATTCCCAAAATCCTATGCCAATTTCGCTCATCCTCACCCAGCGCAGGCTAAAGTATGCCTAAGTTCTCTGCAACGCAGGTCTGAATGGGCCTACCTGCTATGCAAAGTAGTTGCCCCTGACCAAGTCTGCGTTGGTGTCCCAAAGAGGCATTTCAGTAGGGTTTCAAACTAGGAAACTTTTATGGATGAAAGCACTCAATGAAGTGGCATATCTAGAGCATGTAGCAACTGAATTAGGGTTTGATAGACCCTGTTTACACTGATCTGATTGTCGGGAGTGATGTGCCCAAATAGACTTGTAAGAATTAGTTGATTCTAAATCTGTGTGGTTTTGTAGCTTGACTGGTTCTTCTAACACAATTCCTTCTGTACTCCCAAAAATAATGTGTTCAACTGTTTCCTCATCTTGATTCAGAATCTCCGTCTCCAAAGCCACTTTGTTGTCAACACCTCCTTCTTCTTGCTTTACTCCTGCATACCGATTAAAAGGATTGGTGATTGGTGTGGTTGTTGGACCAAAAGTTGTAGGAAATTTTGAACTAGAAATAAATCTACCTTGACTATCCCTTGGCCCGCTTCTACTTCTACGCATAAAGAAAAGGAAATAAAATTTCAAAGATAAGAAAAAAAAATCATACTTTGGAGAAACCCCACAATAGTGGATGTGTGGCACTTCACTCATGTCTTACCGTACTCTCTCCACCCTCTGACTGCCTATAATACCCTTGAAACTTTGTGATAATAATCTTACCCGAACCAAAATACAACTCCCTGGAAATGACACCAAAATGTTGAGAGTTTTAATTAGTGATTAAACCTCCTAATATTCAATTATCAACCAAGACTCGTAAAAACGAGTTGTACAGAATATGTAATTTTCCTTGATAATGATTGTTAAGTACAAAATGATGAAAAAAACACTATCAATTAAGCAAATTAGCACTCATCTCATTCCCAGAAAATGTAAGAAATCTAAAGGAAATCAACTTAACTCAATCCATTCTATTCCTTATTCTAAATCTCTGCAATCAAAAGACAAACTTACTGAAACCAAAGGCTTAATGAAATTTACTCTAAGCACAATTCTTGAAATAAACCCTTTTTAAAACAGGATGTTCAAACTCTAATTATTCGAAAGGAAGAGGCAAGCAGTCATCAAAACCTAATCTCCGAGAAATCAAAATGAAATGCTACAACTTGAAAAAGAAAACCAGAATTAAATCCTGAATTGTCAACCTAGACTATTCTTGCTCAGAAATAAAATACACTCAAATCACACTGCTACAAAGACTGACTTTGAAATCAACTTGAACTGATCTATTGGTGCTTAAAGGAAAATGAAATCTTAACGAAATTCTCTGAGTTTATAAATGTAATGGAAATGTTGTCACACTGCTATGAAATCAATCACTATACTACAACATTGGGAATGGGAATCAAACTTATTCTATCATGTGAAAATAAATCTAAATTATCCTATGATAATTTAATGACTCAAATCGATGCTCTGAATGAAATGCTTTGAAGTAAACCACGTTGATTGAAACAAATCAAACAATTCAAATTGCGGAAATGAAGGACACAACACCTATCACTACCAAGCACAACTTCATTTGCAATCACAATCAAAACCTTTTAAACCATAAATCAGCCACTCAATTATACAAAAGGAATTATTCGTTCACACTCATACCATACTTCATAATTTGCATGGATAAACACAAAGGAATCGTGCTTCTTAAACTTCAAGAATCGATTGATTTTCTCTATCGTGGACACTCCAATTATAAATATGAATAAATGCGACTTGAGTGGAGGAATAGAGCATGGATCTTGTTGAAATATAAGTTCAGGTTATAAAATGAATCGAAGATATTCAACACAGGAAAGCAATCTTTAAATTGTTTAATTTGTAAGGTAACAAACCACACATATGTTATGAAATCATATACCAATTTTCGTAACTATAACACACGGGATTCAAACTATAAAATCGTATGCACACACCTAGCTATACGAACTGTTAATGAGGCTTATTTCCAGAGGTGGTGGGCCCTCCAACACCTGGAGTAAGCTATCTTACTACAATGAAAGAAGGATTTAAAACATTAGAGACATAACTCGCAATCAACCATGATAATAATGCTTCTGGCTCACAACTTGAAAGCGATCAAGTATATTTTCAAAACAAAGTTTAGGAACCAATTGACATAAGTCACAGTGTATCTTACTAATAACAACAACAATTCTGACTCTTAACTAGGCTAGCTTGACTAGCATTGTCATTGCATTACAACGATCTTTAAAGATGACTGTGTGAATGTAAAAATAACAATTTAACTAACTTTGGCAACCTTAGCAACTATAAACTACTCTAAGCATTGCTCTATCTACTCCAAATCATATTAACTCTACTTAGAACAAACTACTTCCTTCTAGAATAACTGGCTACTATTATGATAGTAGTCCAATTTGATTCTGATCTGGAGGATCTTCGGCATTGGAATTATCACACTTAATATAACAAACCGATCATGGAAGCATTGCACTTGTCCTTACAGATCGTCGTGTAAACTTCGATGGTCAAAACAAGAAGAAGGAGTCCACCTGGCCAGACTGTCTCGAACTCGATCAATGATCAGTTGTTTGAATATGAAAGCTGAGATCGATGTTGATGACAAGGCATCTTTCCATTCACGCTGACCTGCCAATCCTACCACCAAGCTTCTAGCTAGACCCATGAATAAATAGTTAGCTTATAAAGACATGACTCAAGAATTCACTTGAATTCAATCACAAATAGTTAAACGATGTTAGTTAAGTGCCTTTACCTCTTAGTCATGTACTAGTGTGGTTTAGGGAGGGATGTAGGTGATAGGGTAGGTAGTAGGAGTACTTTCATAGGCAAAACATGGTGAAAATAGGGATGAGAGGCAGAAAATTGGGGACAAAAATGGGCACCAACACTAATAATGGGGTTTAATATGGAAATAATGATGTTCAAAATATCTGTTTAGAATCAAGCATAAAGCTTCAATATGTTCCATACACTTCGTAGGAAACTGGATTTGTAGAGAGGAGAAATGCAATGTAATAAAAGAGATGGTGAATTGCATACCTCATGCTAGACCCTTACCTCCTAAACTATAGGTTGAAGCCATTACTTGTGATTCTTATATTTATAATAGGATTCCTCATAAATCAATAAATGATATCACTTATTTTGAGGCCTTGATAGGGAAAAAAACTGGATGGTACTCATTTCAAAAAATTTGGTTCCTAGGCATGGGTTGGGATTCCTTTTGATAAGAGGAAAGGTATGGAGCCTCATATCAAAGAGTGCATATTTATGGGATATCTATAAGGACTTAAGGATACATATTATTATATACCTATTTAGATACTTTATTCATCCAAAGGAATGCCATATTTGAAGAAGGTCCTTTAGAGGAACTTCCATAGCATCCTACTTCATCCTCTCCACCTCTACTTTAACCAGTACTCCATGATTATTCTTCAGATCATTTGTCTAATTAGATTTAATATTCTAACATATCATAACATAAGCAATAATTTTTAGGTCCATAATAGAGGCCTCAATGAATACAACAGACAATTCAGGCAATTAGTGATCTAGTAGGTGATCCTACTATTTCATGGAGAACTAGTACATAGTTTGTGGAGCCTCCACAATCTCTAATTGTCATGGAGCATGAATATCCTATATATTGTTGTTTTTATCTTGGATATAACCCTCATACTTATGCATATGCTAAAGGGAAACCCTCTTGGGAATCAACTATGATGGAGGAGTGTAATCCTTAATAGAGAAAAAAACTTGGGAATTGGTACCTCTTCTTCCGAACAAGAAACTTGTTAGATGAAAGCAGGTTTATAAAACTAAAAGATGAACAAAAATGAATTCCCATATAATGGTATAGGAAAAATCCAAGGAGAAATTCATGATGGGGTTAATTAGCAACACCATCCTTCCACATAGCAATTGCACAGGTGGCATAATATGCATTGTATTTTGAGGTAGGCATTTTCTTCCCATTAGATTTTCCATTTTCACCTCAATAATATCATAATATGTATTCCATATTTGTTGTGCATGAGTACCTAACATGGCTGAGTACTGTTGGGACTCATTCACTAGCATACTCCTCAGTTGTGCTTCAAGGGGATGTTAGGGGATGTTGGGGTGCATTGCACTCAGTAGTTCATTAGGACCTTATTAGGACCTATAATATGGCCACCATTAGATGCTTTTCCACACATTATTAGGGGATATTACGAATATTTTTCATTGATTACTAAACAATCGATATCATTTAGTAATTTTTCTATTTTTTAGGTTTTTCTATTATTAACATGTTTATTCTTAGTAGGGGCTTACAACCTAGGATGACATGTGGCACTCATTGGACACTTATTGTAGGATGAAAGGACTATTTTTAGTCAGTAAATTTGTACTACCTCATGCATAATTATTTCTAGAGTGAACACACACTTCCTCCCTACTTTGTACTAGTTAACCACCACTTGTCTCTCTCCTCCTTTTGTTAAGTTGACTTTTAGTCTTATTTTTGGAGTTTAAATGACTGTAGTATATATGTTAGACATTTTGGAGGGTTTTCTGGTTTATTTTATAGTACCATTTTCCAAAAATATGATAATGATTCGTTGGAATCACAAGTTTGTATATGAAATTTGTTAATTAATTCTAATTAAGTTGTAAGTTTGCTTATTTCTAGTTCACTATATTTTAAGATAATTGCTAGTTTTAGGTCTCCGGGTCTAATTTTTGCTTATTTTCTAACTAGAAAAAGTGTTTTTGAGTGAATTTGAGTGCATGTACATCAAATCCCAACCTAGTTTAAATTGGTTGGCCTATGTAAAAGTCTATATATTATATTTATGTTTAATAATAAGGTATTATCAATTATTCAACTCATATGCTTTGAGTAATTCAAAATTTCTCTTTTGTTACTTTATAAATTTTCTAATAATTTTTCTCACTTCCCTCTCTTCTTTTGTAAGTAGCTAGTTTAATGTTTTTTAGGATCTAGATTTATCTACGATTAAAATTTTACAAATGTTGTCCTCTAATATGTGTCGCATTTAAGATGTAAGTGGAAACTACATTTAATTACTAGTACTCCATAAGCGTTGTGATTGAAATAAAAATAATTTCAACAATTAAAAATTTAAATCCAAACATTAATAAACTTTTATAATCCATATACTTAAGAAAAAATAAAACCCGTTTTTTTGTAAATATGTTCTTCTAGAAGCCACTTATTAATCATAAATTCATAACTCAAAATAACATTAAAAAATAATAATAAAAAGAATTAAATATTCTTATAAATCATAAATCCATGGTTCACGGAAAATTAGAAAAATTCGACATAAAAGACATGTCTTTCATTTACTTAACGTGTAAATTGGATAAATAAGACATGAAATAATTTTGTCCCAGTTATTGTTTACTTTAACCTTAATTTTTAGTATACAAATTCAATAAATAAGATATACGATTACTTTGTTTCAATGATTTTTTTGCTTTAATAATAGTTAAAAAAATTCTAGTAAAGTTTAGATTTGATAAATATTTAACTTTAACTCTCAGTTATAAAATCAAGTATTAATTAATAGTTAGTATATGTCGCTTAGTTTAAATATAATTAAATTGGTACTTAAATTGGACTTTGATTCTTAAAAGACTACAAGTTGATCACTTAAAGTTTTGATGAAAAATAGATACGAAGGGAAAATATTATGCTAAAATGATGCTTTTTTGGTGAGCAATCTACCTCATTGGTTGTAATGAAACTATTTCTTTGACAGTGTTTCATTCAAATTGATATGGAGAAACTTAGTTTCAGTTGAATAAAATGTGAATTCCAGAAAACTTGTTTTACACCAACATATGTATCCTACCATGTTCATGGGCATTGTACATGATTGATATAGAGATGAATGTAATTTTGTTTGTGGCAGTGAGGACGAGGGATATGGAACAACACTTTTATTTTTATCTCTCCATTTATAATTTTCATTATTCAATTCTAATATACTAACTTTAACTATAAAGAAAATCATAATTTCTGCAACACATACTTATCCTATACTATAATATTAAAAGAGAAATGTTGTATATAACAAATAAATTTTAATGGGTGAAATGGATTAGAAAATTAGATATCAATATGATCAACTACGAAACAACTTTTATTGAGTGAAATGGATTAGAAAATCAAATACTAATATGCTCAACTATCTAAATAAATAATGATATTTAAAAAGAATCCTAAACATTAATATAAACAAAAGCATGGAACAATAGCGAAAATCCAAAATTGAAAAAATATAAATGTAACACCCTCTGTTGCACAAACTTTTATTTTTGTTTTTACCAAGTTTTATGCAGAACTTCAGAAACTTTTATTTTTACTTAACACAGTTGTTAAAGAATTACGGTTGGAAAAGCCAGAACAATATGATATTTTGTTTAAACAATTCAAACAATTTTGTTAAGGAAACTGAATGAAAACAGTTACATAACTCCTTGGACAGTTAGAAATAGTTGCCATCTTTCTTCCCCAAATAAAAGGGAAAAATAAGAAGGAGGGGTTGCTTAGTTTTTTTCTTCCTTGAGTTGGGCAGAAGGAACCAGTGGGAAAACAAATTATGGAAAACAGTCGAACTAGTATGCAATTTGAAGCTGGACAATAGTCCTGAAGCCCAAGATACTAGACTGTGTATGCTTAGTGACTGTCAGGGGCAGGAAGTGCTCGGTGGGGGACGCTGGACGTAATTGCCAGGTCTATGGCTGGGTGGTGAGACCTTCCAGAAAAACAAAGAGTATTTATACAGTTCTAAAAACAATCAGAAACAGATAAGTGACCAATTCTGGACTTATTATTTAACTTCTAGAAAGGCATTATTTACAACCAGGAACAAAAAATCATTGTTATAGCTAAATCTGTAAGTATATTCTGATGTATTTAGAACAAAAGGTAGGAAGTAGATTTTATCTTTTATTAAGATTATGTTCTCTTGGTTGAGATAAAGAATGATATAATCTATTCAATAGATGACCGAAAATATGTTAATATTGTTAATTTTAATTTTTATACTAATCTTGATTTGTTTATTTCTAGAACAGTGAAATAATTAGTACATTACTGTCTCAAGAAATTACACAGAAAACATTTTTAAATACATGTAGGTTATTTCCCTCTCCTAGCAATTATGAGATTTCAGCAATAGAAATAAATTTAATAATGATCAGAAACAAAACCCATTTGAGAATAAAATACAAATCAATATAAATGCAATACTGGAACCCTTATTGCTACCATTAAAACAACATAGGAGTTCATTCCATATATGAAGGGCAACATCGCTTCCATTTAATCATCAACAAATTCTTGAATGCATATATATATTATCGACATAGTAGTTAAGGTCTGTGCTGGATCTCAGTCAAATCCCTAAGGACGGACCAAGAGCCGACCAATGTTCATATCAGCATAATTCCAAAGAAACCCTTAAGCTATAACTTGCAATAAACCAATAAAAGTAGCCTAGTATAATATTACAAATATAAACCTTTCGAGTCATAATTGATAAATAAATAGTGAATACATTGTGCAGTCAGGTTGAATAGCCAGAATCACTTTAAAATCAAATAAGAAAACTGTATATCGAGGTAACCTTGTATGTAAATCTAAAAACTACTTATACGGCAAAGGATTGGCCGAGTTTCACTCAATTCCAGCAAACCCATTGTCAGCTAAAGGAGAAAACACTTAGTTACTTTCAACATAAGACCAAAAACAAAGTATTTTTCCCCTTTCTCAATGTCGTCAAAGGGTTTCATGGCACCAACTTGAAAGCATCGAGGATGAGTACTCTATTAGGGGACCTTCCATAGCTATGCTTCAAGAAAGTCGTTGGATAAAGGATGTACCTGGGAGAGCAAAACAGAAGATTAAACCCTCGAAGTTCATGACCAATTTTCAAAGGGAAATCTAATTTATGACCAAACGTTTTTCGTTACATCCTTACCTGAGCAAGAGCCGCTCCAGGCGAGGTAGAGCCATAGGCCTATAGTATCAGGCAATAGTTAAAACCCTTCTACAAGAATAAGAAAAAGATAGCGAGGTTTCCAAATACGAGACTGAAACCTTACCTTGGAGGAAAGACGTTCCTTGCACATTGCGGTCCGGCTGGAAGGAACAACGTAGCAACCAAAGCAACACCTACAACATGGTAACCTTAGCGATCATCATTTAAAGTGAAGGAATTAAACCGAATGCAAAGCATGGGCAGAGAAAAGTTACCAACTCACTCGTGTGCTCGTCAGGGAATAACGGAGAATGGATGCCTGATGTTGTCGTAGTGTCCGCCATGAACCCTGAAAGTATTCATAGTATTGCCATAGTATCCCCCGATAGTGACAAATTTGCAGAGCCACAACACTCAGGAAATACCACATGCAAATGAAAAATGAACGGGTTTGATAGTCGGAGGAGAGGTTAGGGTTAGCAGGGAGCGTTTGAACTGTCAGATCCATCCACCATGGATCTCACAGTGGAATAGCTTCTACATTAATGCTCTGGCCCTTTGGCAGTAGGTCAGACTATCCGCATTGAATTCGACGATTAAGTGGCAGTGCCTCATCTCAGTGAGTTGTCTAGTGGTGTAAATGCCGCAATTTACGAGCAAGTGCATGGTGGGGTAGTGGATTTACCGGACAACCATCGATTGGCATTTTTTATTAAAACTTTTCAATCACATTTAATCCCTTTTTAATTATTTACATGAATCCTTACGTTTAATTGATTGCGCAAAGTTAGGATAGGGCTATTTTGGTATCAGTTTCAAGGGTAATTTTTTTTTGTAATACATATATTACAACGTTGAAGTGTTACATATGGTATCAGAGCCTAGGCTCGTACACTGAGACTTCTATGATAGATAATGAACATTTAATTAAGCTACATAATACTTATATTTATGCAATAAACAACTGAGTTTGGAAAATGTGAACACAAAGAGGCAGAAGTCAACACCAAAGAACAGAAATGCAGAGGAGCCCCAGATTATCAAACCAGCTGGAAGTGCCTTACGTTGAGGCCAATCTGAATATATGGATAGAGCTGGGAGAGGAATCCCGGCAAGCCAACGCTGCCTTGCTTGAAACTATGCAACAGTTACGTGCAGAAATGATGAATTTGAGGATAGATAATGAACGACTAAGGTAGGAGCAGGAAAATATTCTCAAAAGTCTATCTGACTGACAGAATCAATGAGGACCAGATCCCAGTACGAAAGATAGGGAGAAGACCCCAACGACCCATCATGGTGAAGAAAATGCAGAATCAATAGAGGGACATAAGGAGGATGAAGAGGGGTGTTCGGATAATGTTTCTGACCAAAGAAAGACCAAAAGACAGAATATGGAATTACAGGGTGAGTTCAAAAAAATAAAACCGTCATTGTTCGAAGGAGAATCTAAAGAGGCAACTGAAGCATAGCTGATCCACATGGTTAAATATTTCCATATTTATGAATATACTGACAAACTTAAAGCACGATTAGCAGTTTACCAATTAAGGGGAAAGGCCACCCTTTAGTGGGATGAAATTAAAACTGTTAGAAAAAATGATTAAGAACAAATGATGTGGCAAGAATTCCAGAAACATTTTAAGGACAAATATTTGACTGAACGTTACTACGATGAAAAAGAGAAGGAGTTCCATGAGCTAAGGTTGGGGAGCTTGACCATGGACGAGTATGTGAAGCGATTCACCTCCTTGTTATGATATGTTTCATACATGCAGGAGGAAAAAGCCAAAATTCAGTGGTTTATTAGCAGCCTACCCAATTTTATGAAGGAAAAGTTAGAATTTGACTATCCTAGAACAATGGATGATGCAGTGCGAAAAGCTCGTATCTGTTATCAGCAAATGAAACAAAAGAATGAAGTGCCCAAAGGAGATTCAGGCAGAAGAATGAGGAATTTACCCCCAAATAGACAACAGAAAGTTGTAAATGGAAGGAGTAATCAACAAAGAGCTTTTGGGAAGTTTACCAGGAACCCACCCAAGGTCCTAGCATACACCGAAAATAAACAGACAGAGGGAATTAGTAAACCTGTGACTGATCAACTACCAAAAAAACCTCTGCAATGTTGGGGATGAGGGGAACCTCATTATTACAAGAACTGTCTGCACAAAGCTCGAACGGAGCAGCTTTCAAATATGTAGGAAGCCTCCACAGTTGGATATATAGCAAGAAGTATGCCCAGAATTAACGCCACTTTGGACAATCATCAAGTCGAATACCAACCTACCATGATCAAGTGCGAAGGTATGATTTTTGATCAACCTGTTTCTATTTTATTTTATTCGGGTGCTAGCCTAAGTTACATTAGTCCCAAAGTGGTAAAGAAATGTCATCTTCCAAGCAACAAATTTAAGAAATCTTGGCTAGTTCAACTAGCCACCAGAACTAAGAGAAAGGTAGCTGCAAAAAACAGAAAACTGCCCTATAATAGTTTTAGGACAACCCATCCATGTTGATCTAAATATACTCCCCTTAGGTTCATACGATGTACTAATAGGGATGGACTAGTTGGAAGGGTGTTGGTCCCTAGTGGATTGTAAAGAGAAATATGTAAGCTACCTCACAGAGCCGGGGTAAAGAAAGGAAATCCAAGGAATAAAGAAAAACATTAAATTACATCCTATTACTGTTAACCAGCTAGGAAGATGCATTATAAAGGGCTGCCATATTTATGTTGTCCAAGTAGGATACTCTAATGACAGAAATAAGATGACTTCATTGGAAAATATTCCTGTAATTCAGGATTTTGTGGATGTGTTTTCTGAATCCATCCCTGAATTTCCACCTAGACGTGATATATTTTTACCATTGAACTAATACCTGGAGTAGCTCCTGTTTCAAAATCCCCCTACTACATGAGCATTCCAGAGTTAACAAAACTCAAAATGCAGCTTCAGGAACTTTTAGATGAAGGGTAGATTTGCCCTAGTGTATCTCCTTGGGGATCCCTTATGTTGTTTGTTCGAAAGAAGGATGAAACCTTAAGGCTATGCATCGATTATTGTTAGCTAAATAAACTTACCGTAAAAAATAAGTACCCTTTACCCCGTATTGACGATTTATTTGATCAAGTGCAATGAGCCAGCGTATTCTCAAAGATTGACCTCAGATTCGGTTACCACCAGATCAGAATAAAGGATGAAGGCATTTGTAAAGCCGCATTCCGAACTCATTACGGTCATTACGAGTTTGTGGTACTGCCTTTTGGCCTTACCAATGCTCCAGCCACTTTCATGAGCCTGATGCATGGCATTTTTCAACCTTTCCTAGATAAATTTGTACTGATTTTTATTGATGATATATTAATTTATTCAAAAAATCAGGAGGAGCACGAGAAGCACTTGAGAATAATCTTGCAAATTTTGCGAGCCAATCAATTATATGCTAAGTATAGTAAGTGCGATTTTTACAACGACCAGATTTAGTACTTAGGCCATGTTATATCAACTGAGGGAATAGTGGTAGATCCAAAAAAGATCAAAACTATAATGGAATTGACAACTCTGAAAAATGTTGCTGAAATTAGATACTTTTTAGGCCTGGAAGGTTATTACCGCCTATTCATTAAAGGTTTTCCAAAAATAGCTTTTCCTATGACCTTGCTATAGAAAAAGGGGCGTGCCTTTCACTGGACAATAGATTGTTAGTGAAGTTTTGAGCAGTTAAAGAAATTACTTACCACTGCACCACTGCTAAAGGTAGCAGATCCGGAAAAATCATTTGTGGTATGCACAGATGCAAGTAAAGAGGGTATTGGTGGTGTATTAACTCAATAAGGGAAGGTCATAGCTTATGAATCGCGTAAATTGAAAGACTGTGAGCAGCGATACTTTGCATACAATCTGAAGTTAACTGTAGTGGTACACACACTTAAAATTTGGCGGCACTACCTCCTAGGAAAGAAATTTCTATTATTAATTGATCATAGCAGCCTAACAAATTTCTTTAACCAGTCTAGCTTAAATGCTCGACAGGCCAGGTGGACCGCATTCTTGAGTGAATTTGACTTTGAATGAAGCACCTTAAAGGAAAATAGAATCGAGTGGCCAACGCATTGAGTAGGAAAATGCATTGCATCTACGAAATACAATTTAGTCAAATACAATCTAACCTTCCTGAAATCATCAGGAAAGCATCCCTCAAGGAGCTTGAATACGCATTCCTTTGGCACCAAGCATTAGAGGATCCAAAGATGAGGAAACAGTCTGATTATGTAATAAACTTTGACAAATTGTTAACATTCAGAAACAGGATTTATGTTCCCAACTAGAATTTTGTCAAACAATTGTTATTGGATGAATTTCATAGAAATCCTTATGCCGCTCACCCAGGATACCAGAAACTTTTGACAGCCATCAGGAAAAGTTATTTCTAGCCAAGTTTAAGGAAAGATGTTGCAGAATACTTATCAAAGTGTTTAGAATGTCAGTTGGTGAAGGCAGAGCATCAACATCTCGTTGGTTTATTACAACCGTTACCCATTCCCGAGTGGAAATGGGAGACGATCACTCTAGATTTCATTACAAGACTACCTCGCACTAAGAAGCAGCATGAATCAATTATGGTGGTAGTGGATAAGCTAAGCAAAACCACCCATTTCATACCTATGAAATCCACCTACAAAATTGTAGAAATTGCAGATATATTCATGAGGGAAATTTTCCGATTACATGGGATACCCAGGGTAGTAATTTCCAACAGGAATGTAAAATTTACATCCACATTTTGGAAAACCCTCTTTTCTGGGTTAGGTACTCAAATTCAATTCAGTATTGCCTACCACCCACAGATGGATGGCCAGACAGAATGAGTGAATCAAGTCCTGGAAGACATGTTGAGGATGTTCGTAATGCAACAACCGCACAAGTGGGAGGACTACCTCCATCTGGTAGAGTTCGCCTATAATAATGGCCATCACGAATCATTGGGCATGAGCCCTTTTGAGGTGTTGTATGGAAGAAAGTGTCGAGTACCCACAGATTGGAATAACCTGGTTAATAAGTTAGCATTGGGTCTTGATATGTTAGCTAAAATGGAGGCCACAGTGAAAAAGGTCTGCCAAAACTTAAAATCTGCTCAAGATAGGCAAAAGATTTATGCAGATAAAAAGAAGACTCATAAAGAATTTCAGTTGGGGGAGCATGTGTATTTGAAAGTTAAACCCTGAAAAAACACTTTATAGTGGAAAGGTTGCGCCAAATTGGCACCTTGGTACTGTGGAATGTTCCAAATACTCGAATAAATTGGACCAGTTGCGCACAAATTAGCACTCCCTGGCCACATCCGAGTCCACAATGTGTTCCATGTCTCTTTGCTAAAAGAATATGTATACAACCCTCAGCGTATAATTAACTGGGAAAATATACAGGTAATAAAACAATTGAATAAGTAATATTGAATTTTTGATTTGACACAATTCTAACAAAAAATTCTAAACTATGTAGGTCGAACCAGAGGGAGAGTTTATGGTAGAGCCTCTTCGTATCTTTGATCAGAGAGAAACCACCTTGCGGAAGCGAGCCATCACCCAGGTTAAAGTGCAATGGAAGCACTTTGGCCCGAAAGAGGCTACTTGGGAAGATGAGGAGACCATGTAGAAAGCCTATCCGACATTATTTTCTTAAAAGAACACCAGAGATGGTGTTCCTCATAAGGGGGGGAAGCTGTAACACCCTCTGTTGCACAAACTTTTATTTTTGTTTTTACCAAGTTTTACGCAGAACTTCAGAAACTTTTATTTTTACTTAACACAGTTGTTAAAGAATTAAGACTGGAAAAGCCAGAACAATATGATATTTTGTTTAAAGAATTTAAACAGTTTTGTTAAGGAAACTGAATGAAAATAGTTACATAACTCCTTGGACAATTAGAAACAATTTCCATCTTTCTTACCCAAATAAAAGGAGAAAAGAAGCAGGAGGGGTTGCTTAGATTTTTTCTTCCTTGAGATGGGTAGAAGGAACTAGTGGGAAAACAAATTATGGCAAACAGTCAAACTGGCATGCGACTTGAGGCTGGACAATAGTCCTGAAGCCCAAGATACCAGACTGTGTATGCTTAGTGGCTGTCAGTGGCAGGAAGTGCTCGGTGGGTGATGTTGGATGTAATTGCCAGATCTATGGCTGGGTGTTGAGACCTTCCAGAAAAACAAAGAGTATTTTTACAGTTCTAAAAACAATCCAAAATGGATAAGTGAATAATTCTAGACTTATTATTTAACTTCTAGAAAGGGATTATTTACAACCATGAACATAAAATCATTGTTATGGCTAAATCTGTAAGTATATTCTGATGTATTTAGAATAGAAAGGTAGGAAGTATATTTTCTCTTTTATTAATATTATGTTCTCTTGGTTGAGATAACAAATGATATAATCTATTCAATAGATGACCAAAAATATGTTAATACTATTAATTTTATTTTAAGCTTGATTTGTTTATTCCTAGAACAATAAAATAATTAGTACATTACTGTCTCGAGCAATTACACAGAAAACATTTTTAAATGCCTGTCTCCTAGCAATTCTGAGATTTCAGCAATAGAAATAAATTTAAGAATGATCAAAAACAGAAACCATTTGAGAATAGAATACAAATCAATATAAATGCAATAATGGAACCCTTATTGATACCATTAAAACAACATAAGAGTTTATTCCATATATGAAGGGCGACATCACTTCCATTTAATGATCAACAAATTTTTGAATGCATATATATATTATTGAAAAAGTAGTTAAGGTCCGTGCCAGATCTCATTCGAATCCCTAAGGACGGACTGACAGCCGACCAGCCTTCATATCAGTAGAATTTCAAAGAAACCCTTAAGTTATAATTTCCAATAAACCAAGAAAAGTAGCCTAGTATAATATTACAAATATAAACCTTTCGAGTCATAATTGATAAATACACAGTGAATACATTGTGCAGTCGGGTTGAATACCCATAATCACTTTAAAATCAAATAACCAAACTGTATATCGAGGTAACCTCATATGGAAATCTAGAAACTACTTATACGGTAAAGGATTAGCCGAGCTTCACTCAAGGCCAGCAAACCCACTCTCAGCTATAGGAGCAAACACTTAGTTACTTTCAACAGAAGACCAAAAACGAAGTAGTTTTTCCCTTTCTCAATGTCGTCCAATGGTTTCATGACACCAACCTGAAAGCATCGAGGGCGAGTACTCTATTAGGGGACCTTCCATAGCTACGCTTCAAGAAAGCTACTAGATAAAGGATGTACCTGCGAGGGCAAAACAAAACATTAGATCCTCGAAGTTCATGACCAATTTTTAAAGGGAAATCTAATTTATGACCAAACGCTTTTCGTTACCTCCTTACTTGAGCAAGAGCCGCTCCAGGCAAGGTAGAGCCACAAGCCTGTAGCATCAGGCGATATTTAAAACCCCTCTACAAGAATAAGCGAAAGAAATAGTGGGGTTTCCAAATACGAGACTGAAACCTTACCTCAGAGGAAAGACATTCCTCGCACATTGTGGTCCAGCTAGAAGGAACAAGGCAGCAACTGAAGCAGCACCTGCAACATGGTAACCTTAGTGATCATCGTTTAAAGTGAAGGAATTAAATCGAATGCAAACCATGGGCAGAGAACAGTTACCAACTCACATGTGTGCTCGCCAGGGAACAACAGAGCATGGAGGCCCAATGTCATCGCAGTGTCTGCCATGAACCTTGAAAGTATTCATTGTACCACCATAGTATCTCCCCTGATAGTGACAAAGTTGTAGAGCCACAACACTCAAGAAATACCACACACAAATGAAAAATAAGCGGGTTTGATAGTCGGAGGAGAGGTTAGGGTTAGCAGGGAGCGTTTGAACCATCAGATCCATCCACTATGGATCTCACGGTGGAAGAGCTTCCAGATTAATGCTCTGGCCCTCTGGGAGCAGGCCGGATTGTCCACATTGAAGTCAACGATCAAGTGGCAGCGCCTCATCTCAATGAGCTGTACGATGGTGTAAATGCCACAGTTTCCAAGCAAGTGCATGGTGGGGCAGTGGATTTACCGGACAACCATAGATTGGCATTTTTTATTAAACCTTTTCAATCACATTTAATCCCTTTTTAATTATTCACATGAATCCTTACATTCAATTGATTGCACAAAGATTAGGATAGGGATATTTTGGTATCAGTTTAATAATTATCGGTTTAAAAGGTAATTTTTTTTATAATACATATATTACAGGGTTGAAGTGTTACAATAAATGAAAAAGGAAAGTGTCTACACTTACTAAACAAGCACAAGTGAAAATAAACCATAGGCTTACTTTGCAAGTTCAACTTCCATGAGATTCCTTCAAATCTTGAAAAAGGTAAATCTTGAAAAAATAATATAAATGAACCATAGCTTTATACTTTCTAAATAAACCCAAATGAAAAAAAATATTTATCTTTATATTGCAATAAAATTAAAATGGGCTTCATATGGTATTGTCATGTTTTACATGTTAAAATCACCAACAAAATCTTCATAAATTCCATAGATATTTCATAGATAACTTTGAGGTAGTTTTTTTCAAAGAAGAAAACTTGTTAACTCAGTGGATCCTACTCTTTGTAACCATATAAAACTACTCTACATATTTGGTGGAGAAATTGTTTAACAATAAATGGGATAAAAAATGGCCAACCAAAATCCAATATCTAAATTTAAAACAAGTTAATCAAATTGCTTTGTCGTGGTTATCTTATAGGGTTTCACGTAACGGTTTCAGCTTTGAGCATTAAAAGAGAAATGTGAGCAAATTTAGTTTCATTTCATAGTGGTTTTGGCTTTGAGCATTAAAAGACAAATGTGAGAAAATTTAGTTTCATTTCATAGCTACGCATAGGAGGAAAAGGGAAAAGGAAATAATAGCTAACATTGTTACACAGAAGAGAAAAATGCATTGTAGTGTTTCTTGTGGAATCTAACATAGGAAAGGGAAATAGTTGTTGCTTTCAAGGAAAGAATATTATAAAAAGGTGAAAGGAAAAAAATCAAATCAAATTAAAAATTAACAAGAAAAAAAACTATGATTAATGAAACTGAAATAGAAAGAAAAAAAGAACTCATAAAACAAAAAGATATATATATAACTCAAATTTAAAAGTAATAAAACTATCAATATATGAAGAAAAAAAAAATCATTTTTTCCTCTTTAAAATTTGTCATATTAAATTGAAAATAAGAAAAAACTATAATTCATGAAAATAGAAATAGGGAAAATAAAAAAATAAAAATAAAAAAGTTAAATAAAAAGGAAATAAAAGTAAAATAAAATAAAATAATAATTAATAGAAAAATGGAAGTTACTGAACAATATCCATAATAAGACTTCAACCAATCATCTTACAAATAAAAAAATTTAAATAATAATAAAAATAACATAAATTGAAAGCAACAATATTTTTTTGTGAAGGACAAATTAATACGTTGTCAAATGCAAAACTAAAGGCAAAAAAGTTATTGTAAAATGGATAATTTTTCTAAATAAAATTTGCTTTTATATTAATTTCCTCATCTAATTAGAATATGAACTTATTAGAATTGGAATAATCTCAAATCCATAAAAATTTGGTGGGCGGGGGGAGCCATGTGGCATGAATCTAATTTAATTTGAGAAAAAAAAGGAATTACACCTCTTATTGTAAAATGGATCATTTTGCCGAATAAAATTTGCTTATATATTAATTTCCCTTTCATTATTTTTTTTTTAACTACATGGTGAATCGATAACTACCAGTCCTAATCTATTTCCCTTTCATTATTAGAACTGGAATAATATCAAATACCTAGGAAATTGGTGGGCAGGAACCTAACAAACTTTGTAACACACTAGAGTCGTTGATAATCA
Source organism: Pinus tabuliformis (assembly GCA_031772625.1). Taxonomy (NCBI): domain Eukaryota; kingdom Viridiplantae; phylum Streptophyta; class Pinopsida; order Pinales; family Pinaceae; genus Pinus; species Pinus tabuliformis. Next base: position 521,483,060 of record CM062820.1, on the reverse strand, counting down.
TGAAGACTAAGCACACGTTGATCATATTTCCTTAAGAATCAATCTAAGTCGTCAGTTAAAAAAAGAAAAAATCAATAGATCCTCATCCACCTATTTTTTAAATTTAGTAAAACCCAATGCAAGCTAACAAACTTTGTAACACACTACAGTGGTTGATAAGCATTAAGACTAAGCACACGCTGATAAAATTCCCCTAAGAATCAATTTAAGTCGTCAATTAAAAAAAAGAAAAAATCAACAGTTTCTCATCAACCTATTTTTTAAATTTATTAAAAACCAATGCAATCTAATAAACTTTGTAACACATTACAATCGTTGATAAGCATTAAGACTAAGCACACGTGGAGCATATTCCTTCAAGAATCAATTTAAAGCATCAATTAAAAAAAGAAAAAATCAACCGATCCTCATCCACCTTAACATGTAAATTAGATAAATAAAACATTGAAATGTTTTTTCCCACTTTAAACTTAAATATATAAATTCAATAAATAAGATATATGATTTTTTTGTCTTTTAACCATATTTTCTTCTCCTAATTATTAACATTCTTACTTTTATAATTATATTTTTAATTACTAATGGTGCTCCTTTGTGGAACAAATTCTATTTATTCCCTTTTTCGGAAATCCCTTCGTAGTGTTTTTGAATTAAAGATGGCCTAAAAATAGTAAGTATTGATGTTGTATTTGCCACTTTCTGGATTCTCATCTTCATCCATTGCATGTAGTAATTAGAAAAACGATCCTCGGACCTACATCTTCCCACTTTGTAGTGGACATATTCATTTTATATTTTTTTATCAAAATCAATCACCCCAACTCAAAACTTGAGTGGTTTATACAATGATTTTTTAAATAATTAAAAAATAACAAAAAAAAAAAAGACACGTCCCTCCATTGTTGGAGATTTCATAATCATCGGCGTTCAATTCTGCGTCTTCTGCGCGTAGTATAGTTTCATAAATATATATAACAAATGCATAAATCAGATCCGTAAGGTTAAATTTCAACGTTTTTGTCGGTAAAGTAAGATTTCATCATTTTTACTTCATAGACATCAATGGTTGTTTCTGGAATAGATGCGCCACTCTTCTGCTCCCAATATAGATTGACATCCATACAAAGCTCATTGTTTTGGTTTATGTTCACATTTAGTGTGTTATTTGTAGAATTGAACTTGTTAGAGAGCTCTATGATAAGCGTGATGAGTGTATAGACATCAATGGTTTTTCTTTTTTCTTTTGCTTCCAAAACTACAATGATATTTGTCAATTCCTAGTTAAAAGACATGTTACTATTATAAACAAAACTACAATGATATTTGTCAATTCCTAGTTAAAAGACATGCTACTATTATAAACAGAGGCCCTCCTCATGGGGCATAACGTACAACACTTGAGATGATTTGGACTGAGCTCCCAAATAACTTGATATGTCGGTTATCCACTACTCCATCACCATTCGCCACCAAAATTGCAGTCTCCCCCTCAACCACAAACAAGGAAGATCACTTTGGCCCTAATATTGCGGAAAATAGCCCCTCAAAACCAAACCCACAGAAACAGAGAGAAACAGGGAAATTCCAACAATAGATAAAACTTAGACAGTTCCAGAGTAGGAATGTAGGAAAGTAACATTCCACTCCTATAATCGCAAAGGTCCCCTTAGAAACACCAACATAGAGTGCCAAACCTCCATGAAGGAAATTAAGCCAAAGAGATTTTATTGAATAAATCATAATGAAAGATGAGAGACCAAGGAGTAGAGTACCTTGGCGAATTATGTGGCCAAACAAAAATTTTGTTACCCTTGATGTTGGCTGACCAAAGTTGATTGTCTTGCATCACAGTCCATGGTGGCCACCAACTACACCACTGGTAGTACTTAGTTGTCCTAAGATAAACAAGAAAGAAAAGCAGGAGACATAAGATGAGAGGAGAATAAACCTGATCAAACCAGTAGTTAGTCATTATAGTTTTGAATGTCAATCCCCTGCAAAGAAGGATCTCACACGATGTGCACCCTTTTTCACCATATATCCACACTACCAACTTCATCCACAAATACCTGGTTTAAGTGTGTTGTGATGGAGTGATCTGAATCAACCTCATTAGTATTATTTCACTCTCAGGATCCATCATATCCCAAACTAGAAAAACTATGCAGGGATTCCTTTCTTTGTTTAATACTTTAATGCAAGGTGACAAGTAAAAGTTGATCCTCATCACCCTACACTTTTTTCCAAATTCACCAAGGAGGGGAGCCACCTTCTGCCCCTTAAAAAAAATTGGATTTGGTTTATAAATGGTGTTTAACATTAATGAAATGTGATTAGGGCATGGATGCATTATTGAGGCACCCATTTGACATGAGAGTTCTTGGAGGTAATTGCACTGCCTAATTCGTTATTGATTCCTTTGTATATATGGAATGTTTGGTACTTAGAGAAGGAGGAGAGATGGTTCTTGATCCTAGAGAGAATTTAGTTTAGGATCGTGTTTGTAGGAATGTTGTTCAACACTAGATGTCAAACAATGTTGTTAGAGCCCATGATTATTGTTATGGAGTTGACTTCCTTTTCCAAGGCTAAAGCTAGCCCCTTGTGGAGCCCATAAATTTTGGCATGGTTGCTTGTAACTATCCAAAATCCCCAAGAATATGCTAAGTCTATTTGTCCTACAAGGAAAAATATCACCCCCCCCCCACTCACTTACCATCCTCAGATTCCTTTTTGAAGCTCTGCCAAAAATTAGCATATGGTGGTTTGGTGATGTAATCCATTCATGAAATTCATGGGAGGAGAGATGCAATAGACAATATTGATTCTTTTGATTCATTTTTGGGGGAGGGGGAGTTGATGAGAATAATTGATCATACCATTTTTTTCTTACATATCTAATTCCTAAGGTTGTAGTTGTTTGATCTTTTTTTATTGAATATGTTTACCCAACAATGTTTTTTCTTAATTTGAAACAATTTCTAGAGGAATGATTTTCTCTTGGATGACAACTTTATTCCTTGTGATCCAAATCTTCCAACATATGTGCTTTGGGATTTGGATCCATACTCTTTTGAAAATCAATTTTCCTTGGAAGGTTGTAGTATAATTTCTATTCCAATATCCAAAAAATTGGTGGATGGAATCTAATGTTTGAACATTCCTTTTGATTTCCTATAGAGACAACAACTAAACTTGTTTGGAAAAAATCACAAAAAAGGAACAAACGGTCAATATAATCATCGTTATTTTTACAGAGAGCACAAATTTATGGGCCTTGGATTCCTCTTTCTTTCAAGTTTTTAGAGGTTAAAATTTTATTTTGCATGAGGGTCCAAAAGATATGTTTTCTTTTAGGAGACCACTCGCATCATACTTATAGATTGGGGTGATGGATAGATGGCAAAATAAGAGGCTCGTATTCATATTTTACCAAATAAAAGGACTTTCCCCAACCCCTAGAGTTAGGCTCCAAGGTGGATTTCAGGGCACAACCTATCAGCGAAAAGACTAGAGTTGATTTCAAGTAGTCTATATGGGGAGGTATGTAGTCCAAGTTCCAACCAATCCAGATACTATTGTTGACTCATATGGAAATATGAAACAATGAGAACTTTCATGATCTAGAAGCCCAATAGTGAAGCCGTGATAAAGAAAGAGAGCTTGCCAAAGGAGGATAATTATTAATTTTATCCAACCAAAAGTTTATGTTCTTTCCATTTCCTAGGATCTAGAAAATCCTTGAGTTGATCAGAGGAGCGATCACCATAATAAATTTCTAGATAGGAGAATCTCCTCTTCCCCAAGAGGGTCGAGATAAGTTGAAGTGTATTAATACATTAATATATTTTAATTGTTGGACTTGCTTCCTCCAATCATTTCTCAAGTGTTGAATCTACAAATCAACTTCCCTTGCATAGCTAAATTCACCAATGATGGATATTTGATCACTAGACCTCCATACTTAAGAGGGGATTTCACTATGGCCCAATTTACTAAATTAAATATTTTGTTTCCCTCTTTTTAAGAAATTTATGGAGCTCTTTGGACATTTTATTTTGAAATATCATATGTGCAAGAGAAGAAACAAAAATATATAGATTAGAAGGCAAAAAATTGTTTTTAACAACACTAGCCTTCCAACAAGACTGAGCCAATGTGTGCCCTAGGCTACAAAATTTTCTTTGAATTTGCATATTATTGGAATCCATGCAGAGTAGAGAGGGGTTGGACTAAGGGGTATTCCAATATATTTGAAGGCTTCCTTCTCTTTGGAGGATTCTTTTAATAACCGTTCTCCTTGGCTCCTTATTGTTCCATGTAATTATCAAGCTTTTGTGTTTGTTTATTAGAACCCTAGTTGCATGCATGAAAATATCCAATGGGTTTTTGAACCTAGTGTCTATTATGATGGAGGTTCCTTTGATCAATAAAGGTTCTTCACCAAATTGGGTGTGATTGACTCTTTTGATGCTGCATCCAAGGGAGATTCTAGGGAGATTCCCAATCCTTCTTTCAAAATCTAGTTTCCTAATTAATGTGGCTACTACTGTTATATAAAGAAGTGGATAGAGGGGACAACCTTGTCTTAAACCTATAGAGGTTTTGAAAAAATATCTACTATTAATGGGGGGGAGATCTAGGGAGAACTAATACATGTTGTGCTCCATGAGATAAAACTTTGATTGAAGCCAAATATTTGCATTATCTAAAAAAGGAATTTATGAAATTCCCTATCAAAGGTGTTGACCGTGACTAGCTTTATTATTAGACCTTTATCTCCATTTCTTTTGCTTCAGTGAATTTCCTCCTGAACCAAAACAATGTTGTCCACAATGTGGCATATTTGGATAAATCCTCCATGGTTTTCTAAAATAATGTTTGGCATTATAATTTTTAATCTTCTATATATAGCCTTAAAGATAATATTATAAGAAAAATTACAAATAAATATCAAGACTAAACCTTTGAAAAGTAGAAGGGTTCACCTCTTTTGGAATGAGGGCTAGGAAGGTGGAATTTACTACTGCCCCCACCTTTTTAGATTGAAGATAAAATGGTAGCATACACATTAGATATTCCTTGATGGTGTTCCAACAAGCCTTATAGAAATGAGTTGAGATTCCATCTGGTCCTTGGGCTTTGTCAAAATCCATAAAAGAAAGTATCTCCCAGATCTCCAAGTCTAAGATTGGTTCTATAAGAAATTCATTCTCTCGATCTTGTACTAGGGTTAGGATGTGCTCAAGCAAGGGGGAAATTATTTCATCATCTATCTCCCTTAATTCTTGATAGAGAGAATAAAAATATTTAATATCAATCTCTTTAATTATGGGGAATGAATCCAATGTTTCCCCTTCTTCAACATTTATATTTTTTTATGTTTTTTCCATATTATATTCCTTTCCTTCCCATGGAATAATTTTGTATTCTAACTCCCTACTTTTAACCAAATGCTTTATAACTCTAGCCTCTAGATCTCCTCCTCCTCCCTAAGCTCTTTCTAGAGATTTTGAAATACTCTTTTTTCTTCCATCATTATGTTTGCACCCCATTGCCCTTTTTCAATTTTGTTCTATATTTCCTCCAACTTCATCATTAACATTACAAAATTTGAGGTTACATTTCCTTTCTTTAGGTTGGCCTAGGCTTTTAGAGATTGTTTCACGATATTTTATTTTTGTTCTGAAATAAAGGATGGGGAACCATCTATCCAATTTTTTAGGCCCTAGTCACAACTTCGAGGAAGCCTCATTCTTGTACCCATAATGGGCTTGACAATGCCCAAGATTTTCAATAGTAATGAAGGACAAAGTGAGGGGCTTGTGATTTGAGCCCACCCATGGAAGAATTTGAGATAAAGAGGTTATTTCTTCCCCCAAAATATCACACTTGATCAAGAATTTGTCTAATCAAGTCATTATATGACCAGGTCTTAGTCTCCTAGTAGACTAGGTATATCTTCTTTTAATTGGCTTGATATCAGTTAAATCCAATACTAATATCAAATCTTCCATTTTTTCTTTAAATGGTTCTCTCGCTTCCTATTTTTCATAACGTTAACAACATATAGCTACACTACACCTAGTGAGGAGATGTCTAGAAACAAAATTTATGTATAGATGTATCTGTGCAGACTATTGCAATACTTAAGCACTAGATCTTGCTTAGAATCATTGATGCCCAAGCTAGTGCACAAGGTATGGAAGATATTTATGGACTCTAACATTGTTTGGTCCCTCTCTTATTGCAATGTGGCCCATCTTTTGTACTAGTCAACATAGCTTCTAATAAGGTAATGTTGTTCCTTGATAGCATCCTTGAAAGAACCCCAAGTCGATACAACCACAAACATTGTGTATTCCTCTGTGGCCTTTTCTAGTATATAGTTGTTTCTCCTTCTGTAAGGAATAACTTTCATGTCATATTGTCATGGTCTTCCTAGTAGAATATGACAAACATCTATGGGCATTACATTACATAATACCTTATCTTTATAACTGTGAATTTGAAACTCTACTTTATGCTATTCATTCACTAAAATTTGGTGTCCCTTTTGTAGCCATGACACTTTATAAGGAGGGGGGTGTGTTATTCTTTCCAAATTCAATTTCTCTACCATTTTAGTTGACACTAAGTTATCTATATTTTCATTGTCAATCACAAATTTACAACACTTACGTCTCAATTGCATACAATCTTGAACAAGTTATTCCTATGGGTTGGCTCCTTAGTTTCCTTCTTACTTCTAGTTCACTTCATTTTAGGATATTTTCTAATTCTCGGGCTTTCAGTCTATTCTTGACTCACTTTTCAACTAGGGAAAATGCTTTTGAGTGAAACTGATTGCATGCACATAGAATCCCAACCTAGTTTGAATTGGTTGGCCTCTTGAAGAGTCTATATATTGTATTCACATTGAGCAAAAAAATATCATCATCATCAATTATTCAACTCATGTGCTTTAAGTAATTTAAATTTTTTCTTTGGTTACTTAGTGAATTTTCTAACAATTTTTTTGTGTCTTCTTTTTCATTTGCAAGGATCTAATTTAGTATTTTCTTACATCTAGATTTTAGTTAAAAATAATGGAGAAATGTTTATATGGTTGTAACGCATCTCCTTAGTTTAGGATTAGTTCCTAGAGTTTAGGAGGTTGTTTACAACTACCTAATTTTCAGTGATGTATTTAATATTGTAATATTCATTTGATGTAATGTAGAGTGAACGAGAGAGAGAGACTCCTCTTTGTTTGAGTGCAGTCTCCCAGGTGCAGTACACACCTGTGAGCTGCAACTCCTTCATTTAATTCAAAGTTTGATTTTTATCTTGGTATCAGAGCTTAGGGTAGAGATAGCCTCAAATTTTTTTTAGGGATGTATCATTAGTTACATATCTGTAGCGGTAGGAGAGCATGTAAATGTATCTGTGTGATCAGGTGGAACTACAGTAACACCTGGAGCGAAGGGTCTCAGATGACTGATCATCTCTGAGCCGAAGAAAGGGTTGGAGCAGTTGGCGCGGATTTTTTGCAGACAGTCGCGCCAACACATAACAAAATAGAAGAGCGCGAGTTTTTAAAGAACAGACGTGCCCATTGGCGCGGGTTTGGGGCTGATAAGCGCGCCAACGAAATTGTGACTGAATTGGCACGGATCCGTGGCTGTTAAGCGCGCCAATTTTCGTCCACATCATAAATTTTTCTTTTCCGCAATTGGTGCGGGTTCGTGGCTGTGTTCAGAGCGCCAAAGAGCCAACCTCTTTCTCTCTGAAAATCTGCGATTTTTTGCAGATTGGAGTTGCCTGGTGGTGGCACGTGGATATTTCTGCTCGGTGGCAGCATATTTGATTTGCCTGGTGGTGGCGAACTGAGGTTCCTTGATCCGCTCGGAGGTAGCAGATCGGACCTGCCCGGTGGTGGCGAATTGGGGTTCCGTGATCCGCTCGGAGGTAGCAGATCGGACCTGCCCGGTGGTGGCGAATCAGAGCTCTGTGATCTGCTCGGTGGAAGCAGATCGGTTTTTTGCCCGGTGGTGGTGCAGTGTAGCTCCTTGATCTGTTCGGTGGAAGCAGATCGCCTTTGCCCAGTGGTGGCATGTTGGAGCTTGTTTGTTGATCTATTCGGTGGTAGCAGATCGGTTTTGCCCGGTGGTGGCACAATGAAGTCCCTGATCTGTTCGGTGGCAGCAGATCGGACTTGCCCAGTGGTGGCACAATGAAGTTCCTGATTTGTTCGGTGGTAGCAGATCAGACTTGCTTGGTGGTGGCCGATTGGAGTGTTCAGTTGGGCGAAAATGAAAAACAGTTTAGAATCATACCTCCACGAGTCTGGCAAACTCGATGGAACGAATTTCTCCAACTGGAAATTCAAAATGCAAACTTTGTTGGAGAGCGTAAATGCATGGGCGATCGTTGAGGGAAATGAGCCAAGATCTAGAACAGCGACCCAAGAACAAGACTGGGATAAAAGAGAAACGAAAGCAAAAGTTATACTGAAGATGTCCATTAAGGACAATATTATCCCACATATCAGAGATTCTAAGTCAGCCGCTGATATATGGACAACGATCAAGAACTTGTATGAGACTCAGAATACAAATCGTGTTCTAGCACTCAAGGGAAAACTGTTTGCATTGAAGATGGACGAGAATGAGTCCGTTGTTGGATTCTTGGCCAGAGTCAAGGATCTGAGTGACAAACTGGGAGCTATTGGAGAAAAGGTGTCCAACTCAGATCTAGTCACACTCACATTGAACAGAATGACTGATGAATATCAGACGTTTATCTCAGGGCTGTCAGCGAGGGAGAAAGCCCCTGCATTCGATGAGCTGACAATGATTCTGCTCTAGGAGGAGGAGTGATGACAGAATCTGAAAACTCAGAGCAATGACCTAGGTCTAATGGCGAAGAGGCGACAATACAGAGGAAAGCAGCACCAGCACCAACGTCGGCACCAACAACCGCAGCAGCAGTAGCAGAAGGGAGCCAACTATTTTCAAAAGAGATCATTCAGAGGTATGACTGATAATTATGTTAAGAGATGTTTTTATTATGGGAAACTTGGTCATCAGATTAAAGAATGCTATAAGAGGCAGGTGGATGAAAGAAGAGGCAAACAGAGGAAACACCAGGGCTGTTTTGCTGGAGAAGAGGAGGACCACAGCCATGATCTTCGACTATTCACAGTCGATTGTGCTCTTTCAGCATCAAAGGGAGATGAGGACGACATATGGTATGTTGACTCTGGTGCATCCTCACATATGACCGGTAAGAAGGACTGTTTTGAATTTCTTGAAGAATCTGCATGTGGATCAAAAATTTATCTAGGAGATGACAGTGGGTATGAGATCAAAGGATATGGAGATATTCCTGTGAAGCTACCTAGTGGCGACATTAAACATCTTAAAAATGTATTATATGTTCCAGGAATCAAGAAAAACTTGATCTCTGTCTCAATTATTACAGACCAGGACATGCAGGTGAAATTCTTTAAGAATGGTTGTGTCATTAAGGATAGCCAGATGGAAACAGTTGCAACAGGAGTGTGCGTGGGGAATTTGTACAGATTGGATGCAAAGAGTATGCCATGACAAGCAATGGTTGCAGCTGGATCAACAGTCGAAAATCTCTGGCATCAGAGATTTGGACATCTCAATTTGCAAGACCTCATCTTACTTCAGAAGAAAGGTATGGTCGATGGACTCCCTATTTTTCATAATGTCAAGCTGGAATGTGATGGATGTGCATTAGGGAAAATTCATAGAGAAGAGTTCCCTTTGCATGTCAACAGAAAGGAAAGAGACATCCTAGAACTAGTGCATACAGATATTTGTGGACCTATGCAAACTAGGTCCCTAGGAGGTGCATATTATTTTTTGTTGTTTACATATGACTGCACTAGGTTTTCATGGGTGTATCTTTTAAGTAAAAAGAGTCAAGCCTTTCGGTACTTTAAAGAGTTCAAATCTATGATAGAGAACCAAACAGGAAAGAGGATAAAGATTCTCCTCTCAGACCAAGGGGGCGAATATAGGTTAGGAGAGTTCATGAACTTTTGCAAGCAGCATGGGATTATGCAGCAATTCACAGTGCCACACACTCCACAACAGAATGGAGTATCAGAACGCAAGAACAGAACTTTTGTGGAGTGCGCGAGAAGTATGCTTCAAGGTAAAAGTCTATCGAATGGTCTTTGGGCAGAAGCCATTAATACTGTTGTTTATTTAAAGAATAGGAGTCCTACTAAATATCTAGGCTTCAAAACCCCCTTTGAAGCATTGTTTGGACTCAAACCAACAGTAAGTCATTTAAGAATATTTGGATCTAAAGCTTATGCTCATATACCAAAAGCAGATAGAAAGAAGTTAGACCCCAAAGCCTTGAAATGTATATTTGTAGGATATGGCATAGAGTATAAGGCATACAAGTTATATAATCCTGTGACTCATAAAGTTTTTGCAAGCAGAGATGTTATTTTTCATGATCATACTGAAGATGGAAAGGAAGACTCTAACAGTGACAACCACATTCCATTGCTGATAGAGATGAACATTGACGAAGATGAAGAGCAGGAGCAGGAGCAGAAACAGGAAGAAGTAGCAGAAGATAGTGTAATAAGTGATGATGCAGGCCCAGAAAGTGTTGAAACAGATAGAGTTGAGGTAAGTCCTCTACCTAGAAGATCAGGTAGGAAGACTAGACTACCTGAAAGATTGAAAGGCTATGCTTTAATGTCCAAAATTTTAAACATTGTAGAACCTTCAAACTATGAAGAAGCAAGTAAATCAGATGAATGGAGGGCTGCAATGCATGAGGAAATTGAATCAATATATAGAAATCATACTTGGGATTTAGTTGAGTTGCCTGAAGGAAAAACCCCTATAGGATGCAAGTGGTTGTATAAACCTAAGATAAATGCAGATGGGAGTGTAGAAAAATTCAAAGCTAGACTGGTAGCAAAGGGTTACTCACAGCAAGAAGGAATAGATTTCGTTGACACCTTTGCCCCTGTAGCTAAACTAAATACAATTAGAATGCTAATTTCTTTAGCAACAAAACATAAATGAAAGCTACACCAGCTAGATGTTAAGTTTGCATTTCTGAATGGAGAATTAAAGGAAGGAATTTATTTAGTACAGCCTCCTCGTTTTGTGAAAAAGGGGCAGGAGCATTTAGTGTGTAAACTGCATAAGGCACTTTATGGTTTGAAACAAGCACCCAGGTCATGGTACGAGAAAATTAATTCATTTTTTATACAGCATGGTTTTCATAGGAGCCTCAACGACCCAAACCTGTATACCAAGATAAATAAACAGAGGCAAATCATTTTGATTTCTTTGTATGTGGATGACATGATCATAACAGGAAATGCAAATAATTTGATCAAAGAAATCAAGCAGCAAATGTCACAGGTATTTGAAATGAAAGACCTTGGAGATCTTCATTATTGCCTAGGATTGGAGGTGTGGAAAGATTCAGGTCAAACTTTTCTAACTCAAGGAAACTATGCCAGAACCCTGTTGGAAAGATTCAGAATGGAACAGTGCAAAACAGAAGCAACACCATTGCAGCAGAATCTCAGGTTAAGCAGTGATGATGGCACAAAACAGGTGGATGCCACTTTGTATAGACAACTAGTGGGAAGTTTGATATATCTCACGACAACTAGACCTGATCTGGCATATTCTGTTAGTGTGCTGAGCCAGTTTATGTCCAAACCACTTGAAAGTCACTGGATTGCAGAAAAATGTGTGTTGAGGTACCTTAGTGGTACTTGTAATTATGGCATTTTATACACTGACATTTCTAATGTTACTTTAGCAGGTTATTCAGATTCTGATTGGGCAGGTGACCTGGATGATCGTAGATCCATCACAGGTTACGCATTTAGTATTGGATCCGGGGTTATTTCGTGGAGTAGCAAAAAGCAAAGTACTGTAGCATTATCATCATGTGAAGCTGAGTACCAGGCGTTGTGTGCAACCACATGCGAAGCCATCTGGTTGAGGAGATTGCTTAGCGATGCAGGTGAAGGACAGAAAGAAGCAACCAGCATCAAAACTGACAACCAGAGCACAATAAAGCTTGCATACAATCCACTTTTCCATAAAAATACTAAACATATTGACACTCAGTTTCATTTTGTTCGAGAAAAGATACAGTCAAAAGAAATATGTGTGGAGTATTGTAACACTTGTGATAATTTAGCTGATATTTTCACTAAGCCTCTAGGGCGAGTAAAGTTTGAGTTATTTAGAGGGATGTTAGGAGTGCAAAATAACCCTTTCTCCATTAAGGGGGGGAGTTAAAAATAATGGAGAAATGGTTATATGGTTGTAACGCATCTCCTTAGTTTAGGATTTGTTCCTAGAGTTTAGGAGGTTGTTTACAACTACCTAATTTTCAGTGATGTATTTAATATTGTAATATTCATTTGATGTAATGTAGAGTGAACGAGAGAGAGACTCCTCTTTGTTTGAGTGCAGTCTCCCAGGTGCAGTACACACCTGTGAGCTGCAACTCCTTCATTTAATTCAAAGTTTGATTTTTATCTGTGCCAATGATTAAAATTCTACAAAATTGTTTGTTATATATGGCATGTTTTAGATGTAAATGGACAAATGCAAGTTACATTTAATTACTAGTGCTCAATGGAAGCTACATTTAATTCCTAGTGATTGGAAAAGTGTTGTAATTGAAATAAAAACTATTTCAACAATTAAAAACTATAATCGAAATATTAATATGCTTTTGTTAAAAAAAATACTTATATCTTTTATAAACATATTACCCAACAACCTCACTAGTTAATCACAAATTCAAAACTCAAAATAAAATTTAAAAAAATTGACATAAAAAATCTATATAGTTCAAAAAAGCCTTTGAGAAAATTGACATAGAAAACTTAAGTATCCATTATCAATTTAATAAATAAGACATAAAATAATTTGACCGTAACTATGGTTTACTTTAATCTTAATTCTTAATATATAAATTAGATAAATTCCATATATAATTATTTTGTCTCAACGATTTTTTTCTTACCAATAGCTAAAAGTTTGAGATGATAAGTTAACAAAAATCTTCTCGTAATAATTATTATTAACATATTTGCTTTCATAATCATACTTTTAAATATTAATAATAATGAATATGTTTGCTTTTATAATGATACTTTTAAATATTAATAGATACCATGATGTGCTCCTTTGTGCAAGAAATTCTATTTATTCCCTTTTCCAGGAATCCCTACGTAGTGGTTTTTTATTAAAGCTGACCCAAATTAGTAAGTATTGATGTTGTTATTATCTTAAACAGTAAAAGTGGACATAATTTGAGAGTGTCAATAATAAATTATGATGGGGTCTCATATTCTTGAAGGTGGAAATCCTAATTATCATGATGTTTCCTTTTATAATGACACTACTAAAATATTAATAGATACCATGATGTGCTCCTCTATGCAACAAATTCTATTTATTCCCTTTTCAGAAATCCCTACGTAGTCCTTTTTTATTTTAAGGATGACCAAAAATAGTAATCATTGATGTTGTTAATAGGTTAAACAGAGAAAAAGTAGACATAATTTGACAGTGTCAATAATAAATTATGATGGGGTCTCATATTCTTGAAGCTCATCACGTATGATTTAAGCGAAATACTAATTTACATTCACCAACGGAAATGCAACTCGGTCCTTAAGTTCATTCCCTCTATATGATTCCATATGTGGTATGTGTCGTTTTTTTATATTTGTGATTGGGTCGTTTTGATTTGCGGCACTCTTTATCGTGGGCTATATCATAAGAACAAGGTTAAAATAAAAAACAAAAATAAAAAAATTGTTTATTGAAGTGAAGAAATTGTCCGGATGGTTAAAAGTGGTCAGAATCCAATGAAAAAATTTAAAAAAAAATCTTATAGAGGCAGTGTTTGATTTGTGTTTTTGATGTTGGAAATGGATTCAGCGCCATCAAAAACGTCTAAGACACCTAAAAATTTGAAGTTTAACGACTATAAATTGGATTTACAAAAATCTTTGCCAAATTTTCTTTAAATATGACTAAAATTTCTATAACTTTCGGAGCTACTCCTCCACCTCATTACACTATGGCCCAGAAAAAGCATGTTCGTTTCAAAAAGTCGAAGCCTCGTTTAACATCTAAACGGTTCGTTACAAAGTTTAACGGCTCCACATATTTATTGGAAAGAGTATTTTTGATAATTGAAAAAAATAGTAATAAATATATAAAATAAGTTTTGTCAACGTGTTGTTTCCAATTATTGGTGTAGTTTATTATTAAAATAAGATGGTGTGCTATTAGATTAAATAGAGTATTATTAAAACAAGGAGCCACTGCCGTGGCGGTAGTCCTTGCTGGGGTCTGCAGGGAAGTGCAGAGCTTGGAAAAGTTGGGCTGGCGGAAATTGTTCCAAGTCTGGAAAGGATGGGAGGCAGAGGTCAAGGAATAAATGGAGTGAACCACAAATAAGTAATTCATATAAGTTGCTGAAGGCGGGCAGGTACTCTCAACCGTAAATATTGGCTCGTTGCATTACAAAAACAGTAGTGAAACTGATGACAGCATAAGCTCCATACCTATGATCATTTTGACATTTACAACAATAAAATGCCAGGGCCCTCCTAGACTCTCCGTCCTGCCCTTTGGAACTTGTTGCAAAGATTTTGAGATAGCTATAAAGATATACATAATCAACAAGAAGAACTTACTGGGAAGATTGAGCCCACGGATAAAGCAAAAGAAGCCATATTATTAACCTGATATGCAACTGCAAGAGAGCGAAGTCCCCCATTTTCTTCCAACGGGGTACATAGGTACTCAATTTGAATTTACAGGGGTTTTTTTTCAGAGAGAACGAGATTTTTGCAGGTCAAAATGGATATAAAATGTTAAAACTTGGTAGTTTTTTATATATTTTGGAGTGCCATCCCCTAAAATTTGGGGGATCTCTTCAAGTGTCTCCAAAACGCGTTCCCTCAATCCCCAAATGGGAATGAAACATAACATAGATAAATATTCAAAACTCTATATTTATATTCTTGCCAAGTAATTCTATCATTTAGGCAATTTTCACACCATTTTTTATAGTTGATTGGAATGCAGGCCTTGCTGGAAGAATGAACTCGAAATAGAGAAAGCTAGTTACCCTGTACTCTTTGAGGCTGTTCTGAGTAGAAAGAGAATCAAATAATTGTTCAGAGTACGTCTCGAGTCCTTAACATTATGATTCTCCTCTATCATCTATATTGTATAAGTTACCTATGACTAGGCCAATATCAGAAAATTAACAGCACTCTAATCATAGATTCATTAAGATTCAAAACCGTAGGAGCCTAAAAGCACACGATTCATGAATTGGAATAGCTTCCAGAATTGGAAGCCCCTACTAAATGATATTACAATCTTGAATAAAAGAATAATTTTGTTTCAAAGGTTTAGCCCATGAGCCAATACACATCCATGCTTGCTTCCAATAAGGCTTTTGCAAAACCACGTCGATCCATTCCATGGCATCACACACTGCTATGCCTTCACAAATCTGCCACTTTGAGATATGATCCACATAAATATATCACAGCATCATCCATTGACATTGCATTCAAGCATGAATTGACCCTCTTGTTTTAAATACTTAGCGCAATATGGCTTGTATTTATTAATACCTATCTCTAACCACGGCTTCAAGTTGCCATTAAAATGCAAAACAGGAGATTTTTCTATATCAAGCTGATCAATTCCAAAGTCATGCCCTAAACCAACTGAAAGCCAAGAGTCTTGCAGGCGATGGGTCATATTGTAGAATGTAATCAGACTTGCAGGCAATGTCCCAAATCTCCACGGAATATTATACCTATTTTGCTGTGGAACAGGGAAAAAGCAACATTAAGATCAATAATATTCAATCCAGACATCCATGCACACGCATTTCCATCAAAACCATTTGGGAAAAACTTTGAAGAGTTAAGGTACTTCCTCAAGTGATGAAACCAACCTTCACAAATCTCCATGGCACCATTTACTTTCCCATGCAAATTAATACTCCAAAGAGGTGTCAGGTCCCTTTGCACGACCACATCATCATCTAGAAATAGCACTTTGTTCAGTCTTGGAAAAATTTCAGAAAGCCAAAAGTGAGGATGATTGAAGGTAGACAAGTATTTACGTGTGTACCTCCTGAGAGTGGATGCCTGGTTAATAATTTATCCAGATTTCCATGAGTCGTGCCAGAGAAGTTGTAACCAGTGTTGAAGTCAGTATCTTTGGCAACTATATATGGCTTTGTCTGGGAAATAATAAGCTAAAACCATTCATTGGAATGATATAAAAATCCGTGGGCAATCATTAAGGAAAGTACAAAGGATGGTACATTAATAGAAGTAAAGCAAGATAGTTTTTTTGCGTACATTCGTTGCAGAAGAATTTGAGGTCTTTGTTACAACTTCATCTTTGGAAACCTTTGATAGTTCAGACCCCAATTTGTTTAGATGATCCAGATGCCTAGAAAGATTTCTCTGCAAAATGGAGACAACAAAAGCTGGCTTTAATCAGAAAATTCATTTTAAAATTTATAATTTAAAAGCCCAGTAATATCAAAATCCATCTCTTTCACAGATCACCGACGTCAACAAACCAACATACTATGGAAACAACGATATATTATTTAATAAAGCAGTGAAAATTTTACAAAAGAACTATGGTAGTTATGAGATGGGTTGTATTTCTGATGGGGTCAGTGCCATATTGTGCAAGTACATTGTATAACATGGATTCATTAGAATTTGATCTTCTTACCACCAACTGGCAAAAGGCACGAAAGAAAATTGTATTTAATACATACCCACTACATCTTGGTGAAATCTTATGTAATAAACTTTACCTCTGTTTGTTGTGAAGCATCATCGTGTTTAGACAGACTGACAATCCTGGTAAAATCTGTCTGGTTCTGAACACACCAAATGTAGCAAGTAAAACGTTAGAAAACTTTCATGACATCATTACAGAATTCACTACATACACGACTTGCACAGAAGAACAAGAAGGAAAACTGAGTAAGTTATTGACTTTGGATGTCATTCCTTCAAATTCTTAATGTGAAGTTAACAATATATTGATGTTACACAAGTTAACAGAATGTATACCTGATCCAACTCCTATTCCATATCATTACTAAACAACGAAGATTATTATGACTATCGAAAAATTAGGTATGTTATAAACTACCCTCAATTGTGAAACCAAAACCAAATCAGGGTATTCTCACCAGCGTTGGAGGGACTTCATCATTGATATAGCCTGCAAGAGAAACATACAACAGGTTACAGAACAACCAAATGACTTCTTTGATGTTGAAGAGATAAAGAGGATTCAAAATTTCAAAATAAGATCAAGCTGCTCAAAGGTACTCTATCACATGCAAGTTCCTCATCGCAAAGGGTTTCTAGTGGCTACTGAAGATGCCAAATTAAGCAATCCTACTACTGGTTAGCAGTTGTCATCGCCTAGTCAGCACTAAACCAAACTTACTCTATACTTCCATAAAAAAACGAATCCTCCTTCAGACTCACAAGACAGATCTATCATTATCAAATGACACAAGGTTGCACCAAGATGGGAATGACACAATGGGCATCAGATTGGGGACTGCTACTTTCTCTCTGGCTCAGTTCTACTCAATAATTTTAGGAGCTTTAAAGAAGGGCAACTTTTAAGAGTTCAGAAGAATAACTGTAAAACTAAGAAATTGTTCAGTTAGTATGCTCCTCAAGAAGCTGCATTTGGCATTTTTGTAAATATAATGAAAAAAACCCACAAACCTATTGATGAAATCCTTGAATGCACCCGACAGGAATTGAAGTGCACTGGCATCTGTGTCTAAGCTCTAAGAAAATAGTCTTAGGATTCCGTGTGGGTTTTCCAAGGAAGATGCATTCCATTTCACTATCCAAACATCAGGGTTTAAGGCCTCGCTGTTTTGAACCCGTAATCCTGTGTTCTCTAATCTTTGGCATCTAATGTGCCCAAATCCGACAGCCTTAAACTGTATCTGCCCTCAAACCCCACACTCACCCTAAGTAGCTAAACATGACAATGCAGAAGGAGAGATCAAAACCGTGAGCCTACAAACTCATAAAGTTCTGAAATAAGCCTCGCACTGCCTGCTTTTCAATCAGATCTAATACAAACATTGCCCCAAAATATTCCATAGTGCTGAGGATCTAGGCAATCATCAAATGCCCATTGTCTTAGTATACAACAAAGGGGCAAAATGGTGCAAAAAAATGCAAACAACCCACTACAAATTCCAGGAACGGGTTTCATAAAAACCTTTAAGTCCCCTTGCCCAAGTACTCCAAAGCCAACTTCTCCATACACGACATTCTGTGTGAAGGGGGCTTCAAATCATATAAAAAATGAAATGGGTTCAGATAAACTTACTACTCTGAAATCCAGCATTGAGTCTGAGCAAGAATACCAATGGAACGAGCATGGATAGAAGCACCAAAAACAACACTATTCCATATCTCTTCCATCCCTTCTTCATAGACATAATTTCCTGCAGAAAACGCTAATCAACGGGTGCTATATGCCCTTCGTGCTTGCACCATCAGATCTGGAGGTTCAATACCCACAAACTTATTAGTGGCTGAACAGAGATTTATCACCAAATCAGCAAATGACTTCAGCTTCGGTACTATCAAAATCTCAGAAGAGCTCCCACTTCCTCAGCCTCGTTAATTCAGTAAACTCTAAGAGAAATTTGCAGCAGACACAAATTTAAACCATACATAAACATTAAAAAGCTTCCCCTTAGACAAAATCCAATGAAAAATCCAGATATAAGTTATTGAAATGGATGTTATTTAACTGTTCCAAGGTTTTGACTTACATATAATCAAAATTTGTCAAAACACTAAAACATAATATACAACTCAAAACAACTGCAAGATCTGTAAGAAATAAACAACGCTTACTGAAATTTTTGTGATTTGATTATGGTTTGAAGCCAAAAGTTACATCAGATATTATAAAATATCACAATATACCATAAGATAGTTTATATATAAGTTATTTTGAAAAATTTCTGATCTCAGAACGGTTGGAAGCTTGAACTTACATGGGACGCTATAAAATATCTTATCAAATTCACGGCGAATTGCCACCAAACTGTACCAAAAATGTAACCTGTTACTCTTTGCATCCGGCGCATGAGGCAGACAGAATGGTAAGCCTTGGGTAGATATTGAAATAAGAATATTAGGAGCAGCAGTGTCATAATATAAGTGATTTCTCCCCTTTTTATAAGGTCTGGCACAACCAACCAGAACACCACCTGCACAAATAAATAGGCATTCAGTAGCAATAGGAATTAGAATATGATAAAGTCTATGTAGGATTTATGGAAAAGATTAAATAATTATAATAAAAAAACTCTTTATACTTCAAGATAAGTTCATCTTTGCCTTCACCTAAAAAGATATCTGGATCTCTATATTTAAATAAAAATCAGAGAATCTAAGAATCTAGAAATATGTAAATCCAAAGACTGTCAATCCAAATGCTCTAAGAATTTAGTAAAATGCCAATCAACACCCAACTGCTCTAGGACTTTAGTAAAATGTCAATCAACACCCAGCTGCTGTAAGAATTTAGAAAAATGTCAATCAACAGCCACCTGTGGAAGTGGCACTATGACAAATATATCAAACCAAAAGGCTTTGAGAGAACGCAAATAATGGAGAGCAATTAAACGAGCATCCCAAACAAGTTTCCCAGAGCCCACTACAAGTGATTCCTTTGACACATATGCAAGCCTGAGCTGCAACCAAATATGCCATAAATGCAAGGCATCACTGGTAGAACGCAGAACAGTGACGAGAGGCAACTGCTGCCATTGATTCTTCCCCTACTCCTTGAGATATATTTCCTCCAGGAGGTGTTGAATTTTTTGTGCCCCTTGAAGTTTTGGAAATCCATCTGCAAATATACTTCAGGTCCAGTCAGTGCATTCTATTGCAAGATCTTAGTTGCAGCTACTCTATAACTATTTTTCAATCAAGCAGACTAGAACATTGAATATAGGAATTTAGATTACTTACCCTGCAGCTATACTCTTCAAAAAGGATGTCATGCTTCTGGTTGTTATACCATTCTATGACATAACGGTTATTGCAGTGAATAAATTTGCAAGCCAAAAGACCAGGTGGAATCTCAGTCCTGAATCAACACAGAGGAAAAGGATTTAGGATTATATAGCAATCTTGCAAATCAAAGCATTGCGGCCTTTCCTTTATATTCAGGTTTAAACACACAGGAAAAGGATTTAGGATTATGTAACACGTTGTACTTGATGCAGTTACGCAGATCACTCCAGATTTAGTGCAAATGTAGTTAATGCAGGTAGGGCACCAACGTGAGAGGAATCTGAGAAATCTGTTGAAGTTAACCAGAGAAATGTATATCAGTCATTCTCTACATCACTACTCAGCTGGACGTTTGCAAATTCTGTGGAAGTTACCAGAAATGTATATCGGCCATTCTCTCCTTCGTGCTTTGTAGATTGGAAACCATGTGACCACTCTTCAGATTGTAAATTGGAAACCATGTCAGCACTCTTCAGATCTATGGCATATTCAGATGGTGTCTGGGATAAATTCTTTCCTGGTAGTGCTACCAGATTTTTCAGTTGTTTCCCCTCATCTGTAAAGCAAAGGTTTAGTAAAGCCGAATATAACCCAAAGTGTGACAACTGTGCTAGCACTGTTTCAAATATTCGTGATGCTGTGTTTGAGCAGAGAAAGGTATATGACTTGACCTATAATCATAAGCATTCTCTTAAGAAACTGGCAATACCAAAGACCAATCTACTCAAAGAAGCACACAGTGGAAGTAATATGACAGAGAAATTTACTCCCAATATAACTGGAGTGCCATTGGATTACCCCCAGAATAGACTTGAAAATAAGTTTGTCACAAAATTGGAAACTGCAGATTAATATAGATTGTAGGCTTGCCTAGAATAACTTTCACCACATGAAGATGGCTAAAATAGCCAATGGACAGTAGACTAAACCCCGTATCTCACCACCAGTGCAGTAGAAATCCTTTTGGCAACTAGACTCTTAGAAAACCTCAGCTAAGGACATTTGTGATAGGAAACCCAACAATGCTAGACAAAACGTGTTCAAACTGATGTAGCAATGAAATTTACCAATCAGAGCTTGCGAGTTTTAATGTGCATACAACCTCAGTGACAAATCCATTACATCGTCGAACTGTAATGAGCTCATGCCCATACCAGTAGGACCTGCACTCTCTTTAAGGAATACAGAGGAAAAGTATTAGGCTTTAACCTTCAATCTCCCCCTCGAGCTGCTTTGTTGGATTATTTTGGGAGTTTGATTTGGAAAGCAGCCCAGATGACAAGGGTCCATGAGTGCTATGATCAAAATCATAATTGAATAGACCATGATGACTGGAAATTCCTTGTGGACCTCCCAACCCACAGTGTGAACATGGCTGCCTACTAAGAATGGAGTTACATTTGAGCCCTAAGCCTCTAGGTCGAAATCAAAATCAAAACTTACACTGCACAAAATATGAAACAGAACTACTGTCATCTTGAAGGAAGCCAACCTTCTAAGCTTATCATGTTCCCCTCATGGAAAATACTAGAAGGTCACACTGTGAATATTTATCTACAATTCAAAACTTCAAGCTTTCATAGACAAAAAACCCAATAAAGAAACAAGGAGAAGTTATATCGGATTTTAATACAAGGCATCATTTCAGCACTTTCTAAGCATACCAAGGAACAGAAACATAGGATAAAAGCCAGAACCAATCAAATATTGATTTGATGTTCGATGCACTGATTGCCAGTAACAGTTTAAAGGCCGCAACCTTTTAACATGGTGAAAAGAAGACATTCAACCGTCCAAAAAACTTACTTCCAGCGATGAGATTTCTCGGTTTAACTGATCCAATTCGACCTGTTTTCTGTACTTTCCATTGATATCCGGATGACGAGGAGGTGTCTTGGGCTCTGGCTATAAACAAATTCTGAATACCGAAACAACTACAACACAGCAAACACCAATCTCAGAAGTCTCAGATGCGCATTTCGCAAGGTCAGAAAGGAACAATATTACAATACTCAGAATGAAGAGAGAGTTACAGTAGTTGCGATATAAAGCGGAAAACACTTGAGCCATAGCCATGCCATCTGGTACCAGCGATTAAATTCGTGACAGACGAATTGAATGACCAACTTGCCGTCCTTTGCATCGAACAATGTGAAGCCGGTAATAAGACTCCAATAATTTTCCGCACCAAAACTTTGCTTAGACTTAGGTTAAAATGCCAATATAATAAAAAATACAAC
Organism: Pinus tabuliformis; assembly: GCA_031772625.1. Lineage (NCBI taxonomy): Eukaryota > Viridiplantae > Streptophyta > Pinopsida > Pinales > Pinaceae > Pinus > Pinus tabuliformis. Next base: position 521,460,656 of record CM062820.1, on the reverse strand, counting down.
GGTCAAACTACTCGGTCAGCGATCGATCGATCGCAAATAGTCCCAGGCAGGGACTAATAAGATGGTGTGGTATTAGATTAAATAGAGAAAGCAATATAAAGACACTTCATACTATTAATGATTATAATAAACACCGAATTTAAAAATAAAAATATTTTAATATATAATATAATTATTTAGATCAAATAATATTAAAGTAAATAAAGTATTTCTGTTTAAGCTATAAGTAAACCACAGTTTAAGCCATATCTAAACAATAGTTATTGGAGATTCGAAATGGTGTTTAAATATTAAAAAAAATGTCTTTAATATCAAAACGAATTTTTTTATATTATATGAAAAGTAAAGGTTTTAAGGAGAAGAGGTTTATTGTTAAAGAGTATTGTGGACATATAGTTTTGGGAGAGGTGGATAAAAGTGATTTTTTAATTTTTTATTAAAAGAGAATTAAAAAAAAAATGGCTTTTATTGGAAAGAGAATTTAGGGTTTTGAAAAGGTGAGTTGATTTGTAAAAAAAATTCATAATTTGTTAAGCATGATATTGTTTTTGGTTTCAAAAAAAATTTGTATGATAAGGATACATGAATCTAGTGAAATTTTTTCTTTATAGGAGCACATATTAAAATCCATATTTTTTTATCGGGGTGATTTGAAAATAAACCTCCAGCGATAAGGAAAGTAGTCAGACATACGAAATGTGACGGTCATGGATCCCAAAGAAAGATTGAAGCAACAGAAAAGGAATCAACAGGAAGAGCCAGAGTATTTTGAAGAGCTCATAGAGGTTATCATCACAATCCACGAATATAAGAGACAAGTAGATGAAGCATAACAAGTCAAGGATGCATGGATCAAGATGGATCTCGTAACATTGCCAAAATTTACTACTAAAATTTTGATTTTTAGGTTGTCAAAATGTAAACTTTTCTTCAATGTAAAGCGTTAATTAAATATCGGTGTATAACGAATATGTTGAAGTATGTGATTCTTTAACATTATATCTTATAAAAGAGGTATCAGATGAGAATTTTTTGTGCAAGGTAGCAAAAACTACATCTTCCTAGGAAGCATGAAAGATCCTAGAAGCAAAATTTGGTACAAAGGAAAATGACATGCAACAGCAAGTTGTGTCACAATTTGTTGAAGAATCAATAGAGAAGTTAGACACATATCTTATAGTAGATGAGCAAGAATCTAGGAGGACAACTAAGCTTGGGGAATCCCACTCAAAGGTGAATGATGGTCATGAAGATTGTAAAAGTGACACCCATTATGTAGGCATGCATATGTATGAAGAAGATGCGAAAAGGATTGCAGAGAGAGAAGTTGAAGCATATGTGTGTGAAGCAGAACAAGAGCATACTAACATGGATGGTGAAGATGATGGTGAACCCTACTATGACGAGATACATGTGGATGATGACTGCAAAATGAGTTGTGAATTAGTGAATCTAGCAATAGACCTTGCTGATAATGGTAAGATTGAAGGTTATGATGACCTATTTGCGTCAAAGGTTGAACCATTTAAGTGTGAGAATGACAAAGACAATTTTTCATATGAAGTAATATTTTGTGGAGCTGAGAGGGCATCTCTTGTGAATTCAAGGACAGCTAATGAATTTGGTGATATTGAAATAGTTAATGAGCACATGCATGCTCAAATATCCTACCATAGAGTGAATGAAAATTATGTTGATGACATATTTTGTCTCTTTTTTTCAACAAGGATTGATTGTAGCAATATGGAAAGTGCCATGTTTGATGAAGAATTGAAGGTTGAAGTTGCCACTTTAGCAGCAAGTTATGAAGTAAAAGTTGGAACTGCCCATGAAACAGTGCATGAACTAGCAACAACTGAGTTTGGCATAGATAAAGATAACAATAGAACAATAAGTGGCTTGGTGGATCCAACAATTGAAATTGTCGATGTTAACTTTGATGAAGAACAATTAACTGATGATGAGTGGTCGCACATGATGTAACAGAAAGAACTCATTGATATGTTGTTATTTGGTTAGAGAAGCCCACTTGTCTCTGGAAGCCAAGTGGAAGGCTAATTGTATGCAATAGTAGAGGTTGGTAAAGAAGTGGAAAATGAAGATTATGATGCAACGACCGAGGAAGAGAAGGCAAAGACAGAAAAAGAAGAGGAAGAGAATAAAGCTCTCACTACTATACATAATGAATATGTTTTTTATATTGATTTTGAGTGTTCAATTAAACAGGACAGTAGTCTAGTTACAGTGTAATAGTTGAAAGAGGACGAAGAAAAGTTGCATGAAAGGACATGGGTGTTTCTAAAGATGAAGAACAAAGCATTGAAACAATCTTTCAACAATGGAGTCAAGAAGAAATCAAACTTTGCTATCACGAAATATGGTAGAAAGAAGATCAGGAATATGAAGCACAAGAAGTAGAGCGAAGAACGTAGTTTGAAGATGACGAATTGTGGTAGCAACCCATGGTTGAACAAATATTTGAAGAAGAAGATGTAGAAGACAAGCTCATACTGTTTTTCAGAACAAATAAAAAAGAAGTCAAAGAAAATTTGCAACAATAACAAGTCAAGAAATATGGAGTTTACAACAAGAAAGTGCAACCAAGGGTATAGATTTTGGAAGAAACCAAAAAGAAAATCCAAAATTGTAAAATGTTTGTATTGTAAGCGTAGCTAAGTCTTTGACCAACAGACATGTTTAAGTTATGTTGAGTCATGATTAAGTAACAGACATGTTTAAGTTATGTTGAGTCATGATTAAGTTAAAGTTGAGTCATACGGTCATAATTACGGGGGAATGTTAGAAATAGTAATTACTCATGTATGCATGCAAGGCATGAAGTGAAGAGTTGAGTTGACTTCATTAAAGTTAAGAAAAAATGGTGGAGTCTAATCTTTGAAGTCAAGTGTGAGTTTGCATGAAACAATTATAGAAAAATCAAGTCCAATTGGAGATTGCATGATTCTATATTTAGTGAGTATTGTCCTTATATACCCGTGATTAGGTCGTTGTAATGTGTGAAAGCCAAGAAGCAAGAAGAGAGAAAGATGTAAGAAGAGAAAGATTTATGAATATGCAGCAACTCAGTGGATGTAAAAAGAAAAAGATTTATGAATAGAAATTTATTTTATGTGTTTTCCCTCCACCTTTCCATCACAATTTTCTTCATGAATTTCCAAATCAAGACTTATAGAAAGAATTAAGAACTCCTCAGTGTAGTAATAAAAATAAATCTTCGAACCTGTAGATTCCCTTTTTGTAGTGGACGTACTAATTAAGCCAAAAGTTTTTTATGTTGAAGTTTTACCTCATAACACTGTTCAGATTCGTCGTCCCCCTAGAATGTCATTTCTTTATGATTCGTCGTCCCCCTAGAATGTCATTTCAGAAAGAAAGAAGGAATTTCGAACACCCTCCGTCTAAATAGTGGAAGCCAGTGAGATTATCTTTATTCACATTCTGAGTTCGATCCTCATCCGCCGTTGTTGATGAATTGTGACGAAGCGCCCTATGGAACCATCATTACCTAACAAAAATCATGCCATTCGATTGTTCTAGATTCCATAATTATGAGTCTGTGTCTCCTTCGAGTAATATAGTTACTTAAATATATTAAGAAATAGATTTAGAAGTTTATGTTGGTAAAGGCTTTTATAAATTCAAAATACCATGGCTAATTTTGTATAATATTAGTGCTTTTTGTTTAGATCTAATAGTAAGTCAGATTTGTTTTAATAAATAATTAATATATGGTGGAGTAGTTAAAACTATAGAACTTTCAAATTAACTGGAAGTTTGAAGTTTAGCCATTTATAAAATGGGTAAATGTAGGAGGCTTCAACAAGAAGATTATCATTTGAAGGTTAAAATGATAGTTTTGATTGAAAATCATTTGGGTCACGAAGAGTGGAGGGAAGTGTGGGAAAGGAGACCAGAGAGAATGGATACACTACCATGGTAGTATGGATTTGGGAAAGGTTCCTTGAGTTTGATGATGGATGGTTGGAGAGAGTGATATATTTAGTTGCAAGCTTTTACTGTAATTATATATGAATTTATAATGCCATTAACAAATTATTTAAAAACAACCATAAATTTTTTTAGTTTTTCCATTGTTTTAATTTACTCTCTAGATAGTTTTTTAGCTACATATTTAATTACTTAGATTTTTATTTTTTTTTAAGATTTTAATTAGGTTTTCCGTTTATAGATTTTAATTTTTTCCTTATTATTTTTTATATAATATATACACGTTTTTATTATATATAATGAAATTAAATTTATAGAAACCAATTTTTCGTTATGCCTTGAAAAATATAAATATATTTGAATAATAAAGGGGTTAACAAATTATTTGGAAACATTTATATTTCCATTAAATCAATTATTTATCCAAATAATTAAGTGTCTAATTAATAAATAATTATTAATTTCCCTTATTTCTTATAATAATGGTAATAGGTTTATATAGTTTTAATTAGTTATTGATTTAGTTAATACAAATGGTCATACTTAATCATAAATAAGAAATAAATATAACAAAAAATACTCATTAATTGATTAACTAAACTTTCTCTGTCTCTATCTTTTGGTCCAATCAAGTCACCTAGTCCAATACAGTTGTTTCTTGGTCAAATATAGTCGTTGGAATGATCTGCTCTCTCTATTTAACCTATAGCCATGATCTGGTTCTTCAACTTGTCCTAACGATGAACCACGCTTGTTGGTTCGAAAGACATTGACAAATGAATTATGATGTGATTTTCTCTGAAACTCTTCTCTATAAACTTGATAAGGATCATAGAAGCCTAAATTCAAACAATATTTTATTATTATTATTTTATTTTGTTTTATTTTATGTCTAATATTTTTTTTTAGAATTCAAGAAATGACTTCACTCATGAGATGAACATAAATAGCCATTATTTATAATCTAACTTAACTCAATACTAACTTTATCTTCATCTCCATAAATATTCTAGAAATTTCAAAGTCATATGTGATAGAATATATATCAAAACTATTGAATGATTTCCTTGATAAGCCCGACTATGTTTAAAGATAAAAATTAATAAAAATAAAAATAAAAAATTACCATAAAGAATTACACTTACAAACATCCCATACTACTCTAGAACAAAACAATGGGGATCATCCATAGATTTTGGAGATTCCATCCTATTACAACTTTAATCTAATATTATTTACTAATAAATTACTCCATAAAATATATTGGGTGTCATTTTATCATCCTTACTCCTTTAGAATAAAGGAATTAGGATCATCCATAAATTTTGAAGATTTCATTATATTACAACTTTTCTTTTTTGTCAAGTTGTTTGTGATTTTTCAGGCTTAACCTATGGCTTGAGGAGGCTTAATCTGTGGCTTAAGGATTCGCAACCCAAGGGCATCTAAGTCGTCAAAGTCAACTAGGAATCGCAACCGGCCTGGGCCACACCAACCCTTAGCTAAATGGACTTTTTAACATGTCTCATCCTCCTACCATAGGACACAACCACCCTCCCTGAAATTTGATTCTAGGTCACCCTATTGACAAAACTTATCCTCAACCAATTGTGCTAAAATATGTTTGGTGTCATCTTATCTACTAATTAAAAAGCCCAAACTACTCTTTAGTGGTAATGAAGAAGAACGTATATCCTCTTCCTTGCTTGAACCATTTTCACCAATTATGCCAAATCAATTGAACCTTATGGGTTGTTTTCTAAATTAAACTTTACCAGACTACGACCATTTTCCTTTTTCCTTTTTGGCACTCCTTTCTGTGCTTCCTGGCCTCAAAAGCAATTGCATCTTTGTTCTGTTCATATGCAGCTGCAAAATGGGGTCTTGAGGCTCTTTGTTGATGTGATAAAGCTGGGTCAATCATTAGCCATCGAGCTCCACAAACACGGGAGGAAAGAGTTAAAAGTGATCATCATGCTCATGGCTCTTCACCCTCTTTGATTAAGCAATTTCTACGATCAACTCCTAGTGATATCCATGGCGTTTAAAAGGTATCTTAATCACAAGTTGTAACCTAGTGCCACTAGACATCGAAAACCCTAATGAGAAGATCCAAAGGGCATGAGACCATGCAAATGGTGATGAACACGCAAATTGACATATGTATAACATGTCTTTTTCACTGCCTTCGTGTAATTATTAGTAGCTTCTTTGGTGATTTATAGGTGTTGTTTACCACGTAAATCCAGGTCAAGATTATACTCTGCCCCACCCAAATGCACATAATGTCTTTCCCTTGCACGCACAATGTGGAGAAAGGTGCAGATGGAAGGGTTGGGCCTCGATGTACATCTCTTCGCGTGTATCCCTATGGTGGATGTTGAAATAAAAAATTAATTTAAAATTATCATATTGGTGAAAAAAACACTGCATTAAATGTAAGTGGATAGTTACGCTAGAGAGCCTTGGTGCATGTCGCTTTCATTGTTTCCATAGGGTGGATTTTGAAACATAAAATTGATTTAAGATTATGATATGTGTAGGGAAAACCTAACCTAAAATGTAAATGGTATTTATTCGGAGGGAGAAATAATATTATAAGTATATAAATTAGCATTTGTATTAGATGTTGCAAAAAAAACTGTAAGGTATAAATTGAGGAACAATTACGACATAGGAATGAGAAAATCTAAATAAGATTCAAAGATGGTTAATATTTTTTGTGTTTCCTCATACGGTTGATGCTGGGAAATTTTTTGACATGATCAATATATTGGACTTTGCTAATAAAACATTTGAGCTATTTAGGTTGTCAAATGATTCATGATGTTGATATTAGGATATTTACATGTTTCTAGATGATATAAGATATAATAATAAAATACAGATTTTTGTGGTTGTCTTTATTACATTATGTAGATTATGATCCGAATTATATATTTTTACCAGTCGGCATGGTCTAAGTGTTCTATTTTGTTTTTTAGGAAATTAAGCTAAATAATTTTTGGATGTTATTTTTTTTTAATTTATAATTGATTTTTGAATTATGTGAAATATATATCTATATCTATATCTATCTATATATATATATATATATATATATAATTAAGTGAAATGATTTTTGTTTAAATAAAAACAACCACAATTAAGATAAATTAACCATAATGTCACTACATAATATTATAGTAACTATGGTTAAACAAAATTAACCATAATAAATCAAAGTCAATGATAACAAACTATGGTCAATCATAACCATAGTGAACTATGGCTAGCTAAAAGAAATCTTCTAATCTGATAGAAATAGAACATTATCATAACACATCAAAACTACAAACCAAATTTTGAAATTTTTAACACACATCACCATTCCATTAAAAATTTGTCCTTACTCACTTCTTTTGTCCACAAGTTGAAGTGAACGTTTAATCTTAAGCAAACTTTTAATCTTAAAACACAATATTTAAAGTCATTTACTCTTAATACAATATTTAAAAGGTCCTTAGTGTTACAATCACGACTAGACACCCTAGTTTTACCATGATGAGGACTCTAGATACACACTTATATTTTTTACGACAATTTATTTAGCTATACCAGCAAGACTAGACACACTACACAGAAACTTTGGATAACTAATTTCTAAAGGGCCAATAATGCTAGTGGAACATGGATAACATGTTTGCAGTGTGCACTTGTCTTGATCCTGCACAACAGAAACCTTGCCATGATGAGCGCAAGTCATAAACTGAAAATTTGTCCAAAAAAGATACACTTCGATGTAAAAAATATGCACTGCTAACATTGAAGAGTCACCCATATGAGGATCTGCTAACATTGAACAGACACCCATATGAGAATCAAATGTTATTAAAAGGAAACTTTAAGCTTATATCTTGATATCTTACCAGTCTACTTGCACTTGGCATCATGTTTAAGAGAGATCTTAACCATCCAGCCAATCCAAGTTGAAGTGTGCTTCTACAATTTCAACTCTAAGATCCATGGTAGCAGAACAACTCTTAAGACGATTCCATTGTTGCCCAATCTTTTCATCACATATAACATGCTTTAGAGATTTAAGCCCTCCAACTGATTTAGGCAGCTTCCTCAACCGAGAACACTCTCTCATGTCAAGCTCCTCGAGTTTCTTTAGCTGCCCTATTTCCTCGGGAAGTTCTTTCAAGCACTCACATAGAGAAATGTCTATATATTCCAGCTTCCCAAGTTTTCCAATAGATGTTGGAAGCTCTTTCAGACCTAGACATGCAGATATTCTTAACATTCTTAAAGAACTAAGCCTCCCCAAATCATCAGGTAACTTTCGAAGAAGGTGACAGTTAGTGATAAACCACTTTTGAACTGAAGACATGTCACAAATGCCAAGGGGAAACTCCTCCAAATCACAACAATGATCCATGTTAAAATCTAGCATTATGGGAAGCTTTAGATTCGACTGGATGCCATTGAACTTGGACATATTTCCAAGCCCTTCACATAAGCTCAAAGATAGATTCTCTAAGTTCTGTAAGACTTTACTGTGCTCTTGAAGTGCGGGCGCAATCAAATTCTCCAAACAAATAGCCTTGAGTTGAGTGAGTGATGATAGCAATGGTAAACCCTTCACTGTGGCTCTCTTGGACCCGTAATTGAATACTATGAGGACTTTCAATTTTCTCATTTTATTCAAAAAAAATGGAAGAAAGTAATTGCTTGCAGAAAAGAGTAAAACTAAAGCCTCCAACTCATGAAAATTCATCTTACACCATTGATACTCTTCAATTTCTCCTGCACAGGTAAACTACAAATGCCAAGTCCAATTATAAAAATATACATTATGGGAAGCTTTAGATTCGACTGGATGCCATTGAACCTGGACATATTTCCAAGCCCTTCACATAAGCTTAAAGATAGATTCGCTAAGTTCTATAAGACTTTACTGTGCTCTTGAAGTGGGGGCACAATCAACCTCTCCAAACGAATTGCCTTGAGTTGATTGAGTGATGATAGCAATGGCAAACCCTTCACTATGGCTCTCTTGGACCTGTAATTGAATACTATGAGGACTTTCAATTTTCTCATTTTATTCAAAAACAATCGAAGAAAGTAATTGCTTGTAGAAAAGAGTAAAACCAAAGCCTCCGCCTCATGAAAATTCATCTTACACCATTGATACTCTTCAATTGCTCCTATATAGGTAAACTACAAATGCCAAGTCCAATTACAAAAATATACGTTGTGAGACACTTCACATCTTTTCTAAGGTGTTCGATATCAAGCACCTACACCCAAAAATTGGTCGCTAATTAGTTCATGCAGATCACAGAGTGATAATCCAATTTCTGAATATGGAAAAAAATTTAACGAAAACACATAATTTTCTCTCAAGTTGATTTCTTAGCGCCCCTAAGCAGCAAAATTAGAGAACATTTTGTCTATATAAGACAAATAGAGAAAAAAAAAAACATCCTCGACACATCATTACCTAGTTCATGAATCATATCTAGTTTTGGAAATAGCAAATTCTGATATTATAGGTAAAATAACTCTCAAAATAATTTCGTTATTGGATTAGTGTAGTTTTAGAGGAATTTCTTCCAAAATGCCCATTTGATGATAAAGAGCCCCCGAATATCTCTTTGGCAAGGCTCTCTGGTTTCTAGGTCTCCCCATAACCTATACCCTATTTCTTAATCTAGTAAGTCTCTCTGGTTTTTAGGCCTGATCCAGGACATGTACCCTGTCGATTAAACTGATTCTTTAGCATGAAATACCAATCACAAGAGAAAAGATATAGACAAAATAACAAAGTTGTATTGGAAAATAGTGACGAGGACGAGAAAGGAAATAATGTAAATCAAGGAGGAATCCCCAAATTAGGATTTTACTGAGAACAAACCACTTTGATTCTTGTTGTCCGCAAAGCATATTCAAGTCATAAATAGAAAATTTGTCCAAAAAAGATACACTTCGATGTAAAAAATATGCATTTGAGTCACCCATATGAGGATTTGCTAACATTGAACATACACCCATACGAGAATCAAATGTTATTAAAAGGAAACTTAAGTTACTATTCTTGGTGAAAATTTTCATGCTACTTCAGAAAGTAGAGTTAAAAATGAAAATCAAGTTGGATATGGCCAAAATAATGATGTCTTTCCAATAAACACATTTCAACATCAGATGAAGAATATGGAAGCTAAAGAGGTCCAGAAAGGCAACAACATCTTTCCGACAATTACTCGCACTCTTATTGAAACTGACAGTTTGAGCCAAAATCTGAACACTGGTCTAGAGATCGCAAATGGACAGAATCATAAAAGAGAAGTGGGTACAGAGGCTAGCCAGGCTCTCGTAGACAACCAAGTCACTATTCTTGTAGAAAATCTGCCTACTACATTGGAGAATGGAGTCAAAGATAAAAATCATTCCGGATATGCCCAGAATAATGTATTTCCCATGAATGCACACCAACATCATATAAAGAATGTGAAAGCTAAGCAGATCCAAGCAGAAAGCAACACCTTTCCACCAATTAGTCTTCCCCTTCTTCAAAATGATGGTTTAAGAAGAAATCTAGACACTGATCTAGAGATTGTAGATGTACATAATTATAATAGAAAAGGTGTTACAGAAGCTAGGAGGGCTCCCAGAGACAACCAATCCACTGGCCTCGGAGAAAATCTGAATGCCATTGTGGAGAATAGAGTCAGAAACAAAAATTATGTTGGATGTAGGCAGAATAATGATGTCTTATTCATGAACATAGAACAACATCATATTAAGAATGCAAATGTTAAGAAGGTCCAAGTAGACAGTATCATATTTCCACCAATTAGCCTTGACCTTAAAATTGATGCCTTCAGAAGAAATTTGGATAGTAGTATGAAGGTTGCACGTCGACGGAATTGTAAAAGAAAAATGGGTGCAAAGTCGAGGTTGATTCACATAAACAACCAAGCTCCTGTTCCTAGAGAAAATCCGAATTCTAATTTGGAGAGTAAAGAAACAAAGATTCATATAGGGAACAAAATTATACGATGCAAATTGGTTCAACTAAGCAATCAAACCTCAAAACCAATCACTATGATAGATGAACTTGGAGAAATGAATTATATGTTGCAGAGAACTCTAGGAAGTGGGAAATTAAAGGAATCGAGCAATATAGTTAATAATAAGCCTGCATATATTCTTGTTGGAAAGCATTGTAAATATCTGAAAAAGACAAAAGAGGTAGCAATACGAAAGAAGATAGAAGCAATTACATTGCATGCAAACCCAGACAAGTCCTACATAAAATTGCATGGCATAAGAGAGGAAACAATTGGTCAAGGGCGTGCTCTTACCTTGAACAGATTTCTTGCCAAGTACACTGGCACCGCGCAAAAAAACAGGAGTTTTGTGCATTAGTATGACCCAACCATATAAATTTTTTTCCAAAAAAGTAATAAATTATAGAAGGGGCTTGGAAAAAGAAGGCCATATTTTCTGATTACTTGGGAGGACAAGGCGTCAAGGTTCAGATCTTGAGCTATTGCTAGATAAGGCTAGCCCTATCATAGGTACAGAACTTGCAAAATTGGGGAAAATATAACAAGAAAACTGAACATGTTACCACGGAAGCTTGAAAACGTGAAGGGAGGTTAAAATTTTTGGGGATGGTTCACAATACTAACCATTCTCTGCCTTGGGGTTTTTTTCCGTCCAAGCAAAGTAAATCAAGGTTTTTCTCTTATCACTTTTTGATAGGGTTTCCAATCGATTATGCGGCGCCATTCTGGAATGAGGTGAGACACAAAGTTAACCCTCGAATTTCACACAGGGATGTCGAACAATTTGAAAGGGACACTTTGGTCAAGAGTTGGGGTAGGGTCCCAAGGATACCTTGATGAAAGAATGTAGAAAATCCATATCTGCATGTTCCCAAAACAGTGAAGGAAGTTGTTGTTGTTCACTGGCCTTGAAACTGGAAGTAAATGGCAGAAGAAGTTAAAAAAAAGTCATTAATTCACAAACAAAATTACACTGAAGACTGTAATAAACAATTCCCCATACATACCGAGTTGTTCCTCATGGCATCTGGCAATTAATAGGGCTTAGGGTTAGATCCACACAACAGAGCCACCGAACTGAGTTGGAAGAATTGCAAATAGAGTTGAGGTAGGGTCTTGAGGAATGGGTTTCCTGCCAGATCCAACAGAAGGTCCAGCATCATGGACATGGGAGGGATTGAACGAATTTGGCGCTGTTTCCATGGTAAAACCAACTGGAGGTTGCAGGCGGGTGTCACGACGTCCCTCAGAGCGCTGCCGCTTGCCTAAATGCACCATGGTGACAGTATGAAGGTGGGACTCAAAAGGGTTATGGATGGGATGACTACCAGGACGGGGTCGGGTAAGGCAGGAGGGTTGCTCGCCAGAGCTAGCGACCGATAGCACAGTATAACAGAGCATATAGACCGCTACGAGAAGTGCAGACAATAACAGAGAGCGAGAATCAAGAACAGGGGCGAGATTACCTTTGAGAAGGATGGCTTTGAGCCCGCAGTGATGCACCAGATTTAAACCAGCACCCACAGCTCCCGCAAACCAAGTTCTATCACCGCGCGAGAGAGCCCAAAGCTTGATGAATAAGTCTTGGATCGACATGATTATAACCGGAGGCATAATGCATCGATCAACGCAGATCTTAATTGCAAAACCACCACCCGAGCTCGCATTAATATCCATTCCTTGCTCGCATGAGGTTACGTCCTGGGAGGCCACGCTGCTCTGCAGCTAGCAGTACTGGGCATTAAACTCAAGCATGGAGAGTTGTGGGAGCCGTAATGACACCCGGATCTGGGAGAAGTTTCCCTATCTCAGGCATTTCCTTCTACACAAGATTATTGAAGTCGAGGAGCTGAGATTTAGAGATTAAGTTTGTTGGTGATCCGACGTGTAGATGCTGCCCACAATCAACTCCCATATTAGCCAAGAGGTCTGCAACTTTGTTCCCTATTCTTCGTATGTGTTTTAAGGATATCGCTCTGTGGGAAGAAAACCAGCGCCCAATATGCAGTAGCCGTTGAGCCATTCTCCAACTGTTACTGATCTTGGATGAAGGGGATCCCTATAGAATTTTTGAGACCATTTGGATGAGGATTTGAGAGTCTCCCTCTATTAGAAGAGGGAAGAGATTTCTATCTTGCGCTAGAAGTAGCCCTTGCCAAAGACCTTCTAACTCGGCTATGTTATTGGTGTCCCACCCTTGTGAGCCCAAGAAGGTTATGATATTAGCTCCTTTATGATCTCTGAAGATCCCTCCAAACCCAGAAATCCCTGGGTTACCCTTTGATGCACCATCAAAATTGAGTTTATACATGTTCCTGGGAGGAGGTTTCCATTTCACCGTTGAGGGATCTCTTGGAGGCTTTGTTCCTTTGATCACCTGTTCTTGCTTTCTTTTAAAGTTCCAGTTATTCCATATTGATTGTTCCTGAGGGAGAGATGGGAGGTCCTCTTGGTACCATGTTTTTAGAGATAAGGTTTCTTCAATATTTTGATTAATGACTTTCCATATATCATCCAGTGGTCTGGCTTGGTTTTTGAAGATTCTACCATTTCTCTCCTTCCATATGGCCCATGTTACAAAGCCTGGGATGAGCTTCCAGAGAAAGTTAAAGATTTTGCTTTGAAAGGGGTGAGGGTCCCAGTTGCGTATTGTAGCTATTATGTCTCCATTAGCACCTCCATCTTTTTGGCAGCGGAAGTTTATTTTTTGCCATAGCTTGTGGGCCAACGGACAATAATACATGAGGTGTTCAATGGTTTCCTCTTCTTTTTTGTAGTTGAGGCATATGGAGGGTCCATTGAAATTTCTTTTTCTCAGATTATTCCATGTGAGAATCCTTTTATGACAGAGGAGCCATAGAAAGGTAGATACTTTCGGCCAGATGGAAGGATCCCATATTTTACTCCATAGTGGATCGAGCCGTATTTGATCTTTGACAAGTATATTATATGCTTCTCTAGTGGAATAGATTCCTCTTTCTTCATATCCCCATCTGAGAATGTCTTTCTTCTCAGAGTACTGTATTTTCCTGTTTGTTAATTCTGTATCCAAAGTTTGCTGGTCTTGCCTCGTCCCCTGTGCTATGACTTGAGTCGCTTTGAGCCATTTTCTGTAGTCTTGCTGAGAGGTATTGCGCCAAAAGTTGCTTACCGTGAGCTGGGGGCGCAAGTCCTGCTCCAGGGGAGCATTAGGTGGGAAAAGGTCCCTGAGTTTAGGCATCTGTTGCCAAGAATCGTCCCAAGAATTGTGAGTCTCTGTCTCCTTAGCGTAATATAGTTACGTAAATATAGTAAGAAATAGATTTAGAAGTTTATGTTGGTAAAGGCTTTTATAAATTCCAAATACCATGGCTAATTTTGTATAATATTAGTGCTTTTTGTTTAGATCTAATAGTAAGTCAGATTTGTTTTAATAAATAATTAATGTATGGTGGGGTAGTTAAAACTATAGAACTTTCAAATTAACTGGAAGTTTGAAGTTTAGCCATTTATAAAATGGGTAAATGTAGGAGGCTTCAACAAGAAGATTATCATTTGAAGGTTAAAATGATAGTTTTGATTGAAAATCATTTGGGTCACGAAGAGTGGAGGGAAGTGTGGGAAAGGAGACCAGAGAGAATGGATACACTACCATGGTAGTATGGATTTGGGAAAGGTTCCTTGAGTTTGATGATGGATTGTTGGAGAGAGTGATATATTTAGTTGCAAGCTTTTACTGTAATTATATATTTGTATTGTTTTTGTTATTTGTCAAAATGATATGAATGGTTCAAGAATTAATTTGTGTTTTTTTTAAATAAATTATTATAATGAGATATAATAATTATAAACAATATTTTTTATAAAATAAAAAATAGATGAATAAAAAAGTTTTATTTTTATATATGAATTTATAATGCTATTAACAAATTATTTAAAAACAAATCTTTCAATTGTTTTAATTTACTCTTTAGATAGCTTTTTAGCTACATATTTATGTAGTTAGATTTTTTTTAAAAGATTTTTAGTCAATTTCTAATCAATTAGGTTTTCCGTTTATAGATTTTAATTTTTTTCTTATTATTTTTTATATAATATATACACATTTTTATTATATATAATGAAATTAAATTTATAGAAACTAAAATATAAATATATTTAAATCATAAAGGGGTTAACAAACTATTTGGAAACATTTATATTTCCATTAAATCAATTATTTATCCAAATAATTAAGTATCCAATTAATAAATAATTATTAATTTTCCTTATTTCTTATAATAATGGTAATAGGTTTATATAGTTTTAATTAGTTATTGATTTAGTTAATGGGTAAAAGCATGTTAATGTGTCTCATTATATGGCAAAAGCAAAAAAGTACTCAAATAAAAAAAGTTAAAAAAAATAATATAAAAATATCAATTAAATGAGTTGAGTTTCATACTGGTTAATTATAAAAAATAAATGCTAAATTTGTAACAAAGCTAACTCACAATAAATTTTGGTAAAAGCTATAGGGAACCTATTTACTGGGTTTAGAAAATATAAATAATGTTATAAAAAGTAAATACTAAATTTGCAAATAAGTCAACTCATAGTAAATATTGGTAAAAGCTATGGTTAATCACTCACAAAATATAAATAGCTTGATGTAAAGTTAAATGAAATGCTAAAACTCTTTAAATATATATATATATATATAAATAGAAGTAGAATTTCTAAACAAATAATTTTATATATTATATTTTGAATAATATAAAATACGTTATTATAATCATAATTAAAAATTTTATTATAAAAAATATAAAATATATTTTAAAATTTTTCAAAAAATAATTTTAACATTTTGTTATATGTTATTTTCAAATTTCTATTAAAAAAAAATTATTTTATAAACTTGAAAGGGTAGTTTCTTGGGTCGCGGTTTTATATATACGAAAATATGATCATTTTTACTAGTATTTTAATAATAATTAAAAAATATGCTTGCCTTTTATTTTTAAATTTGTTTAGCAATCTTTAGAATGTTTACAACACATCTCTTAAAGAAATTGGAATTAAAAAACATAAATCAATAGAGAAATGGGGGTCGCGGTTTTTTCACTACTTAAAAATTTATGTAAAATATTAATGATACATTTTAAAGAAAATGAATAAATTAGATAAAAATTATATATTAAATTTTAGAAAAAATATGACATGAAATTGAATTTAAATTGACATGTTTTGTCTTCTTTTACCACCACCTAGTTTTTGATGATTTTGTGAATTTAAGAGTAAACATTCCAACTCCATTTATTTTTATAAAACTTCTTTGCCACAAAAAGGGAAAAAGTGATACACATTAACATGCTTTTACCCTAATACAAACGGTCATACTTAATCATAAATAAGAAATAAATATAACCAAAAATACTCAATAATTGATTAACTAAACTTTCCCTGTCTCTATCTTTTGGTCTAATCAAGTCACCTAGTCCAATACAGTTGTTTCCTGGTCAAATATAGCCGTTGGAATGATCTGCTCTCTCTATTTAACCTATAGCCATGATCTGGTTCTTCAACTTGTCCTAATGATGAACCACGCTTGTTGGTTCGAAAGACATTGACAAATGAATTATGATGTGATTTTCTCTGAAACTCTTCTCTATAAACTTGATAAGGATCATAGAAGCCTAAATTCAAACAATATTTTATTATTATTATTTTGTTTTGTTTTATTTTATGTCTAATATTTTTTTTAGAATTCAAGAAATGACTTCACTCATGAGATGAACATAAATAGCCATTATTTATAATCTAACTTAACTCAATACTAACTTTATCTTCATCTCCATAAATATTCTAGAAATTTCAAAGTCATATATCAAAACTATTGAATGATTTCCTTCATAAGACCGACTATGTTTAAAGATAAAAATTAATTAAAAAAAAAAAATTACCATAAAGAATTATACTTACAAACATCCCATACTACTCTAGAACAAAAACATTGGGGATCATCCATAGATTTTGGAGATTCCATCCTATTACAACTTTAATCTAATATTATTTACTAATAAATTACTCCATAAAATATATTGAGTGTCATTTTATCATCCTTACTCCTTTAGAATAAAAGAATTAGGATCATCCATAAATTTTGAAGATTTCATCATATTACAACTTTTCTTTTTGTCAAGTTGTTTGTGATTTTTCAGGCTTAACCTATGGCTTGAGGAGGCTTAATCTGTGGCTTAAGGATTCGCGACCCAAGGGCATCTAAGTCGTCAAAGTCAACTAGGAATCGCAACCGGCCTGGGCCACACCAACCCTTAGCTAACTGGATTTTTTAACATGTCTCATCCTCCTACCATAGGACACAACCACCCTCCCCGAGGTTTGATTCTAGGTCACCCTATTGACAAAACTTATCCTCAACCAATTGTACTAAAATATGTTTGGTGTCATCTTATCTACTAATTAAAAAGCCCAAACTACTCTTTAGTGGTAATGAAGAAGAACATATATCCTCTTCCTTGCTTGAACCATTTTCACCAATTATGCCAAATCAATTGAACCTTATGGGTTGTTTTCTAAATTAAACTTTACCAGACTACGACCATTTTCCTTTTTCCTTTTTGGCACTCCTTTCTGTGCTTCCTGGCCTCAAAAGCAATTGCATCTTTGTTCTGTTCATATGCAGCTGCAAAATGGGGTCTTGAGGCTCTTTGTTGATGTGATAAAGCTGGGTCAATCATTAGCCATCGAGCTCCACAAACACGGGAGGAAAGAGTTAAAAGTGATCATCATGCTCATGGCTCTTCACCCTCTTTGATTAAGCAATTTCTACGATCAACTCCTAGTGATATCCATGGCGTTTAAAAGGTATCTTAATCACAAGTTGTAACCTAGTGCCACTAGACATCGAAAACCCTAATGAGAAGATCCAAAGGGCATGAGACCATGCAAATGGTGATGAACACGCAAATTGACATATGTATAACATGTCTTTTTCACTGCCTTCGTGTAATTATTAGTAGCTTCTTTGGTGATTTATAGGTGTTGTTTACCACGTAAATCCAGGTCAAGATTATACTCTGCCCCACCCAAATGCACATAATGTCTTTCCCTTGCACGCACAATGTGGAGAAAGGTGCAGATGGAAGGGTTGGGCCTCGATGTACATCTCTTCGCGTGTATCCCTATGGTGGATGTTGAAATAAAAAATTAATTTAAAATTATCATATTGGTGAAAAAAACACTGCATTAAATGTAAGTGGATAGTTACGCTAGAGAGCCTTGGTGCATGTCGCTTTCATTGTTTCCATAGGGTGGCTTTTGAAACATAAAATTGATTTAAGATTATGATATGTGTAGAGAAAACCTAACCTAAAATGTAAATGGTATTTATTCGGAGGGAGAAATAATATTATAAGTATATAAATTAGCATTTGTATTAGATGTTGCAAAAAAAACTGTAAGGTATAAATTGAGGAACAATTACGACATAGGAATGAGAAAATCTAAATAAGATTCAAAGATGGTTAATATTTTTTGTGTTTCCTCATACGGTTGATGCTGGGAATTTTTTTGACATGATCAATATATTGGACTTTGCTAATAAAACATTTGAGCTATTTAGGTTGTCAAATGATTCATGATGTTGATATTAGGATATTTACATGTTTCTAGATGATATAAGATATAAAAATAAAATACAGATTTTTGTGGTTGTCTTTATTACATTATGTAGATTATGATCCGAATTATATATTTTTACCAGTCGGCATGGTCTAAGTGTTCTATTTTGTTTTTTAGGAAATTAAGCTAAATAATTTTTGGATGTTATTTTTTTTTAATTTATAATTGATTTTTGAATTATGTGAAATATATATATATATAATTAAGTGAAATGATTTTTGTTTAAATAAAAACAACCACAATTAAGATAAATTAACCATAATGTCACTACATAATATTATAGTAACTATGGTTAAACAAAATTAACCATAATAAATCAAAGTCAATGATAACAAACTATGGTCAATCATAACCATAGTGAACTATGGCTAGCTAAAAGAAATCTTCTAATCTGATAGAAATAGAACATTATCATAACACATCAAAACTACAAACCAAATTTTGAAATTTTTAACACACATCACCATTCCATTAAAAATTTGTCCTTACTCACTTCTTTTGTCCACAAGTTGAAGTGAACGTTTAATCTTAAGCAAACTTTTAATCTTAAAACACAATATTTAAAGTCATTTACTCTTAATACAATATTTAAAAGGTCCTTAGTGTTACAATCACGACTAGACACCCTAGTTTTACCACGATGAGGAGTCTAGATACACACTTATATTTTTTACGACAATTTATTTAGCTATACCAGCAAGACTAGACACACTACACAGAAACTTTGGATAACTAATTTCTAAAGGGCCAATAATGCTAGTGGAATATGGATAACATGTTTGCAGTGTGCACTTGTCTTGATCCTGCACAACAGAAATCTTGCCATGATGAGCGCAAGTCATAAACTGAAAATTTGTCCAAAAAAGATACACTTCGATGTAAAAAATATGCACTGCTAACATTGAAGAGTCACCCATATGAGGATCTGCTAACATTGAACAGACACCCATATGAGAATCAAATGTTATTAAAAGGAAACTTTAAGCTTATATCTTGATATCTTACAGGTCTACTTGCACTTGGCATCATGTTTAAGAGATATCTTAACCATCCAGCCAATCCAAGTTGAAGTGTGCTTCTACAATTTCAACTCTAAGATCCATGGTAGCAGAACAACTCTTTAGACGATTCCATTGTTGCCCAATCTTATCATCACATATAATATGCTTTAGAGATTTAAGCCCTCCAACTGATTTAGGCAGCTTCCTCAACCGAGAACACTCTCTCATGTCAAGCTCCTCGAGTTTCTTTAGCTGCCCTATTTCCTCGGGAAGTTCTGTCAAGCAATCTCATAGAGAAATGTCTATATATTCCAGCTTCCCAAGTTTTCCAATAGATGTTGGAAGCTCTTTCAGACCTAGACATGCAGATATTCTTAACATTATTAAAGAACTAAGCCTCCCCAAATCATCAGGTAACTTTCGAAGAAGGTGACAGATAGTGATAAACCACTTTTGAACTCAAGACATGTCACAAATGACAAGGGGAAACTCCTCCAAATCACAACAATGATCCATGTTAAAATCTATCATTATGGGAAGCTTTAGATTCGACTGGATGCCATTGAACTTGGACATATTTCCAAGCCCTTCACATAAGCTCAAAGATAGATTCTCTAAGTTCTGTAAGACTTTACTGTGCTCTTGAAGTGCGGGCGCAATCAAATTCTCCAAACAAATAGCCTTGAGTTGAGTGAGTGATGATAGCAATGGTAAACTCTTCACTGTGGCTCTCTTGGACCCGTAATTGAATACTATGAGGACTTTCAATTTTCTCATTTTATTCAAAAAAAATGGAAGAAAGTAATTGCTTGCAGAAAAGAGTAAAACTAAAGCCTCCACCTCATGAAAATTCATCTTACACCATTGATACTCTTCCATTTCTCCTGCACAGGTAAACTACAAATGCCAAGTCCAATTATAAAAATATACATTATGGGAAGCTTTAGATTCGACTGGATGCCATTGAACCTGGACATATTTCCAAGCCCTTCACATAAGCTCAAAGATAGATTCGCTAAGTTCTATAAGACTTTACTGTGCTCTTGAAGTGGGGGCACAATCAACCTCTCCAAACGAATTGCCTTGAGTTGATTGAGTGATGATAGCAATGGCAAACCCTTCACTATGGCTCTCTTGGACCTGTAATTGAATACTATGAGGACTTTCAATTTTCTCATTTTATTCAAAAACAATCGAAGAAAGTAATTGCTTGTAGAAAAGAGTAAAACCAAAGCCTCCGCCTCATGAAAATTCATCTTACACCATTGATACTCTTCAATTGCTCCTATATAGGTAAACTACAAATGCCAAGTCCAATTACAAAAATATACGTTGTGAGACACTTCACATCTTTTCTAAGGTGTTCGATATCAAGCACCTACACCCAAAAATTGGTCGCTAATTAGTTCATGCAGATCACAGAGTGATAATCCAATTTCTGAATATGGAAAAAAATTTAACGAAAACACATAATTTTCTCTCAAGTTGATTTCTTAGCGCCCCTAAGCAGCAAAATTAGAGAACATTTTGTCTATATAAGACAAATAGAGAAAAAAAAAACATCCTCGACACATCATTACCTAGTTCATGAATCATATCTAGTTTTGGAAATAGCAAATTCTGATATTATAGGTAAAATAACTCTCAAAATAATTTCGTTTTTGGATTAGTGTAGTTTTAGAGGAATTGCTTCCAAAATGCCCATTTGATGATAAAGAGCCCCCGAATATCTCTTTGGCAAGGCTCTCTGGTTTCTAGGTCTCCCCATAACCTATACCCTATTTCTTAATCTAGTAAGTCTCTCTGGTTTTTAGGCCTGATCCAGGACATGTACCCTGTCGATTAAACTGATTCTTTAGCATGAAATACCAATCACAAGAGAAAAGATATAGACAAAATAACAAAGTTGTATTGGAAAATAGTGACGAGGACGAGAAAGGAAATAATGTAAATCAAGGAGGAATACCCAAATTAGGATTTTACTGAGAACAAACCACTTTGATTCTTGTTGTCCGCAAAGCATATTCAAGTCATAAATAGAAAATTTGTCCAAAAAAGATACACTTCGATGTAAAAAATATGCATTTGAGTCACCCATATGAGGATTTGCTAACATTGAACATACACCCATACGAGAATCAAATGTTATTAAAAGGAAACTTAAGTTACTATTCTTGGTGAAAATTTTCATGCTACTTCAGAAAGTAGAGTTAAAAATGAAAATCAAGTTGGATATGGCCAAAATAATGATGTCTTTCCAATAAACACATTTCAACATCAGATGAAGAATATGGAAGCTAAAGAGGTCCAGAAAGGCAACAACATCTTTCCGACAATTACTCGCACTCTTATTGAAACTGACAGTTTGAGCCAAAATCTGAACACTGGTCTAGAGATCGCAAATGGACAGAATCATAAAAGAGAAGTGGGTACAGAGGCTAGCCAGGCTCTCGTAGACAACCAAGTCACTATTCTTGTAGAAAATCTGCCTACTACATTGGAGAATGGAGTCAAAGATAAAAATCATGCCGGATATACCCAGAATAATGTATTTCCCATGAATGCACACCAACATCATATAAAGAATGTGAAAGCTAAGCAGATCCAAGCAGAAAGCAACACCTTTCCACCAATTAGTCTTCCCCTTCTTCAAAATGATGGTTTAAGAAGAAATCTAGACACTGATCTAGAGATTGTAGATGTACATAATTATAATAGAAAAGGTGTTACAGAAGCTAGGAGGGCTCCCAGAGACAACCAATCCACTGGCCTCGGAGAAAATCTGAATGCCATTGTGGAGAATAGAGTCAGAAACAAAAATTATGTTGGATGGAGGCAGAATAATGATGTCTTATTCATGAACATAGAACAACATCATATTAAGAATGCAAATGTTAAGAAGGTCCAAGTAGACAGTATCATATTTCCACCAATTAGCCTTGACCTTAAAATTGATGCCTTCAGAAGAAATTTGGATAGTAGTATGAAGGTTGCACGTCGACGGAATTGTAAAAGAAAAATGGGTGCAAAGTCGAGGTTGATTCACATAAACAACCAAGCTCCTGTTCCTAGAGAAAATCCGAATTCTAATTTGGAGAGTAAAGAAACAAAGATTCATATAGGGAACAAAATTATACGATGCAAATTGGTTCAACTAAGCAATCAAACCTCAAAACCAATCACTATGATAGATGAACTTGGAGAAATGAATTATATGTTGCAGAGAACTCTAGGAAGTGGGAAATTAAAGGAATCGAGCAATATAGTTAATAATAAGCCTGCATATATTCTTGTTGGAAAGCATTGTAAATATGTGAAAAAGACAAAAGAGGTAGCAATACGAAAGAAGATAGAAGCAATTACATTGCATGCAAACCCAGACAAGTCCTACATAAAATTGCATGGGATAAGAGAGGAAACAATTGGTCAAGGGCGTGCTCTTACCTTGAACAGATTTCTTGCCAAGTACACTGGCACCGCGCAAAAAAATAGGAGTTTTGTGCATTAGTATGACCCAACCATATAAATTTTTTTCCAAAAAAGTAATAAATTATAGAAGGGGCTTGGAAAAAGAAGGCCATATTTTCTGATTACTTGGGAGGACAAGGCGTCAAGGTTCAGATCTTGAGCTATTGCTAGATAAGGCTAGCCCTATCATAGGTACAGAACTTGCAAAATTGGGGAAAATATAACAAGAAAACTGAACATGTTACCACGGAAGCTTGAAAACGTGAAGGGAGGTTAAAATTTTTGGGGATGGTTCACAATACTAACCATTCTCTGCCTTGGGGTTTTTTTCCGTCTAAGCAAAGTAAATCAAGGTTTTTCTCTTATCACTTTTTGATAGGGTTTCCAATCGATTATGCGGCGCCATTCTGGAATGAGGTGAGACACAAAGTTAACCCTCGAATTTCACACAGGGATGTCGAACAATTTGAAAGGGACACTTTGGTCAAGAGTTGGGGTAGGGTCCCAAGGATACCTTGATGAAAGAATGTAGAAAATCCATATCTGCATGTTCCCAAAACAGTGAAGGAAGTTGTTGTTGTTCACTGGCCTTGAAACTGGAAGTAAATGGCAGAAGAAGTTAAAAAAAAGTCATTAATTCACAAACAAAATTACACTGAAGACTGTAATAAACAATTCCCCATACATACCGAGTTGTTCCTCATGGCATCTGGCAATTAATAGGGCTTAGGGTTAGATCCACACAACAGAGCCACCGAACTGAGTTGGAAGAATTGCAAATAGAGTTGAGGTAGGGTCTTGAGGAATGGGTTTCCTGCCAGATCCAACAGAAGGTCCAGCATCATGGACAGGGGAGGGATTGAATGAATCTGGCGCTGTTTCCATGGTAAAACCAACTGGAGGTTGCAGGCGGGTGTCACGACGTCCCTCAGAGCGCTGCCGCTTGCCTAAATGCACCATGGTGACAGTATGAAGGTGGGACTCAAAAGGGTTATGGATGGGATGACTACCAGGATGGGGTCGGGTAAGGCAGGAGGGTTGCTCGCCAGAGCTAGCGACCGATAGCACAGTATAACAGAGCATATAAACCGCTACGAGAAGTGCAGACAATAACAGAGAGAGAGAATCAAGAACAGGGGCGAGATTACCTTTGATAAGGATGGCTTTGAGCCCGCAGTGATGCACCAGATTTAAACCAGCACCCACAGCTCCCGCAAACCAAGTTCTATCACCGCGCGAGAGAGCCCAAAGCTTGATGAATAAGTCTTGGATTGACATGATTATAACCGGAGGCATAATGCATCGATCAACACAGATCTTAATTGCAAAACCACCACCCGAGCTCGCATTAATATCCATTCCTTGCTCGCATGAGGTTACGTCCTGGGAGGCCACGCTGCTCTGCAGCTGGCAGTACTGGGCATTAAACTCAAGCATGGAGAGTTGTGGGAGCCGTAATGACACCCGGATCTGGGAGAAGTTTCCCTATCTCAGGCATTTCCTTCTACACAAGATTATTGAAGTCGAGGAGCTGAGATTTAGAGATTAAGTTTGCTGGTGATCCGACGTGTAGATGCTGCCCACAATCAACTCCCATATTAGCCAAGAGGTCTGCAACTTTGTTCCCTATTCTTCGTATGTGTTTTAAGGATATCGCTCTGTGGGAAGAAAACCAGCGCTCAATATGCAGTAGTCGTTGAGCCATTCTCCAACTGTTACTGATCTTGGATGAAGGGGATCCCTATAGAATTTTTGAGACCATTTGGATGAGGATTTGAGAGTCTCCCTCTATTAGAAGAGGGAAGAGATTTCTATCTTGCGCTAGAAGTAGCCCTTGCCAAAGACCTTCTAACTCGGCTGTGTTATTGGTGTCCCACCCTTGTGAGCCCAAGAAGGTTATGATATTAGCTCCTTTATGATCTCTGAAGATCCCTCCAAACCCAGAAATCCCTGGGTTACCCTTTGATGCACCATCAAAATTGAGTTTATACATGTTCCTGGGAGGAGGTTTCCATTTCACCGTTGAGGGATCTCTTGGAGGCTTTGTTCCTTTGATCACCTGTTCTTGCTTTCTTTTAAAGTTCCAGTTGTTCCATATTGATTGTTCCTGAGGGAGAGATGGGAGGTCCTCTTGGTACCATGTTTTTAGAGATAAGGTTTCTTCAATATTTTGATTAATGACTTTCCATATATCATCCAGTGGTCTGGCTTGGTTTTTGAAGATTCTACCATTTCTCTCCTTCCATATGGCCCATGTTACAAAGCCTGGGATGAGCTTCCAGAGAAAGTTCAAAATTTTTCTTTGAAAGGGGTGAGGGTCCCAGTTTCGTATTGTAGCTATTATGTCTCCATTAGCACCTCCATCTTTTTGGCAGCGGAAGTTTATTTTTTGCCATAGCTTGTGGGCCAACGGACAGTAATACATGAGGTGTTCAATGGTTTCCTCTTCTTTTTTGTAGTTGAGGCATATGGAGGGTCCATTGAAATTTCTTTTTCTCAGATTATCCCATGTGAGAATCCTTTTATGACAGAGGAGCCATAGAAAGGTAGATACTTTCGGCCAGATGGAAGGATCCCATATTTTGCTCCATAGCAGATCGAGCCGTATTTGATCTTTGACAAGTATATTATATGCTTCTCTAGTGGAATAGATTCCTCTTTCTTCATATCCCCATCTGAGAATGTCTTTCTCCTCAGAGTACTGTATTTTCCTGTTTGTTAATTCTGTATCCAGAGTTTGCTGGTCTTGCCTCGTCCCCTGTGCTATGACTTGAGTCGCTTTGAGCCATTTTCTGTAGTCTTGCTGAGAGGTATTGCGCCAAAAGTTGCTTACCGTGAGCTGGGGGCGCAAGTCCTGCTCCAGGGGAGCATTAGGTGGGAAAAGGTCCCTGAGTTTAGGCATTTGTTGCCAAGAATCGTCCCAAGAATTGTGAGTCTCTGTCTCCTTAGCGTAATATAGTTACGTAAATATAGTAAGAAATAGATTTAGAAGTTTATGTTGGTAAAGGCTTTTATAAATTCCAAATACCATGGCTAATTTTGTATAATATTAGTGCTTTTTGTTTAGATCTAATAGTAAGTCAGATTTGTTTTAATAAATAATTAATGTATGGTGGGGTAGTTAAAACTATAGAACTTTCAAATTAACTGGAAGTTTGAAGTTTAGCCATTTATAAAATGGGTAAATGTAGGAGGCTTCAACAAGAAGATTATCATTTGAAGGTTAAAATGATAGTTTTGATTGAAAATCATTTGGGTCACGAAGAGTGGAGGGAAGTGTGGGAAAGGAGACCAGAGAGAATGGATACACTACCATGGTAGTATGGATTTGGGAAAGGTTCCTTGAGTTTGATGATGGATTGTTGGAGAGAGTGATATATTTAGTTGCAAGCTTTTACTGTAATTATATATTTGTATTGTTTTTGTTATTTGTCAAAATGATATGAATGGTTCAAGAATTAATTTGTGTTTTTTTAAAATAAATTATTATAATGAGATATAATAATTATAAACAATATTTTTTATAAAATAAAAAATAGATGAATAAAAAAGTTTTATTTTTATATATGAATTTATAATGCTATTAACAAATTATTTAAAAACAAATCTTTCAATTGTTTTAATTTACTCTTTAGATAGCTTTTTAGCTACATATTTATGTAGTTAGATTTTTTTTTAAAGATTTTTAGTCAATTTCTAATCAATTAGGTTTTCCGTTTATAGATTTTAATTTTTTTCTTATTATTTTTTATATAATATATACGCATTTTTATTATATATAATGAAATTAAATTTATAGAAACTAAAATATAAATATATTTAAATCATAAAGGGGTTAACAAACTATTTGGAAACATTTATATTTCCATTAAATCAATTATTTATCCAAATAATTAAGTATCCAATTAATAAATAATTATTAATTTTCCTTATTTCTTATAATAATGGTAATAGGTTTATATAGTTTTAATTAGTTATTGATTTAGTTAATACAAACGGTCATACTTAATCATAAATAAGAAATAAATATAACCAAAAATACTCAATAATTGATTAACTAAACTTTCCCTGTCTCTATCTTTTGGTCTAATCAAGTCACCTAGTCCAATACAGTTGTTTCCTGGTCAAATATAGCCGTTGGAATGATCTGCTCTCTCTATTTAACCTATAGCCATGATCTGGTTCTTCAACTTGTCCTAATGATGAACCACGCTTGTTGGTTCGAAAGACATTGACAAATGAATTATGATGTGATTTTCTCTGAAACTCTTCTCTATAAACTTGATAAGGATCATAGAAGCCTAAATTCAAACAATATTTTATTATTATTATTTTGTTTTGTTTTATTTTATGTCTAATATTTTTTTTAGAATTCAAGAAATGACTTCACTCATGAGATGAACATAAATAGCCATTATTTATAATCTAACTTAACTCAATACTAACTTTATCTTCATCTCCATAAATATTCTAGAAATTTCAAAGTCATATATCAAAACTATTGAATGATTTCCTTCATAAGACCGACTATGTTTAAAGATAAAAATTAATTAAAAAAAAAAATTACCATAAAGAATTATACTTACAAACATCCCATACTACTCTAGAACAAAAACATTGGGGATCATCCATAGATTTTGGAGATTCCATCCTATTACAACTTTAATCTAATATTATTTACTAATAAATTACTCCATAAAATATATTGAGTGTCATTTTATCATCCTTACTCCTTTAGAATAAAAGAATTAGGATCATCCATAAATTTTGAAGATTTCATCATATTACAACTTTTCTTTTTGTCAAGTTGTTTGTGATTTTTCAGGCTTAACCTATGGCTTGAGGAGGCTTAATCTATGGCTTAAGGATTCGCGACCCAAGGGCATCTAAGTCGTCAAAGTCAACTAGGAATCGCAACCGGCCTGGGCCACACCAACCCTTAGCTAACTCGACTTTTTAACAGGACTTTTTAACATGTCTCATCCTCCTACCATAGGACACAACCGCCCTCCCCAAGGTTTGATTCTAGGTCACCCTATTGACAAAACTTATCCTCAACCAATTGTACTAAAATATGTTTGGTGTCATCTTATCTACTAATTAAAAAGCCCAAACTACTCTTTAGTGGTAATGAAGAAGAACGTATATCCTCTTCCTTGCTTGAACCATTTTCACCAATTATGCCAAATCAATTGAACCTTATGGGTTGTTTTCTAAATTAAACTTTACCAGACTACGACCATTTTCCTATTTGGCACTCCTTTCTGTGCTTCCTGGCCTCAAAAGCAATTGCATCTCTGTTCCATTCATATGCAGCTGCAAAATGGGGTCTTGAGGCTCTTTGTTGATGTGATAAAGCTGAGTCAATCATTAGCCATCGAGCTCCACAAACACGGGAGGAAAGAGTTAAAAGTGATCATCATGCTCATGGCTCTTCACCCTCTTTGATTAAGCAATTTCTACGATCAACTCCTAGTGATATCCATGGCGTTTAAAAGGTATCTTAATCACAAGTTGTAACCTAGTGCCACTAGACATCGAAAACCCTAATGAGAAGATCCAAAGGGCATGAGACCATGCAAATGGTGATGAACACGCAAATTGACATATGTATAACATGTCTTTTTCACTGCCTTCGTGTAATTATTAGTAGCTTCTTTGGTGATTTATAGGTGTTGTTTACCACGTAAATCCAGGTCAAGATTATACTCTGCCCCACCCAAATGCACATAATGTCTTTCCCTTGCACGCACAATGTGGAGAAAGGTGCAGATGGAAGGGTTGGGCCTCGATACACATCTCTTCGCGTGTATCCCTATGGTGGATGTTGAAATAAAAAATTAATTTAAAATTATCATATTGGTGAAAAAAACACTGCATTAAATGTAAGTGGATAGTTACGCTAGAGAGCCTTGGTGCATGTGGCTTTCATTGTTTCCATATGGTGGATTTTGAAACATAAAATTGATTTAAGATTATGATATGTGTAGAGAAAACTTAACCTAAAATGTAAATGGTATTTATTAGGAGGCAGAAATAATATTATAAGTATATAAACTAGCATTTGTATTAGATGTTGCAAAAAAACATTGTAAGGTATAAATTGAGGAACAATTACGACATGGGAATGAGAAAATCTAAATAAGATGCAAAGATGGTTAACATTTTTTGTGTTTCCTTATACGGTTGATGCTGGGAATTTTTTTGACATGATCAATATATTGGACTTTGCTAATAAATCAATTGAGCTATTTAGGTTGTCAAATGATTCATGATGTTGATATTAGGATATTTACATGTTTCTAGATGATATAAGATATAATAATAAAATACAGATTTTTGTGGTTGTCTTTATTACATTATGTAGATTATGATCTGAATTATATATATTTTCCAGTCGGCATAGTCTAAGTGTTCTATTTTGTTTTTTAGGAAATTAAGCTAAATAATTTTTGGATGTTATTTTTTTTAATTTATAATTTATTTTTGAATTAGGTGAAATATATATATATATATATATATATATATATATATATATATATATATATATATATATATATATATATATATATAAAATTAAGTGAAATGATTTTTGTTTAAATAAAAACAACCACAATTAAGATAAATTAACCATAATGTCACTACGTAATATTATAGTAAACTATGGTTAAACAAAATTAACCATAATAAATCAAAGTCAATGATAATAAACTATGGTCAATCATAACCATAGTGAACTATGGCCAGCTAAAAGAAATCTTCTAATCTAATAGAAATAGAACATTATCATAACACATCAAAACTACAAACCAAATTTTGAAATTTTTAACACACATCACCATTCCATTAAAAATTTGTCCTTACTCACTTCTTTTTCCACAAGTTGAAGTGAACGTTTAATATTAAGCAAACTTTTAATCTTAAAACACAATATTTAAAGTCATTTACTCTTAATACAATATTTAAAAGGTCCTTAATGTTACAATCACAACTAGACACCCTAGTTTTACCACGATGAGGACTCTAGATACACACTAATATTTTTTACGACAATTTATTTAGCTATACTAGCAAGACTAGACACACTACACAGAAACTTTGGATAACTAATTTCTAAAGGGCCAATAATGCTAGTGGAACATGGATAACATGTTTGTAGTGTGCACTTGTCTTGATCTCGCACAACAGAAACCTTGCCATGATGAGCGCAAGTCATAAACTAAAAATTTGTCCAAAAAATATACACTTCGATGTAAAAAATATGCACTGCTAACATTGAAGAGTTGCCCATATGAGGAAATCCTAACATTGAACAGACACCCATATGAGAATCAAATGTTATTAAAAGGAAACTTTAAGCTTATATCTTGATATCTTACAGGTCTACTTTCACTTGGCATCATGTTTAAGAGAGATCTTAACCATCCAGCCAATCCAAGCTGAAGTGTGCTTCTACAATTTCAACTCTAAGATCCATGGTAGCAGAACAACTCTTCAGACAATTCCATTGTTGCCCAATCTTCTCATCACATATAACATGCTTTAGAGATTTAAGCCCTCCAACTGATTTAGGCAGCTTCCTCAACCGAGAACACTCTCTCATGTCAAGCTCCTAGAGTTTCTTTAGCTGCCCTATTTCCTCGGGAAGTTCTTTCAAGCAATCTCATAGAGAAATGTCTATATATTCCAGCTTCCCAAGTTTTCCAATAGATGCTGGAAGCTCTTTCAGAACAACTCTTCAGACGATTCCATTGTTGCCCAATCTTCTCATCACATATAACATGCTTTAGAGATTTAAGCCCTCCAACTGATTTAGGCAACTTCCTCAACCGAGAACACTCTCTCATGTCAAGCTCCTCGAGTTTCTTTAGCTGCCCTATTTCCTCGGGAAGTTCTTTCAAACAATCTCATAGAGAAATGTCTATATATTCCAGCTTCCCAAGTTTTCCAATTGATGCTGGAAGCTCTTTCAGACCTAGAC
This sequence comes from Pinus tabuliformis, assembly GCA_031772625.1. Taxonomy (NCBI): domain Eukaryota; kingdom Viridiplantae; phylum Streptophyta; class Pinopsida; order Pinales; family Pinaceae; genus Pinus; species Pinus tabuliformis. The sequence goes on along the minus strand of CM062820.1, from coordinate 521,429,520 downwards.
ATGCAGATATTCTTAACATTCTTAAAGAACTAAGCCTCCCCAAATCGTCAAGTAACTTTCGAAGAAGGTGACAGTTAGTGATAAACCACTTTTGAACTAAAGACATGTCACAAATGACAAGGGGAAACTCCTCCAATTCACAATAATGATCCATGTTAAAATCTATCATTATGGGAAGCTTTAGATTCGACTGGATGCCATTGAACCTAGACATATTTCCAAGCCCTTCACATAAGCTCAAAGATAGATTCTCTATGTTCTGTAAGACTTTACTGTGCTCTTGAAGTGGGGGCACAATCAACCTCTCCAAACGAATAGCCTTAAGTTGAGTGAGTGATGATAGCAATGGCAAACCCTTCATTGTGGCTCTCTTGGACCTGTAATTGAATACTATGAGGACTTTCAATTTTCTCATTTTATTCAAAAATAATTGAAGAAAGTAATTGCTTGCAGAAAAAAGTAAAACTAAAGCCTCCGCCTCATGAAAATTCATCTTACACCATTGATACTCTTCAATTTCTCCTGCACAGGTAAACTACAAATGCCAAGTCCAATTACAAAAATATACATTATGGGAAGCTTTAGATTCCACTGGATGCCATTGAACCTGGACATATTTCCAAGCTCTTCACATAAGCTCAAAGATAGATTCTCTAAGTTCTATAAGACTTTACTGTGCTCTTGAAGTGGGGGCACAATCAACCTCTCCAAACGAATAGCCTTGAGTTGAGTGAGTGATGATAGCAATGGCAAACCCTTCACTATGGCTCTCTTGGACCTGTAATTGAATACTATGAGGACTTTCAATTTTCTCATTTTATTCAAAAATAATCGAAGAAAGTATTTGCTTGCAGAAAAGAGTAAAGCCAAAGCCTTCGCCTCATGAAAATTCATCTTACGCCATTGATACTCTTCAATTGCTACTGCACAGGTAAACTACAAATGCCAAGTCAAATTACAAAAATATACATTGTGAGACACTTCACATCTTTTCTAAGATGTTTGATATCAAGCACCTACACCCAAAAATTGGTCGCTAATTAATTCATGCAGATCACAAAGTGATAATCCAATTTCTGAATATGGAAATTTTTTTAACAAAAACACATAATTTTCTCTCAAGTTGATTGCTTAGTGCCCCTAAGCAGCAAAATTAGAGAGCATTTTGTCTATATAAGACAAATAGGGAAAAAAAAAACATCTTGGACACATCATTAACTAGTTCATGAATCATATCTAGTTTTGGAAATAGCAAATTTTGATATTATAGGTAAAATAACTCTCAAAATAATTTCGTTATTGGATTAGTGCAGTTTTAGAGTAATTGCTTCAAAAATGACCATTTGATGATAAAGAGCCCCCGAATATCTCTTTGGCAAGGCTCTCTGGTTTCCAGGCCTCCCCATAACCTATACCCTCTTTCTTAATCTAGCAAGTCTCTCTGGTTTTTAGGCCTAATCCAGGACATGTACCCTGTTGATTAAACTGATTCTTTAGCATGAAATACCAATCGAAAGAGAAAAGATATAGACAAACTACCAAAGTTGTATTGGAAAAGAGTGACAAGGACGAGAAAGGAAATAATGTAAATCAAGGAGGAATCCCCAATTTGGGATTTTACTGAGAACAAACCACTTTGATTCTTGTTGTCTGCAAAGCATATTCAAGTCATAAACAAAAAATTTGTCCAAAAAAGATACACTTTGATGTAAAAAATATGCATTGTTAACATTGAAGAGTCACCCATATGAGGATTTGCTAACATTGAACATACACCCATACGAGAATCAAATGTTATTAAAAGGAAACTTAAGTTACTGTTCTTGGTGAAAATTTGCATGCTACTTCAGAAAGTAGAGTTACAAATGAAAATCAAGTTGGATATGACCAAAATAATGATGTCTTTCCAATAAACACATTTCAACATCGGATGAAGAATATGGAAGCTAAGGAGGTCCAAAAAGGCAACAACATCTTTCCGCCAATTACTCGCACTCTTATTGAAACTGACGGTTTGAGCCAAAATCTGAACACTGGTCTAGAGATCACAAATGGACAGAATCATAAAAGAGAAGTGGGTACAGAGGCTAGCGAGGCTCTCGTAGACAACCAAGTCACTATTCTTGTAGAAAATCTGCCTACTACATTGGAGAATGGAGTCAAAAATAAAAATCATGCCGGATATGCCCAGAATAATGTATTTCTCATGAATGCACACCAACATCATATAAAGAATGTGAAAGCTAAGCAGGTGCGAGCAGAAAGCAACATCGTTCCTCCAATTAGTCTTCCCCTTCTTCAAAATGATGGTTTAAGAAGAAATCTAGACACTGATCTAGAGATTGTAGATGATACAGAATTATAATAGAAAAGGTGTTATAGAAGCTAGGAGGGCTCCCAGAGACAACCAATCCACTGGCCTCGGAGAAAATCTGAATGCCATTTTGGAGAATAGAGTCAGAAACAAAGATTATGTTAGATGTAGGCAGAATAATGATGTCTTGTTCATGAACGTAGACCAACATCATATTAAGAATGCAAATGTTAAGAAGGTCCAAGTAGACAGTATCATATTTCCACCAATTATCCTTGACCTTCAAATTGATGCCTTCAGAAGAAATTTGGACAGTAGTATGAAGGCTGCACGTCGACGGAATTGTAAAAGAAAAATGGGTGCAAAGTTGAGGTTGATTCACATAAACAACCAAGCTCCTGTTCCTGGAGAAAATCCAAATTCTAATTTAGAGAGTAAAGAAACAAAGATTCATATAGGGAACAAAATTATACGATGCAAATTGGTTCAACTAAGCAGTTAAACCTCAAAACCAATCACTATGATAGATGAACTTGGAGAAATGAATTATATGTTGCAGAGAACACTAGGAGGTGGGAAATTAACGGAATCGAGCAATATAGTTAATAATAAGCCTGCATATATTCTTGTTGGAAAGCATTGCAAATATGTGATAAAAACAAAAGAGGCAACAATATGAAAGAAGATAGAAGCAGTTACATTGCATGCAAACCCAGACAAGTCCTACATAAAATTGCACAGCAAAATGGAGGAAACAATTGGTCAAGGGTGTCCTCTTACCTTCAATAGATTTCTCGCCCAGTACATTGGCACCGTGCAAAAAAAACAGGGGTTTTGTGCATTAGTATGGCCCAACCCTATAAAAGTTTTTCCAAAAAAGTAATAAATTATAGAAGGGGCTTGGAAAAAGAAGGCCATATTTTCTAATTACTTGGGAGGACAAGGCGTCGAGGTTCAGATCTCGAGCTATTGCTAGATAAGGCTAGCCCTGTCATAGGTACAGAACCTACAAAATTGGGGAAAATATAACAAGAAAACTGAACATGTTACCACGGAAGCTTGAAAACGTGAAGGGAGGTTAAAATTTTTGGGGTTGGTTCACAATACTAACATTCTCTGCCTTGGAGTTTTTTCCCGTCCAAGAAAAGTAAATCAATTTTTTTCTCTTATCACTTTTTGATAGGGTTTCCAATTGATTATGCAGCGCCATTCTGGAATGAGGTGAGACACAAAGTTAACCCTCGAATTTCACACAAGGATGTCGAACAATTTGAAAGGGACACTTTGGTCAAGAGTTGGGGCAGGGTCCCAAGGATACCTTGATGAAAGAATGTAGAAAATCCATATCTGCATGTTCCCAAAACAGTGAAGGAAGCTGTTGTTGTTCACTGGCCTTGAAACTGGAAGTAAATGGCGGAAGAAGTTTTAAAAAAGTCATTAATTCACAAACAAAATTACACTGAAGAGTGTAATAAACAATTCCCCATACATACCGAGTTATTCCTCATGGCATCTGGCAATTAATAGGGCTTAGGGTTAGATCCACACAACAGAGCCACCGAACTGAGTTGGAAGAATTGCAAATAGAGTTGGGGCAGGGTCTTGAGGATACCCTAAAGACAAAATGCAGAAAATCTATATTTTCATGTTCCCAAAATAGTGAAGGAAACTATTGTTGTTCACTGGTCTTGAAGATGGAAGTAAATGGTGGAAGAAGTTAAAAAAAAAGTCATTAATTCACAAACAAAATTAGACTAAAGACTGTAATAAACAATTCCCCATAGATACCGAGTTGTTCCTCATGGTATCTGGTAATGAACAAACTTAGGGTTAGATGCACCCAGTGAAGCCATCGAACCAAGTTGAAAGAATTGCAAATGGGACTATGGTTATAATAGTGCAAATCAAGATTTAGTTGACTTGACAGTTAGTAGCATCTAATGGTGGAAAAACAATTAATTGTCTAACAATGGATCTCATGGTCAGGATTATGACAGAAAGGCAGTTGGGGGAGTTGATTTCAGAGGGGAATGCCTTACGATGTAATAATATTGATTTGAATTTGATGTAACATATTATGCAAGAAGTATAGTATATGACATGTTCGTGTTATCTACTCAATTAACTGATTTATAAGAGTTATTGCATTGGTAGAAATAATGAGGAAAATAGAGCTTATTAATATTACTTATCTCTTTCTTTTTCTAGTTACACAAGGTATTCATTGTCTTATTTTGTCTATTAAGAAGCTTGACATTTTTAGGTTCTCTAGGTTATATATACACTTCTAATAGGTTCTAAAAAATTCTAATGGTTATGTTGTGTTGTTTCTTCATCCCTACTCTTGGTCAAGAAATTCATAGCGATGATGTTGAATAATATATTTTCATTTCCTTGTATAATAAAACATTTAGCTACTTCCAAATGATTGCAACATTTTCCTTCCAACTTTGATTCATTCGATTGGGAAAGTCATGAACATTGCACCCCTATAATGCATGAAAAATGCATTTCACGCTAACAATTTTAGGATGGGGATTTTGGATTCCCTCTTAATAGAGCAATTCATATTGTATTCATGTTTGAATTTTCCATGTTTAGAGAATCCCACTCAAAGGTGGATGATGGTCATGAAGATTGTAAAAGTGACACCGAATATGTAGGCATGCATATGGATGAAGAAGATGTGGCAAGGATTGCAGAGAGAGCAGTTGAAGCATATGTGTGTGAAGTAGAGCAAGAGCATACTAAAATGGATGGTGAAGACAATGGTGAACCCTACTATGATGAGATACATGTGAATGATGACTGCAAAATGAGTTGTGAATTGGTGAATCTAGCAATAGACCTTGCTGATAATTGTAAGATTGAAGGTTATGATGATCTATTTGCATCAAAGGTTGAACCATTTAAGTTTGAGAATGACAAAGACAATTTGTCATATGAAGTAATATTTTGTGGAGCTAAGAGTGCATCTCTCATGAATTCAGCGAAAATAGAAAAATTTGGTGACGTTGAAATAGTTAATGAGCACATGCATGCTCATATTTCCCACTATAGAGTGAATGAGAATTATGTTGATGACATTTTTTGTCTCTCTTTTGCAACAGGGACCCATTGTAGCAATATGGAAAGTGCCATGTTTGATGAAGAATTGAAGGTTGAAGTTGTCACTTTGGTAGAAATTTATGAAGTAAAAGTTGCATGAACTAACTGCAACTGAGTTTGACATACATAAAGATACACCAATAGAACAATAAGTGGCTTAGTGAATCCAACAATTGAAATTGTTCATGTTAATTTTGATGAAGAACAATTAATTGATGATGAGTGGTTGCACATGATGCAACAAAAAGAACACAATGATATGTTGTTATTTGGTGAGAGAAGCCCACTTGTCTTTGGAAGCCAAGTGGAAGACTACTTGTTTGTAGTAGTAGAGGTTGGTAAAGGAGTGGAAAATGAAGATTATGATGCAACGACAGAGGAAGAGAAGAAAACTCTCACTGCAAAGAACAATGAATGTGTTTTTAATATTGATTTTGAGTGTGTAAGTAAACAGGACAATAGTCTAGTTACAGTATAATAGTTGAAAGAGAAAATGAAGAAAAAGATGCAGGAAAAGACATTGGTGTTTCTGAAGACGAAGAAGAAAGCATTGAAACAATCTTTCAACAATGGAGTCAAGAAAAAGAAAACTTTGCTATCAAGAAATATGGTAGAAAGAAATTCAGGAATATGAAGTGCAAGAAGTAGAGCAAAGAACACAGTTTGAAGATGATCAGTTGTGGTAGTAGCCCATGGTTGAACAAATCTTTGAAGAAGAAGTTGTAGAAGACAAACTCATATTGCTTTTCAGAACAAATAAAAGAGAAGTCAAAGAAAATTTGCAACAAGAAGAAGCCAAGAAATATGGAGTTTACAACAAAAAAGTGTAGTCAGGAATGATGTAGTTTAAGAGGGAATGGATTTTAGAAAAAAACAAAAAAAAAACATCCAAAATTGTAAAATGTTTTTATTGTAAACCTAGCTAAGTCTTAGACCAAAATCGCATGTTTATGTTATGTTGACTAAGAAAGAAAAATTTTATAAATAGAAATTTATTTTATTTATTCCCCTCTACCTTTCCATCACCATTTTCTTCATGAATTTCCAAATAAAACAATTATAGGAAAAAAAAATTGGGAACACCTGACGCTTGTGGATTGCGTCCCCTACCGGCACTTCTAATATTAACTCACCACTTCCTGGATTCCGACATTCATCCATTTGATGCAGTAATAAAAATAGAATCCTCGGACCTGCATATTCCTTTTTTTGTAGTGGGTGTATTAATTTTATATTTTCTTTATCAAAACCAGTTAATAAAACTGAAATATTGAATGGTGTATATAATTATTTCTTAAATAATATAACATAACTAAAATCACGCCATTCCATGGTTCTAGATTCCATAATTATGGGCCTCTCTCCTGAGCATATTATAGTTACGTAAATATATTTAAATCAGAAGCTCTTATAATTTTTAAATTTTAAATTTTAAATTTTAAATTCAGCATGTTTTGATTTTTGGAGATTCGAAGGTTATGGTTGACTACATCTCTGGTAAGAACCATATTACAGTACCACATTTGATTGGCTGGATGGGGAGGATCAGTTTCTTCTGGGATTCCATGGTTGGAGGTTCTATTCACCATATCCGCAGGGACAAAAATTATCTGGCAGACTCACTGTCTAAAACAGGTCTACATGATGCTACAGGGTTATGGTTTTTGCAGGTTCTAACTGAGGGAGTAAGCTATCATATCCAAGAATTTAATATGCCGGATTTCTAGGGTCATTTCTGTTTCTTCACAGGTTTCCATGGACGCGTTTCTGATCTTTATGTGGCTGTTTCTTTTATCTTTCTGTATATGGATGGTGTATATGATGCTTCTGAACATCCTTATGTTTCCTGTTTCTCTATGAACACATGTTTGTTTGGAGATCCCCCAGAACATTTTGTTACAGCTTATTTTCCTTATCTGTTAGCCGGAATTCTCCCATGATGATTTCATCTGGACTAACTTTCAAATGGGGTTATATATGATGTAATTTTTGAACTTTATATCTCTCATATAATAATATTCAGCTTTTTCGTTCTGAAAAAAAGCCTTTTATAAATTCCAAACACCACGATAATCTTGTATAATATTAGCGCTTTTGTTTAGATTTTATACTTAAAATAGTAAGTCAGATTTCTTTTAATAATTAATTCATGTACGGTGGAGTAGTTTAAACGAGACAACTTTCAAATTAACCTGAAGTTTAGCCATTTTTAAAGGGTAAATGTAAGAGGCTTTAACAATAAGATTATTATTTGAAGGTTAAAATGATAGTTTTGATTGAAAATCATTTGGGTCACGAAGAGTGTAGGGGAAGTGTGGGAAAGGAGACTATAGAGGATGGAAGGGAATTGTAAACGTTAAGTGGATTTTGAGTAGGATATTGGGAAAGTGTTAGTATTGAAAATTTGGATAGGAGTTGTTTATAATGTGATTTTTTGGAGTTTTCGCTGTTGCAATTTGGTGGAAAAATTTGAGGTGAAATCTTGATTTGTATTATTTAAAATAATTTTTTGACTATATATATGGATTTAGCAACATTAAAAACTCCTAGGGCACTTTTATTGTGCAGGATTTACCAATCAATCGTGTGATTTCAATAAATTCCGGCCGGATTTTAGAGAAATTAAACCACAAAAATATACCGAAAATCCACCAAAAAAACTTCCAAAAAGTCACCCTAAAGACAACTCCATTTGGATATACTAACTTTATAGTATGGATTTGGGAATATGCAAATGTTTCTTGAGCTATGATGTTCAATTAGATTGTTTAAGAGAGTGACATATTTAGTTGGGTGGTTCAAGCACTAAAATAAAGCTTACTATAATTATTTATTTTTATTGTTATTATTATTTGTGAAAATAATATGAATGGTTTCAAAATCAAATTGTATTCATTTAAAATATGTTAAATACATTATGGTAATAAAATATAATAATTGTCAAGCCAGGCAGTAACTCCACAAAACAAAAACTGATTCATCTATTATTCCATAGGTAGGTCATTGTTATATACAATAGGAGTGATTGTTCAGTTCATCTCCCGATGACTGTTCACATTCCTAATTTATTTATTTACACAAAATTCCCCCAATCATGAAGATTAGGTGTCAACATTCCCCCCCTTAATCTGAAGGGATGTTGGTGAGTCCAAGCATCATTCTGAATCGTTCAAGCTTTTCCCTTCCAAGTGCTTTGGTGAAGATGTCTGCAATTTTCTCATTTGTGGAACAATGACGGAGATGGATTGTTTTGGCCTCAACATGATGTTGAATCAGATGATATTTAGTATTGATATGCTTTGTTTGATCATGGAACTTTGGGTTCTTGGCCAACTTTATTGCAGAGGTGTTGTCAATCATGAGTGGAGTTGATTGTACTTGTTTTACCTGCAAATATTCAAGAATTTTCCTGAGCCACACAATTTCTTTCGTTGCTTCAGCTGCTGCCACGTATTCTACTTCTGTTGTGGAATCTGCTGGAACTGATTGTTTGCGTGATCTCCAGGAGACAGCTCTTGATCCAAGACTCATAGCATATCCTGAAGTAGATACCCTAGTTTCTTTGTCTCCATCGAAGTCTGAATTAGAGTATCCAATCAAGCTGAAGTTGTCCACCTGTGTATACTTGATTCCAAGGTCTTGAGTTCCCTTCAAGTACCTTAGAACTCTTTTTGCAGTAGACCAATGTCCCTCACAAGGCTTTTGCATAAACCTGGAGAGGATTCCAACAGCAAATGAAATGTCTGGTCTGGTAGTAGTGAGGTAGATGAGACTTCCTACAAGTTGTCTATAATTTGTTGCATCCTCAAATTCCTTTCCTTCAATAGATGTGAGCTTTAAGTTTTGTTCCATTGGAGTAGTAAGAGGATTGCACTCTGTCATGCCAAACCTGTTCAACAAATCTCCAATGTATTTCTTTTGAGAAAGAAATACGGACTTTGGATGTTGGGTTACTTCAATGCCAAGATAGTAATGAACATAGCCCAAATCAGTCATTTCAAAAACTTTCCCCAATTCCTTCTTTATGGATGCAATGTAGCTTTCATTGTTCCCTGTCATTAAAAGATCATCTACATATACCACAAGATATACAACTGTTTTGCCAACTTTCTTGACAAATAAAGTTGCATCATCAAGATAAAAATGATTGAAGTTGAGTTTCAAAAGATGCTTAGTTAGTTTTTCATACCAGGCTCGTGGTGCTTGTTTGAGGCCATACAAGGACTTCACAAGTTTGCATACTTTATGTTCATGTCCTTTCACATCAAATCCTTCAGGATGGGACATAAAAACATTCTCTTTTAGATCTCCATTCAAGAAGGCAGTTTTTACATCCATTTGATGGACTTTCCAACCGTTCTGAGCTGCTAGTGCAAAGAGTGTCCGGATGGTGGCCCATTTTGCTGTGGGGGAAAAAGTTTCCTCATAATCGACCCCTTCCTTCTGTGCAAAACCTTTTGCCACAAGCCTAGCTTTGTGCTTGTCAAGTGAGCCATCAGCTTTGTATTTGTTCTTGTAGACCCACTTGCAGCCAATTGGTTTGGTTCCAAATGGAGGATCAACCAGCTTCCAAGTGCCGTTTTTTATGAGGGCATCATACTCCTTTTGCATCGTTTCTTTCCATTTATCATGAGAAGCAGCTTCTTTGAAGGAAGTTGGTTCAAAATCTGTAGACAAGTTCAATTCAAAATCATAAGAAACATCCATATCAATAGGTGAATTAGAGTCATCTACATCACCTCCATTTTGGCGGTTTGAATTTCTGGTTCCTGTTTTTCCAATTTCATCAGGATGAACACTTTCAGGTGTCTTTGTCAGCCACTTTGGGGGACCTTTCTGAGATGGTCCAGGCTGCTCTGTTGATTGAGTTGGGACTGATTCAAGATTGAGTCTCCCAATTCTATTAATTACATCACTTAAAGCATCATCCGTTGTTGGAGTTTCAGTCGGGGGAGAGTGTTCTTCAGAAGAAGATTCCACATGTTGATCTAGTATAGGAATCCCCCCTTCAAGATGTGGAATCTGATTATCAAATTCTTGAAATGATTTCGTTTTTGCGAATCTATCCAAGCGATTAAGTTGCCACTCAACAACATTGTTAGATTTGGATGATTCAAGAAAAATTACATCTCTAGATACAAAAAACTTTTTATTTACTTCATCATAGAGGCGGTATGCTTTGGAGGTGTTTGAATACCCCAGGAAGATACACTTACGACTTCTAGCACCAAGTTTTTTTCTATGTACCTTTGGTATCAAAGCATAACAGGTGGAACCAAAGACCCTGAGATGTTTTACCGAAGGAACATGTCCATACCACAATCCATAAGGAGTCTTGTTTCTTATAGCATTAGATGGACATCTATTCTTTATATATGCAGCACATAGAACAGCATCAGCCCAAAACATTATCTTTACATTTTTGAAGAAAAGCATGGATCGTACCATATTCAAGATTGTTCTATTCATTCTTTCAGCTACACCATTCTGTTGGGGATTATAAGGCACAGTTGTTTGATGTTTGATCCCATGTTGGCGAAGATAGTTTTCAAATTCATTTGATGTATATTCTTTTCCATTATCAGTGCGAATAGACCCTATATGAGATTGTGCATCATTTTCAATCCATTTATGAAAATTCTTGAATGTTTGAAAGGCATCAGATTTGTTCTTCAATAAATAAACCCAACACATTCTGGTGTAATCATCAATAAATGTCATGATATATTTATTTCCATTTGCAGAAGGAATAGGGATTGGACCACATAAATCTGAATGAATGAGTTCAAGCTTCCTATGTGCTCTTGAATGTGAATCACGAAAAGACTGTTTGCTATGCTTTCCTAGAATGCAAGCATCACATTGCTTATGTTTCCTAGGAATTGTAGGCAAACCAACAACACCATTTTTCTTCAATAAGCGGAGATTGTCATAGTTTAAATGTCCAAATCTAGCATGCCATAATAAACTTGATGGAAGTGTACCTTCTTCATGATGAGAAATATATGAGAAATGTTGTGCATGAGCAGGGGTTCCTTGCAGTTTGAGAAGCCTTTCTTCTTCTATTCCCCTCATGACAAGTGAGTGGTCAGATGCTTTTCTTACCTCAAGCTTGCCATCAAACATATGAATGGAGTGACCTTGCTGGAGGATGTGGACCAAGGACAGCAAGTTTCTTTTGAGCTGTGGGAGATATAGAACATGATCCAGAAGAAAGTCTGGAAGACCAGGCAGTTTAAGCCTGATTATGCCAAGCCCTGATGGCTTGATTTTTGACTGATCTGCAAAGTATACTGCTCCATCAACATTGTCAGTGAAATTTTCAAAAAAATATTTTCTATGAGTCATGTGACAAGTTGCTCCTGAGTCAAGCAACCAATCATTTTTCGAAGAAGCAAGTGAAGCATTAAACAAATCTTCATTTACTCTAATGTTACATTGTGCCTCAATATAGTGAGCGGATTCAGGTGCTTTACCTTTGTCTGTATCATCAGTTTTACCTTTCTATTGGTTTCTTTTCTGCTCAATTTTGTCCCATGGCAGCTTGCATGTAGAGGCATCATGTGATCCATTTCTTTTGCAGCGAATGCAGTGCAGATCTGCCTTTTCTCCTTGAGAATATCTGCCCCCCCTGCCTCTGAAATATCTTCCTCTTCCTCTTCGTCCACCTCTTCCTCTTGTAGAATCTTGAGAAGGATGCTTTTCTTTATGAGCAAGGCACACAATTTCTTCAGAAGATTCAGGGGATGTCTTCTTTCGAAAAGCTTTCTCTCTTTCAGCAAACTTTTTCACAAGAGAGTCAAAGGTTATATCTTTGAGATTTCCATTTGCTTGCAAAGACTCAAGATAATTGGAGTAAGTAGGATAGAGTGCCTTGAGAAAAGCAATAAGAGGGATATCCAGCTCAACCTTAGTGGAATTGATATCATGCATTATAGACTTTACTTCAGATGTAAGAGCAAGAGGATCATTATTTTTTAGTTCAAGAGTGAAGAGTTTAATCATGAGCTGAACAACTTCAAGTGCAGAATGTGAGTCATAGAGTTCTTTCAGCTTTTGTAAGGCTTCAAAGACAGTTGAATATGACGAAATATGGTGACTCACCTCTTCATTTACAGATGCTGTGATTAATGCATAGGCTTTGATGTTCTTGTTTTCCCAAATGACGAGCTCTTTGTCTGAGGTAGGCTGTACTAGGTCTTTGTCTCCTTCTCTGACACACTCCTTTCCACAACTCATTGAAGATGAGGGTGTGTTTTATCATTCGGGACCATTCAGGATAGTTCTCCTTGCAAGTGAGAACTATTCCTACCATGGAGATGATTGAATGCATTCTGTAAAAAAACTTCTACTGATAGAAAAAATACTTCTGTTGATATACAGTGAAATTGTACTCAAAAGGGAAAAAAGATTTCAAATACTTTATGCACTATGTTTTCTTCAAATCCCTCCAATGTTTAATATATCCAACATATAACTGGACCATTAACTCAATAAGAGCAGCGTATTCAATTCCACAGCACACAGCATTTCACGTTCATATACCATATATACCAATCAATAAAACGTTATGGGAAAGCGTTAATACCATTATTCAACGCAGTTCAATGGGACAGTGTTAAAACAACGTTTATACGCATTCAAATGGAAACCATTTTACGCATCTGCTACCATTTCCAGAATCAATTTCTCGGCTTCCTTTAAATATTTTCTTTCACAAAATGAAGCTCTTCCATTTCCAGAATCAATCTCTTAGCTTCACGTAAATATTTTGTTTAATGAAATGAAAACCTCAAATGGACCATATAATGAAACCATATTTAACAGGGATATCATCAAAACGTACAAATCTCAAACCTTCCGCATGCATTTAAAGCAAAGAGAATATTTTTACAGTCCAGAGCAAGCAAACATGTCCACTCATGGATTATTTGTTGTTTTCTTTCCAAGATTTCAACTTCGTAGAAGAGTGACGGAGCACAACCAGAATTTGGGAGAGAGGTTAAAATATAAAACCCTTGACCAAAAACAGACATTAAAGATGATAGTGGCGGTAATAATAATATTGTACATCTGATTTTGGTAGAAAAGGCCCTAAACAAGTTCTCATTTCTTAGCTTTCTTTGTAGCACCGCTTGCTTTCTTGAGCGTGGGCTTCTTCACAGCCTTGGGAGCTGCCGGCTTCACCGCCGTTCTTGCAGAAGACCTCTTCAACACATATACCAAAACTTGGATGGGCGCATACCAGAACTTGGACGGGCGCAGTCGTTTTAACGCAGATACAAATTCAGTTCAAACTCAAACGCATGGGCATATACCATTCAACGATAAAGCAATACAGGTATCTCACTGGACAGAGTTACGCATACCATTCAATGTCGAACCATAACGCATTCAACAGGAGCTGGACCTTCATCAATGGTGGCGTGTCAGCCTCAGTGCTAAAACAGGAAGAGACAGTGCTATAAAAAATTGACAGTATGGACAGATGTGCAGTGCTGGAAGAGGCAGGTTATTTCAGGACAGAAGGGAATAAGGCAGAGGCAGAGGTCAGGACCGGAGTTACAAGAGCATAATAGCTAAAGCAAAGAGCTGGCTCCGATACCATGTCAGGCCAGGCAGTAACTTCACAAAACAAAAACTGATTCGTCTATTATTCCATAGATAGGTCATTGTTATATACAATAGGAGTGATTGTTCAGTTCATCTTCGATGACTGTTCACATTCCTAATTTATTTATTTACACAAAATTCCCCCAATCATGAAGATTAGGTGTCAACAATAATCATAAACAATATTTTTTATTATTATTTTATTCCGTTTTATTTTATGCTTAATAATTTTTTTATACAAACTTGGGAACTCAAGAATGACCTCACCTACTAGATGAGTCATTATTTATAACCTAACCTAGCTCAATGCTGATCTTATCTTCATCTCCATAAATATTCTAGAAATTTCAAAGTCATATGTGATAGAATATATATCAAAACTATTTAATGATTCTTCATCTCTGTAAATATTCTAGAAATTTCAAAGTCATATGTGATAGAATATATATTAGAACTATTTAATGATTTCCTTCATAAACCTGACTTTGTTTAAAGATAAAAATTAATAAAGTCAAAGAAAAAATACTATAAAGAATTATACTTACAAACATCCCCTACTACGCTAGAACAAAAGAATTGGGATCATTCATCAATTTTGGAGATTCCATCATATTACAACCTTAATTTAATATTATTCACTAATAAATTACTCCATAAAATATATTGGTTGTCATTTTATCATCCCTTATTATTCTAGAACAAAATAATTAGGATCATCTATAGATTTTGGAGATTTGATCATATTACAAACTTATTTTTTGTTGTCAAGTTGTCTGTGATCCTCCAGGCTTGACCTGTGGCTTGAGAAGCCGCGATCCAGGGGAATCCAAACCATCAAATTCATCTAGGGATCGCACCGAGCCTGGGCCACACCAACCCTTAGATAACTATATTTTTTAGCATGTCTCCTCCTCCAACCATAGGGCACAACCACCCCCCATGAGGTTTGACCCTAGGTCGCTTTGTTGACGAGAACCATTCTCAACCGGTTGTGCTAGTAAGACTTGACTCCATCATATTACAACATTAATCTAATATTATTTACTAATAAATTACTCCATAAAATATATTTGGTGTCATCTTATCAAAACTAGACTTTGAACCACTAATAAAGAGCCCAAACTACTCTTTAGTGGTGAAGAGGAAGAACATATATCCTCTTCCTTGCTTGAACCATTTTCACTGAATGTGCCAAATCAATTGAACCTTATAGGTTGTTATCTAAATTGGTCTTTACCAGACTACAACCATTTTCCTCTTTGGTACTCCTTTTTATGCTTCCTTGCTTCAAAAGAAATTGCATCTTTGCTCCATTCATATGTAGCTACAAAATGGGGTCTTTAGGCTCTTTGTTGATGTGATAAAGCAAGGTCAATCACTAGCGATCGAGATCCACAAACAAGGGAGGAAAGAGTTAAAGTGATCATTGTGCTCATGGCTCTTCACACTCTTTGATTAAATAATTTCTACCATCATCCCCCAATGATATCCATGGCATTCAAAAGGTATCTGATCCAAAAATGAATCCTGGATAAACCTCTAAGTCTAAAAGACTTCATGCAAAAGGTGAAAGGTGCCAAATGGCACAAATCCTTTGTAAATCAAAGGAAAATGAAAATCGCAAGCTTCTCTTAGAAATAGTCTCATTTCAGAGATCCCTTCATTTTGAATCCAACGCAATTTGAATGGGCGAAAATGGACTTTGGATGAAGGAGTTATTGTAAAATGAAAATTGCCCAATGTCCTTAGAAAAGGAGGCAATTTCATTAAATTTTGAACTATATTGAAAATTTTTATTTTTAGTATAGGCTCACGGGCCAAACCACAGCTGACACATGGCAGGCCAGGATTGGGCCATGTGGCCCACTCTGATTGGTCTAAGAGGAAATGAGGCATTAACGCTCAAGGGTCGTTGGATATAAAAGATCAATGAATGGGAGCAAACCACAGTAATGAAGCATTGGTATCACATCAACAGATGGCTATATAAAGGAGGGACCTCAGGTCTTAAGGCATCATGGCATGTGATCGCTGAAATATCGCATCGCTTAAATCCAAAGGAAAGGCCCTAGGTCGATGCAACTTGCGACTGTGATCGTTGATATCGGCGGATCACTGTCGGTGATCCCAAAAGGGAAGGACCCTGGGCCGATGTGACTTGTGACTGCGATTGCCGATATCGGTGGATCGCTGTCAGTGATCCCAAAAGCGAAGGACCCCGGGCCATGCGACTTGCAACTGCGATCGGAACCAGACCCGAAGGGGTTCTGAAATATAAATAAATATAATCTCAAGTTTGGTAAGCGGGATTTTCAATGTTTTTTTTATGTATTTTCAATACGAAGGGAAATCGCAACATAAGCGAGACTTGTAGTGTTTTAATGCAATTCTAAAAATACAAAGGGGTAGGCCTTAGTGACATGTGATATGTGATACATGCGAACCCGAAATATTATATATGTAGATCTATATCCCTTTGAGATCCGACTTAAGTCTTTCCGCTCATATTTTCCTGTGTAATTCCGAATATCTCTGTTTATTGGAATTCTATTCCGTTTTCGGGAATTTGTCCGAAACAAAGGCCTTTGTGTATTTTCCACTGTAAAAACGGCTTCCATTCCTTGTGCCACGTTGTAAGCGGGCGTTATATTACAATGATGTGTTTTGTAACAGGGATGCGTTATGCAAGACGCAGAGCCGTAGAGGATTGATTGCAAAGAGAGGAACAGACAGAGAATAGAGAGCCACAAAGGCGAAAAGGGAATGATTCCTCATGATTGGGGACAAAGGAAAGACTGGAAGACAGGGAGCCCGAGAGGGACAATGAACAGGCAGCGCGATTTGGCTTTTAAGCCATGAATGTCAAAGACTGTGGGCCGTTGAATTGTTAGTGGCCGAGTTGTTGTTTAAGATTGTTGTTGGGGCTTTGCTGTGAAGCAGAAGCCAAAGAGGCAACGTAGAAGCCAAAGAGGCAGCACATAAGTAAAAGAGCAGCTGAGGGAGCCTTTGGGGTCACTTGAAGTTCAAGTGAAAAGCCAGGGAGCTGAAGGTTGCAGAAGGCAGACAGAAGCCAGAGCCGAAGAGCCAGAGAGCCAGAGAGCCAGAACCCAAAGCCAACTGCCAGAGTCAGAGCCAAGAGCCCGAACTAGAGCTAAAGAGCTAGAGTCAGAGCCAGGAGCCAAAACCAAGAGCCAAAGAGCCATAGCCAAGAGCCAAGAGCCAAAAGCTAGAGCTTCAAGAGCCAAGGGGATTAAATGGTGTCTGGACCCATTGTTTTTGTGTAAGAATAGCAGGAGTTGGGCCAAGAGCTTGTAAAAAAGACTAATACCATAATCCCAGAGAGCCTAGTTGAGTTAACTAGAGCTCACGGAGATGTAGCCCAAGAGTTTTGGGTGAACTCCAAATTAAATCATTGTTTCTATGTGTGTTTTATTGCTGCATTATCTCTGCTGTTTTTTTATTGTTATATGTATTTATACATCAGTATTAGCACACTAATTTACAACATAACAACATAAATTAAAGAAAGTAATTAGTTGAAAACAAATACAAGCATACACCCATATTTTCAAGCATTTCTTAATTCCGCATTGGTTAATCAAATAGACTTGGGAAAATTTTAAAGCTTTGGAAGTGGGAGAGGTTCTTGTAAGTTAAACAAGAAGCTTAAGAGACCCATTTTCAGATCAGGTGGTATGAGAGCTTAAGATTGATTAACCCCACCTTCAAGGAAGGTTATATCAGAATGCTTGATTGACAGAGCAAACACTGCTTGTCTGAAATGTGTTTGAACATCAAGAGGTTGATTGTATGCTTATTTGTAGTTTGACTATTTGCTGAGTTTGCAGAGGTGAAGGGAAAGTTATTGATAGCTCAGTCCAGGAAGGACAAGAAGGAGAAGGGATGAAGGCATTATTCTATCCCAAAGGACCTCAAGGCAATTCAAAGCACAAGAGGTTTGTTGCAAGAGGTTTCTTAAATAAGATCTTTATTTATCTTGTTGAAGTTTTTTTTTCATTGGCATAATGACAACTTCTACAAGTGGGTCCTCAAATTCTGCTCTCTTCACAAGACTCTTTGATGAAGATATGAAGCAAGAATTGTCCACCATGATTGATATGGTGAGAGAAATGTATGAGGATGGAATGAAGAGCAGCATGCTTAGAAAGCAGCTGAATTCCATGAAGGAAGAGAAGCAGTTGCTTGCTGACAAATTGCAGGAAATGGATAGGTAACTTCATATTGCAAATATGAACCTGAAGAGAATGCATGAGTTGGAAACACAACACTTTGTTGTCCAAGAAGCCTTAGTCAAGTATCAACTTGAAGAAGAGGTAATCCATTCTAGTTTGTCTTCAAATTCTTCTGAGAATGCTTGTATTGGTTCTTTTGAGAAACATACTAAAGGCATAGGTTCCAAGCTAATGTCCAAGATGGGCTATGAAGGAAAGGGCTTGGGAAAGCATGTACAAGGTATTGTTGAACCAATAATGGTTGAGGAAAGGCCTAAATATTTGGGTCTTGGCTATGGATAGTCTTATGGAGAGAATTCCAAAGTTGCCATGAAAGCCATTGAAACAGTCCCAAGAAGGAGTTTCATTTCATGTCCTCTACCTCAGAAGTGTGAAGGTTGTATCCAAGATGAATACAATAGCTTGAAACATCAATTGCAAGATGTAGGTGTTTAGAAGCACACACTTGAACCACAGAGTTGGGGAGACTCTAACAGCCTTGAAGAGTTTGATGTTGTTCCAAAGGGAGCCACTCCATTTTCTTCACCTCCTCATGAAGGCAATAAAGGTGAAATAGGTAGGTATAAATCTGGTTCTAATTAATATGTTCCTTTTGATTTTGCAAAGCATGATAAATTTCCACATAAGTATGGGGAAAGAGTTGCATGTTCCTTTTGTGGTTTGGATAACCATGATGTTTCTAGATGTTGGAAGAGAATGGCCACATATAGGAAGCAGAAGAAGGAAAAGAAGCAAGTAGCCAAAGGTCCATTGGACAAGGAAAATCATGCTATCAAGAGGATGCACATGCAGTGCACTTACTGCCATAAGAAAGGACATCTTGCTGCAAAGTGTTGGACACTGAATCCAACAATGCTTCCACCAAAGCTGAAGAAAGTGGAAAGAGAAGATGGCAGAAATGGAAGTGAAGATTCCATGAATAATGTGTCTCAAAATGATTCACATGTTGATGCTGATGTGCAGTCAAGGGTAGTACCTTTGAAAGGGATTGGTAAGGAACAGTTAGAGTTCTTATCCAATTAAGATTTCATGTCTATTGATGGATCTACATTATATTTCATTACAACTTTGAAAGTACAGTGTGCTTAAGTGAAAGTTGAAGGATGAAATGCATGCATGAGCATAGGGATGTTGATGATTACCTTGTTTTTGAACATGTATGTATAATTAACTTGCAGGGTTGATTGCTTTGACATGCATGTGATGCCATGTTGACTTGAAATAAGTTAATTTGGTCTCGAAATGGAGATAATGATGAAGTGTTTCATCTTTTGAAAAAGAGTCCTAATGGTATTTTTCTACATGCTTGACTTAAGGGTCATCTGTGTAAAGGCATGTTTTGTGGGCTTGTTATCTAGTCCATCATTTGTATGCAGATCTTGTCAAATAGGTACAAATGGAAGTTTTGTGGAGCAGATGTACTTCACATTTGTTGAGCCACCTTGGATCAATGATCAAGGCAAAGAAGCTCAAACTACCTTCTATGACCATTTCAGTAGAAGTTTTGCAAGAAGGCAAGGAGGAAGACAGTTCTTCCCAGGAAGACCAACACATCCAAGAAGGGAAGTGGTCAGAAACTTTGGTTCAGAGGCACTATGCAAAGGCAAGTGTAGGGAGGCTGAAACAAGAGGGTGAGTCACTCTCATTTACTGTTCAGATCAGTGTATCAGTCTTTTGGAGACCAAAAGTTCTTTTAGTGGGAAGGCGTGATCCAAAAATGGATCGTGGATAAACCTCTAAGTCTAAAAGACTTCATGCAAGGGGTGAAATGTGCCAAATGGCACAAATCCTTTGTAAATTAGAGGAAAATGAAAATCACAGGCTACTCTAAGAAATAGTCTCATTTTAGATATCCCTTCGTTCTGAATCCAACACAATTTGAATGGGCGAAAATGGACTCCGGATGAAGGAGTTATTGTAAAATGAAAATTGCCCAATGTCCTTAGAAAAGGAGGTAATTTCATTAAATTTTGAACTATATTGAAAATTTTGATTTTTAGTATAGGCTCACGAGCCAATCCACAGCTGACACACGACAGACCAAGATTGGGCCACGTGGCCCACTCTGATTGGTCTGAGAGGAAATAAGGCATTAACGCTCAAGGGCCGTTGGATCTAAAAGATCAATGGACGGGAGCGAACCGCAACAATGAAGCATTGATATCGCATCGGCGGATGGATATATAAAGGAGGGACCTCATGTCTTAAGGCATCGCAGCATGCAATCGCCGAAATATCGCATTGCTTAAATGCAAAGGAAAGGCCCCGGGCCGATGTGACTTATGACTACAATCACCGATATCGACAATCCCAAAAGGGAAGGACCTTAGGCCGATGTCACTTGTGACTGCTATCGCCGATATCAGCAGATGGTTGTCAGCGATCCCAAAAGGGAAGGACCTCGGGCCATGTGAATTGCGACTGCGATCGGAACCAGACTCGAAGGGGTTCTGAAATATAAATAAATATAATCTCGAGTCTGATAAGCGCGATTTTCAATGTTTTTTTATGTATTTTCAATACAAAGGGAAATCATGACATAAGCGGGACTTGCAACGTTTTAATGTGATTCTAAAAATACAAAGGGGCAGGCCTTAGCAACATGCGATATGCGATACATGTGGCCCTGAAATATTATAGATGCAGATCTATATCCTTTTGAGATCCAACTTAAGTCTTTCCGCTCATATTTTCCTGTGTAATTCCGAATATCTGTGTGTATTGGAATTCTATTCTGTTTTCGGGAATTTGTCCAAAACAAAGGCCTCTCTGTATTTTCCACTATAAAAACGGCTTCCTTTCCTTGTGCCACGTTGTAAGCGGGCGTTATATTACAATGATGCATTTTGTAACAGGGATTTGTTATGCAAGACGCAGAGCTGCAGAGGATTGATTTCAGAGAGAGGAACGAACAGAGAACGGAGAGCCACAAAGGCGAAAAGGGAATGATTTCTCATGATTGGGGACAAAGGAATGAATGGAAGACAGGGAGCCTGAGAGGGACAATGAATAGGCAGCGCGATTTGGCTTTTAAGCCATGAATGTCAAAGACTATGGGCTGCTGAATTGTTGGTGGCCGAGTTGCTGTTGAAGGTTGTTGTTGGGGCTTTGCTGTGAAGCAGAAGCCAAAGAGGTAGTGTAGAAGCCAAAGAGGCAGCGCAGAAGCAAAAGAGCAGTCGAGGGAGCCTTTGGGGTCACTTGAAGTTCAAGTGAAAAGCCAAGGAGCTGAAGGTTGTCGAAGGTGGAGAGAAGCTAGAGCCAAAGGTTGTAGAAGGCGGGCAGAAGCCAGAGACAAAGAGCCAGAGAGCCAGAGCCAAGAGCCAGAGTCAGAGCCAAGAGCCCGAACCAGAGCCAAAGATCCAGAGTCAGAGCCAAGAGCTAGAACCAAGAGCCAAAGAGTTAGAGCCAAGAATCAAGAGCCAAAAGCCAGAGCTTCAAGAGCTAAGGGGATTAAATGGTGTTTGGACCCACTGTTTTTGTGTAAGAACAGCAGGAGTTGGGCCAAGAGCTTGTAAAAAAGACTAATACCATAATCCCAGAGAGCCTAGTTGAGTTGACTAGAGCTCATAGAGACATAGCCCAAGAGTTTTGGGTGAACTCCAAATTAACTCGCTTTTCTATGTGTGTTTTATTATTGCATTATCTCTGCTGTTTTTTCTGTTATATATTTATACATCAGTATCAGCACACTAATTTACAACATAACAACATAAATTAAAGAAAGTAATAAGTTGAAAACAAATACAAGCATACACCCATATTTTCAAGCATTTCTTAATTCCGCATTGGTTAATCAAATAGACTTGGGAAATTTTAAAGCTTTGGAAGTGGGAGAGGTTCTTGTAAGTTAAACAAGAAGCCTAAGGGCCCCATTTTCAGATCAGTATCTTAATCACAAGTTGTAACCCAGTGCCACTAGACATCAAAAACCCTAATGAGAAGACCCACAAGGTAGGAGACCATGCAAATGGTGATGAACACGCAAATTGACATATGCATACCATGTGTTTTTCACTGCCTTTGTGTAATTATTAGTAGCTTGTTTGGTGGTTTATGGGTGTTGTTTACCACGTAAATGCGGGTCAACATTATACTATGCCCCACCCTAGTGCACATAAAATCTTTCTCTTTCACACACAATGTGGAGAAAGGTGCAAATTTTTTAGAGTGCAAAATACAATGTTAAAATATTGCACCAAATAAAAGTTGTAACCATAAAAACTTAATTTTTTCATGATATATATATATATATATATATATATAGAATTGATATTAAAATATTTTATATAACATGTACATCTAGACATTTTATCAATATTAGCATGCAAATTAAAATGGTTTTTTATTATTAATGTATTTTTAAGTATATATCAATATTAATTCGTATTAAAATATTTTATTTTAACAATTTTTTTCTAGATATAAATATATATGAAGTCGATATTGACATAAATTAGTTAACATGGATATTCAAATAGTTTATTTAAATATCTGGTTGAAATATTTTGAAAAATGTCACATTTAAACGTATACATTATTTTACTTCTAATTACCTTACATCATATTATTATTTTTTAATTATAGTTGACATTATTTTTCTATTTTAAACAAAAAAAAAAAAATATATTTTAAAGGGGGATGGATGGACTGACATACTTACACATCCCCTCATACTGGGATGTAGAATGAGCCTCTACACTCAATGAAATATTTTTGAAAAGTATAAGATTTAAAGATATACAATTTTTTTTATTTCTAATTACTTTACATCATATTATTTTTCTTTTATTATAGCCGACATCATTTTTCTATTTTTTTTTTTTTTTTTTTTTTTTAATTTTTAATTTTATTTCAAAGGGGGATGTATAGACATACTTACACATTCCCTCATACTAGATTGTAGAATAAGCCTCTCAGCTCAATAAGCCTCTCGGATCTATAATTTTTAACTATAAGCATTTGAGGCACGAGAGCCTTGATGCACATCTCTTCGTGTGTATCCCTATAGTCGATGTTGAAATAAAAAATTAATTTAAAATGATCATATCGGTGAAAAAAAAAATGCATTAAATGCAAGTTGATAGTGACGCTAAAGAGCCTTGGTGCATGTCGCTTTGCGTGTTTCCATATGGAGGATGTTGAAACATAAAATTGATTTAAGATTATAATACGTGTATAGAAAACACTACATAAAATGTAAATAGCTTTCACTTGGAGGGAGAAATAATGTTATAAGTATATAAATCATATTGATTTGAATTTGATGTAACATATTATGCATGAAGTATAATATAGGACATGTTCCTACTATTTACTCAACTAACTGATTTATAAGAGTTATTGCATTGGTAGAAATAATGAGGAAAATTGAGGCTATTAATATTGTTTATCTCTTACCTTTTTCTACACCCGGTATTCATTGCCTTATTTTGTTTATTAAGAAGTTGGACATTTTTAGGTTTTCTATGTTATATATACACTTCTAATAGTCTCTAACAAAGATTATTTTGGTTATTGGTTATGTTTTGTTGCTTCTTTATTCTTAACCGTGGTTGAGAAATTCATAGCGATGATATTGAATAATATATTTTCATTGTCTTGTATAATAAAACATTTTGCTACTTATAAATGATGGCAACATTTTCCTTCGAACTTTGATTCATTTGATTGGGAAAGTCATGAATATTGCACCCCTATAATGCATGAAAATGCATTTCACACTAGCACTTTCAAGATGGGAATTTTGGTTTCCCTCTTAATAGAGCACTTCATATTGTATTCATGTTGGAATTGATCACTAGATCACATCAAATATACATTATTGGGGAACTCGGATTGAGAATGAGTATTGGAAGTTAGTTGGGTCATGGAAATTATGTACTATTGACTAGGCAAATCTAGAGAAAGTTTCATTTATGCAAATTAGTAGCATTAGTCCCTCCACTTCACCCAATTAATTTGATCACTAGCCAATTATAATGTGATATGTGAAAAACATTACACCTATAGTATAGATCAATTTGGTTCTCAAAGGTTTGATAGGCTCTTAAGTGTAGAAATAACAATTGGAAAGGTTTACATCATATGGGATCATAGTATAACACAAAAACCATTAGGCCCAAGAGAACCTAGGTCACCTATTACTTGAATTTACCAATTACTTGTTGGGTAAGATAGAGTGTTACGTGGATTTTCAAGTTACATCTCAAGGTTTGTTACTCATAAAAGTGGTCACATCTGTTCGACCATGCAATACAACTTCATAATATAGGTCATCATTAGAGGTCATGGGAAGATTGTAAGCAAGTTGACATACTACAATTCTCTTCATTTCACCCGCCAAACCCTTCCTTGAAGTTCCCCACTCATAGAAGTAGGAAAGGTACTTCCTTGGGGTGGAAAAATACCTGTCATGGGATGGCATTACAATATAGGTTTAACACATATTGGAAAATATTCAACTTCATTGTTTTTTTTGATATTTGTGGAAATGTTGAAAGGATTTTAACTAGTTTCGGTGAACATATCCGTTCATATCCATCTAAGAATCACACTTAGATAAGAATCATAGGCAACACAAATATGAATATGTAATATGGAATGCTAAGAAGATCCTGTCGAATTGTTTGTGTGGGAAGAAATAGTATTTTCCTGAGAAACATATAGATTGATCCATCAATGACAATGTAAAATATGCTAGTTATTCATTATTCTATTAACCTTGAACCATTGAATGTATCAATCGACCTAGAGGTAGTTGATCAAAGGATTGAGTTTATGTATTTTACAACATTTGAGTAGAAAAAAGGATGGAAAAAACACCTTGACTACCAAAAATAGGGGTGACCACATGCCTTTAACTAATAAGAAGTCTATAGGCCTGAGCAATATATCATAACATAGTGGTTCTTTTCCCCTTCAATGTAGAAATTATATATTGATCTTAATAATAAACTAAATTCACGAACCCAACCAAATACTCGCAGCAACTCAAATGCAATTGCGACCTCTTCGTCTTCTTCACTGGCCCTGCACAGCACTTTGATTGGGATCCTGCACCGCACTCTCCTCCATCTTTTCCACCTTCTCATTATCAAACTTGACCAACTGGCCGCCGCTGTTAACCCTGTAATGCCCATAATTCACCATGCGCTCCACATGCACAACAACATCAAATAAGCAGTACTGTTAACAGGCATTCTTCATCTCCACGAGTACTGTTAACAGGCAATCTCAGCTCCATGGGGAAAGCCACAGGATAACACAACTTCTTCAATCCCTGAACTTCACCATCGTGTGTGTATTTGAAACGTTTCAGCAGAATTGATCCTCAACCTTTTCTAGCCTTCTTGAAAATGACAACACATGTCACACCAGTACTTGTTTTTCCCAACCAGTTTCTCCGCTGCGCCGAATGCCTTCAGACAGCTTGAGAGAGAAGAATTTTCTTGTATCTCCAGGCTCTTCTCTGCATGTTACACTCTCACGTATTGCACGATGAACATGAAAATCGACATATGTATAACATGCATTTGTCAATGGATTCATGTGCTGGTTCAGTGGTGTTGTTTACCATGTTAATGTAGGTCAAGATTATGTTATGGCCCCACCCAAAATCACACTATGTCTCTCTCTCCCACGTGCACCATGGAGAAAGGTGCAGGTAGCCGGGTTGATTTGACAATAATTAACATTTGATAATTATTTTGAAGTAAAGCACTTCTTTACTTCTAAATGACCAGCAAACATTTTCTTTCCAATATTGTTTCATTTGATGGGTGAGGTCAAGCATCTTTCACACTAGCACACTTTCATGCTGGAGATTTTAAATTCTCTCTCGGCAGAGCACTTAATATTGTATTCATGTTGGGATGAATCATTATATTAGATTGAAATTTTATAGAATGAGTAATGTAAGTTGGTTGGGTTAGGGAAATTACATATTATTAATTTTGAAAAACCAAAGAAGTAGGAAAATCATTAATTTTATTTATGCAAATTTGATGTACTAGTCTTTTGACTTCACCTAATGAATCTAACCACTCATCACTCGCTAATTGTAACAAGATATGTGAACATAATTACACCTCTAACATGGATCGATTTGGTTCTTGAAGTTTTGATAGGATTGTAAGTGGAGAAATAGCAATTGACAAGGTGTACACCATTTGGGGTTATATTATAATAGGGAAGTCACTAGGCCTAAGAGAACCTAGGATGCTTACTACTCAACTAAATACCTATCTTATGTTGGTCAAGATAGAGTGCTACATGGATCTTCAATTTACATCTCAATGTCCATTTCTCAAAAAACTAGGTACATTTGTTTGACAATGCAATACATATTATAATTATAGGTCATGGCTAGAGGTCATGGGAGGATCGTAGGCAAGCTAACATAATACACCTCTCTTAGTTTCATCCACCAAACCCTTCCACGAAGTGCTCCACTCATAGAAGTAGTGAAGGTATTTCCTTAGGGTGCCAAAATTCTTGGCATGGGAGGTCATGGAGAAACTCATCAATCACTATGTACCTATCACCAACTGGAATAATTTTTATATAACATACTTTTTTTGATCCACATTTGTAGTAGTAATTGTAAGACATATCTACCATGGAATTTATCCAACTTTTTTTGATCCACATTTGTAGTAGTAATTGTAAGACATAACTACCATGGAATTTATCCTAATACTTCCAACTCTATTTGTGGGAAAAATTAAAATTTAATAGATTTGTTGTGCTTAATGTCTTCAATTATTACAATATGGTTTTCACACATATTTGCAATTTTTCAACATTTTTGTTTCATTTGATATTGTGGAAATGTTGAAATGATTTTAGCAAGTTCTAGGGAACATATTAGTTCACATCTATCCAAATATTACGCTTATACTTAAGTAGTATAAGCAACACCTCTAAGAATAAGTAATATGGAATGCTAACAAAAGCCTTTTTAATTGTTTGGCTAGGAAGAAATTGTATTTTCCTAAGAAAAGGTAATAGTTTATCAATCAATGGCAGTGGAAAAGATGATACTTATTCATTATTCTATTGATCTTAAACCAATGAATGTATCAATTGACCTCGAAGTAGTTGATTAGAGGACTGACTTTATGTATTTACAACATTTAAGCAAAAAAGGATGGAAGCAACACCTTAACTAGTAGAAATAGGGGAAACCACCTACCTTTAGGTAATAAGAATTCTACAACACTGAATGATGTATCATAATGTAGTGGCTCTTTTCCTCTTCAATGAAGAAATTAAATATTGAGTTTGACATAAATTGGATTTGAACATAATTAGAACTATCTCTTACTTTGCCTAGCTAAAGATTTCTTCACCACCTTTTTATGCCCACTCATTTGATGACTTTACTCCCATGTCCATTGCAAGTGATTCCTTCACTTAGTCAACTATATCCACTTCTAATTAAATTGCAAATTTGTAGAATTGGATAAGTGGGTCAAGCTCATCATCTCACGTATCTAGAACTAGATTTATAACAACATGAGGTAGTTATGCTATTGAAATTGGTACTTCTTTCATTTGGTTGAAATTGACGAAACAAATTTAGGTGGGAGTGTATGGCAAGCATGCTACATTGTCCTATGATAAATGTGATGGGGTACATTACACTTAGTACTTCATCACAACCTCAACAAGACATTCATTAGACCCTCTTCCATACATTATTAATTGCACATATGACCATTTTTCATTGATTATTAGACATTCCTTGTCATTTATAATTTTTTCTACTTTTAAAGATTTCTATTTCTAAAAGGTCTATTTGTAATAGGTTTTCCACCTAGGATAACATATGCCTCTCCCACCTAGGATAACATATGCCTTTGGCCAGAGACTAGTTGGAGGACGATATGGTTATTTTCACCCCATAAATTCATACCACTTCATGCACAAGCTGTTATTTTTTTGGATGTAAGAGTTATTAATTAGTTCTCTCTTGTTTTGTAAATAGCTAATTTAATATTTTCCTATATCTAGATTTTGTACATGTAATTTAAATCCCACAAAATTGTCCAATAATATGTGGTTGGTTTGACATAGTTGGATTGATGAAAACTACATTTAGTAAAACTATTGTAATTGAAATAAAAATCATCTCAAACTTTTAAAACCATAATGTAAACATTGATATACTCTTATAAATCATATACTCTCAGGAAAGAAGAAAAACATTTAATTATATAAACATGCTGCTCAACAATCCACTTTATTCTTAAATAAAATTAAAATTAAAAAAAATGATATAAAAGATTTAAATTTTATTACAGATCATATGCTCTTATAAATGATACACTTTTAGAAGGGAAAACAAAAATTCATTGTATAAACATGTTGCTCTATAATCATAAATTCATGGTTAAAAAACAAATGACACGTAAGGTTATTTCCATTATCTTCTCATTATGTAATTTAGATAAATTAGATAAAAGAATAGCTTTGTCAAAACCATGGTGTTTTTAGTAGATAAATTCGAGAAATACGAGATATGATTATTTGAATTAATTTGAAATTTTTAATTAAAGGCTATAAATATTTTGAAAATTAAAAATTAATTTTTTTATTTTTAAAATGTAAAATTTATTTTTTGTAATTGGTTGATAATATTTTTATGTGGTTTAAATAAGAAAATCTAAAAAATGTTTTTATGGCCAATACCATGGTTTATCTATATCACATGTCTAAAAATTATAATTCTTTTCAAATTCAAAATATTCAAATTCAAAATATTTTACAAATATTTTATTTTAAAATATTTTTTATATTTTTTATATTGTCCAATCTGGGAAAAGTCCTAACCAAGTGCATTGAGATGAACCTGTCCCTTAGTCCTGAAAAATGTGAGTTCTTGATGACTGTAGGAACCGTGCTATGACATACCATTTCTCACCAAGGGTTACAGGTGGATCCTAACAAAATTGCTCTCATCAAAAAGGTTCCACCTCCTCAGAAGGTAAGAGATGTTCGAAGTTTCTTAGGTTTAGCAGGGTATTATAGGAGATTCATTAAAGACTTCAGTAAGCTAGTCTCACCATTGTTTGGCCTCTTGGCAAAAGATGTTGAGTTTAAATGGACTGACGATTGTCAGAAGGCTCTGAATGAATTAAAGGATAAGTTGGTGTCTGCCCCAATCTTGAGAGGTCCAAATTGGGCCCTACCTTTCCACATCCACATTGATGCCTCGAACAAAGCCATAGGGGCAGCCTTAGGACAAGTTGAACAAAAACTTCCATACGCCATATACTTTGTCAGCAAAAACTTATCCAAGGTAGAACTGAATTATACTGTAACTGAGAAAGAATTCTTGGCTGTGGTCCATGCACTGAACAAGTTCCAACATTATATCACTGGCTATCAAACATTTGTACATATTGATCATGCTGCAATTAGATATTTAATGAATAAACCAGATGTGAATGCTTGTATTATTAGATGGTTACTTTTGTTGCAGCAGTTCGATTTGACTATCGTTGACAAACCAGGTAAAGAAAATGTTGTTGCTGACTTCTTGTCTAGATTGGATTTACCTGCAGGTGAGGATGGAACAGTGGATGACCAGATGCCAGATGAACATCTGTTTGCTATCTCAGTACTCTCTCCATGGTTTGTTGATATAGCAAACTACCTTGTCTCAGCACAGTTCCCTCCACACCTATCCTCAAGAGAGAAGAGCAGAATCATAAGGAAGAGTGCCTCATTCACTTGGATCGGGGGCAAACTGTTCAAGCTTGGCCCCGATCAGATCTTAAGGCGTTGTGTAAGGGAGGAGGAAGTCTTTGATATCCTCCTAACCTGTCATGATGGGCCTTGTGGAGGACATTTTGCAGCCAAAAGAACTGCCTTCAAAATCCTACAGGCAGGCTACTATTGGCCCACGCTTCATCAAGATGTCAGAAGATATATCAGCCAATGTGACCGCTGCCAAAGGATGGGGAAACCGACTCCAAGGGACGAAATGCCTCTCCAACCTCAAGTGACTCTTGAGCCATTTGAGAAGTGGGGTATGGATTTTGTGGGTCCAATCAATCCTCCTTCAAGGCAAAGGTCTTACATCATTGTGTGCACAGACTACCTGACAAAGTGGGCAGAAACCAAGGCAATCAAAGCAGTGACAGAAGAAAAGGTGGCCGAGTTCTTAAGAGAAAACATCTTCTACAAATTTGGCTACCTGAGAGAGCTAGTCATCGATCAAGGAAGCCAGTTCACCTCCAACTTAATTGAAGACCTACTCGCTCATCACAAAGTCAAGCATAGGACTTCCACCCCTTATCATCCTCAAGCAAATGGGCAGGTGGAAGTCACCAATAGAGCATTGGAAGGGATCTTGACTAAGGTGGTGAGTAGCAGTAGAAAAGATTGGGCAGATCACCTGGTTGAGGCCACTTGGGCTTACAACACCACTTGGAAGACCACAACCGGCTTCACACCTTATGAGCTGGTCTATGGGAAGAGAGCCTTGCTGTCAATTGAGTTCGAGTACAACACCTTGAGGATGGCAGCTTAGCTGGACCTAGATCTCAGCCATGCCCAACAAGAAAGGTTATTGCAGCTGAATGGGCTGGATGAACACCGAATGCAGGCCCTTCTCCACTCAGAGGTGGTTCAACTTCAGAGGAAGGTATGGCATGACTGGCACCTCAATGACAAGCAATTCCAGCCGAGAGATTGGGCACTGTTGTATGATTCCAGACATAAGGATTTTAAGGGGAAGCTGAGAACAAGATGGTTGGGACCATATGCAGTGGAGAAGTGTAATGACAATGGGTCTGTTCTTGTTCGGACCATTGATGAGGAAGCCATCCCCATGCTCGTCAATGGGCATCGACTAAAGATATACAGGAAACCTCTTTCAAGGCAAGAATTCATCAGAACTGTGGAAAAATCAGTGCTGGTCATAGAGAAGGGTTCTGCCTCTGTTTTGGGCATACCCTGAACATCTCAAAAAAAAAAAAAAAAGATCCTTGGGTGAAAACCTTTCTGAGGCTCCCAAGGCAGATGGTAGGGGTGAAAACCTCATTGAGGTGCCCCTGCTGTCTTTCTGAAAATTTTTGAATAAAAAAGACCCTTGGGTGAAAACCTCTTCGAGGCGCTCAAAGCAGATGGTAAGGGTGAAAACCTCACTGAGGCGCCCCTACTGTCTTTCGAAAAAAAAAAGGAAAGGAAGAAAGGAAAAAAAAACAAACAAAGAAAAGGAAAACAGAAAAGAAGGAAGCAGAAATAGGAAAACAGGCTCAAGATTTGACAATTCATGCAGGTTGCAGGTATTCCATGTAGAAAAGGAGGTCTCTCAACTCAAGGACAAGGGTCCCTACTATGCTACCAGGTGACCTCACCAGCACTCCCTCCAGAAACACTCATCTCTTCCAAGGTCTGGGCACGATTTGATCACAGTTTATCCTTCTACAGGAAGCTACAGGACTTTCTACAGGAAGTTCTGTATTTCTACAGGAAACTTCCTGTAGAATCTTTGGACGGCCCAGGACCGACTGTGTGGAAGAATTTGAAGCCCGAAGTCCAATAAGGAGGCATGCAAACCAATGTTTTTCTCCATCACCCACTGCTGTCACCTCCTTCTACCACCCCTGCTGCCATGCAATGGAAATACCTGCACAGTCAAATCAGAACGTTGGATTCTCAGAAGAACAATTCTCAAATGGAATAAAGTATGCAGAGGCCCAATGCGCTACTTATCAAAGCAATTCGAGGACCCTGCAATCGTGACCGTGATTCCACCGTTTCGGCATGCACCCGAGGAGGAGAAACGGCTACAGGATATCCTACAGGAATCCTGTAGCAGTTGATCCGGCTAGAGCATACACCATGAAGGCACCTGCAACTCATAGAGTGGGCACATGCACCATCCGCAGCCAGGTAACCGGTCTCGTAACCAGCAGCAGTCGGCAAGAAGGAACTCCCGTGCCTGTGCATGAAGCAGCAGCAAGCGGATCCGTCACCCTCGTCCTGAAGCATGAAAATAACGTCGCGGCTGCACAGGTAAGTGCCTCACCCTTTTTCGTCAAATTACATGAACAATGCTCTAAAATGTGCGCGAGTATGGAAATGAATGGGTTGAGCCAGTCGGGTAGCCATTCAACTGGCCACCATGACCAGTCCGATGGTCTCGTCCGATTCGGAAAGTGTTGGTTGTGTCAAACAAGACAGGAAATGGACATGTGGGAAGCGTCCAGTCGAGGAGAAGCGGCGATCTAACAGAAATGGTGGTGGTAGATATGCAGGGAATGATTCGGCGGTCAGGCAGACTTACAGTGGAATGATAACAGGTGATGTCGTCCAACGGTCCAGCAGGGACAGCTCACCCCCGCGCCACGAGTTCCGTAGGGATTCAAATCCACCGGCTAGATCGCATATGGCACTCCACTCATTTATCCTCAACCACTTTGCAGTCGAGTAAGCATCCGAAATTTCCTGAAGACTGTTACTCCGAGTCCTCGGCCTGTTCAAACGTCTGGTGGTTGCACAGAAGGCCCAAAACCACTGACGCGCTCTCCAGAACCCGTGCACGACTTCTACAGGAAGCTGCGCTACAGGAAGCTCACCGCTATGGAGGAAATTAATCTATTCATGTCAAAGGTGGCAAGTTGGAATGAGGTAAGCCTGAACCTAGTCCTCCCATGCAATTGGTTCGAAGGGTGGCGAAGTCGACGTCCTAAAAAAGTAGAACTACAGTCTGCGCATGAATTTGCAAGCGTCGTCTTACTTCTGCATGAGAATTGTCGTCGTAGTGTATATGCGGGGTTTTCTACAGGATTTGGTTCATAATTGAGCCACTGTCAAGGCTCACCTGTAGATAGTCGTGAATTCACAAACTGTGTGCTTGACAGAGGCGTAATTCTGCACTCTGTCTAAGGAAATCCCAAAGGTCCATCTTTTTATACGCGCCAGCCAGCTCCGGCTAACACAGCAAGCTTTCACCATGCCGGGTGGGTTCATTAGGAAAGAACCGACAGACTCAAAGAAGCTACGGGAAAACCCTGAGGTGGTAGACCTATTTTCTCGTGCACGGTGGATGTCGTTCTGCGACAAGCTTCAAGGTTACGATGACGAGGTGGCAGAGGAATTCCTGCGAGCTTTGAAGCCAAAATCAAAAACGCTGGCCGTTGTCAATTTCAGAGGTTTGAATCTCAGACTCACCCCACAATTCATCAGCAGAGTCACTGATCTCCCGATGGGGGTACCGTGGGATAAGGAGGAGAGAAAACTAAGCCAGAAGGCTAAGAAGGAGTTTTTTCTGCCGGAGGAGCAATTCTCAGAGGACAAGAACGAAGTTCGAAGAGCCAGCCTACAGCCGCTCTGGAGTGAGGTCAGCCTCCAAATTATGAAGTATATCACGTGCGAGGGGCGATTCAGCATCGTGTATGGATACCATTTCCGGCTGCTCACAGAACTTAGGCACCAAATGGACCTACCCTCAGAAAACAAGTTGAGTATTCCTTACTTCCTCCTGCAGTCCATGACTGAATGTGCAACCAAGTTACGAGAGGGAACACCAGACCATGTAGCCCATCATGGGCTCATTAAGCTCCTCGTGGAGGATGCACTCCACACATACACCGTTCCTCTCTCGTGGGAAGCCTTTCGAAACTTGACTAAGGATGATGACATCAAAATTTTGGCTGAGGAGCTCACCTCCTCCAGCAGCGAGGAGAAGGAACCAATTCAAACAGAGAAGAAAGGAAAAGGCCAAGAAACCATGGCCAAAGCACCAAATAAAGAACACAAGGGGAAACAAGAGAAACACCAGGCTGCCAAAACAGAGGATGACAAACCCACATTAACACCCAGGGAGAAAAGGTTACAGAGCAGGGTGGGAAGGACTGAACAAGTCCACGTCAGTGAAGGCACCTCTAAGGCAGCCTCAGCAAAGTCAAAAGACAAAGCACCCTCAGCCAAGCAGGCTAAAACGGTGCCACCTGTTTCTATAGGAAAATAAAAAACGGCTTCTACAGGAAGCCAGAAATCAGCCGCTACAAGGCTTTCTACAGGAAGTCCTGAGAAAGGAACGCAGAAGGGGAAGACGGCCGAAATCCTTGCTAGGGAGGTAGCAGCTGTGCTGGCCACCCTAAGTACCCCTCCCAAGCCAAAGGAAAAACGAAAGAGGGAGACCCCTCTGTATTTCAAAGAAAGGAGAAGTGTCAGAATCAAAACAGGCAGGCCCCAACCTCTATCCAGCGACCCAATTACCATAGAAGACACCCCTACCTCACCAAGGGAGAGGTCCCCCTCAAAAATATTAGTCACTTATGAGCGGGGGAGCCCGAAGACGACTGCCTGGAAGGAGAGGTGGAAAGGAAGGCTGGGTTCCATGCCAGTGAGGAGGATACTACTTCCGAGGCCTGGGATGTGAGAGTGGCGGTGAAAGCAATGAAGGACGAGGAGCTGGATTAGTTGCTCAGGGATGAGCAATCATTTTAGCTGGGGGGTGATGATGAGCCCCAAATTTGGTAACATTTTGGGCTCATTGGGCCTAACTACCCTTGCTCAATCCTTCATTTTTCATGACTTATGCATCATTTTTTAGTATGTTTATGTCATTTGTACGAATAAGGGTAGTCAC
Source organism: Pinus tabuliformis (assembly GCA_031772625.1). Lineage (NCBI taxonomy): Eukaryota > Viridiplantae > Streptophyta > Pinopsida > Pinales > Pinaceae > Pinus > Pinus tabuliformis. The sequence continues at coordinate 521,394,623 of CM062820.1, read as the reverse complement.
TATTCCTAGGTGGCTAACACGTGCTCATTTCAGGATTTTTTGACACATGTTGGAGCAAAACCGAGCAGACAAGGGCTAGGAGATAGCCAAGCTGGGGTTGAGGATTCGTAGGGGGGTTGTCCATGGCATTAAATATCCTTCCTCAGGATCTTCACCCCCAACTCCGAGCTCCAAAAGCCACCAAAACCGGATCTAGAAGGCAGCCAAACAGATTTTGTGGAAGCAGCTGTTCACTCCCAGTTTGGTCAGCCAAGTCCCGTAGATTTAGGAGGCCAATTTGGGGCCTCATGATGTATAAATGATAAGGCTTCAGCCTTCGAAAAGGATTTTTGGAAAAACTTTTGCACATTCTGCACTACGAGCTGCCAGCTCTGTTTTTGTTCTTTTGTAGCCATCATTGGCATACCTCTTGACTTATGATTATTATTTTTTAATGAGAAGCAGTCAGATTTGATCTCAGCTCTGAGTTTCTAGAGGAGCCATAGCTCTCGGGGTTGGGCCCAACCTGAGAGCCTAGGGCCTCCTTCTTTGTATTGATATCTTTCCTTTTAGCATTATGATTTTCTTTTCATGCATTTGAAACGCAGTTTGTTGAGTTAGATTTCGTTGTGTGGTTAAGTAGGTCATTGTTGAAGAATAGAGTTGTTTCAGACGTCTAGAATAGAGTAATGAGATAAGAAGTGATACAAGCTCCGGAAAAGGGTTGCCTGCACTCTCATTTTCACCTCTTCCTAGGGGCTGGAATTGCAGACAGTGCTGCCCAACAAAAACACTAGTTTGCTTACCCATGCAATCTTCGGTGAAGTGTTTTCATTTGTAGGAGTTATTCATGCGTTCAAACCTCTTGGGATGTTTCTTTGTTTCAGTACTGTACGTGGTTCTCTTTAGAAATAACGTTGCTGTTCATTGGTTTCATTAACAGTTAGGATAGATTAGTTAATATTTTGATTATGTGCAGGACGTGGTTGATTTGGTTAAGTTTACACTGTGCGGTGCATCTCCATCACTCTCTCATCCATCCAAGCTTCGTCCAGGCCAACTGCTCATCTCCAAGTTAGATCCCTTGTCTCACAACTACTCTTTCGCCCACGTCACCCTACCTTCTTGGCCTTCCATTTCCTCTGCCCTCTTTAAGACAAGCTAGCTTTCCACACCCTCTCATCACTTCATCTCTCTGTCACTAAGTCATTACAAACCCCTATTCTACCTCCCTATCCATTCATTCATCCTCTTTCACTCACCCATCATCCAAAATCCAATGGTAGAACATCCTGTAGAAATTTCTGCACATCCTGTAAAAATTCTGAAACATCCTGTAGAACCTCTGCAGACTTCCTGTAGAAGCTCACAAATGAGGTTTCTTGATATCCAAACTTTGTGAAACTCTCTGGAAGGGTGTTAGGGACTCCTTAGACCCTCTCTGAACGTTCCCGACCTCTTCCAAGCATTTCTCCTCCTTGACCCACCTCTGCACAGTAAAAACCCAGTTAAAAGCATAAGCATGCTAATTCTAACAACTTATTCAAAAATAAAAAAAGAGGTTTCTTCAGGTAGAGGTAGTCTAGACACATTTATCTTACCTTCATAGAAAGTAATGGCATCTCTCTGTAGTTTTCATTCTCCTCTTTGCATCAGTAGGACTAGCTGGTAGAATTAGGGCTTCCTAGGGTTTGTGGTTCTTGTTGGCTTTCAAGTTCTTTCCGCAAGTAGATTAGCTTCCTTTGAGTTAGCTTTCATCCATCAATTAAAAAGCTTCTTCTAAGAGCTCATAGAAGTTGGCTTCAGCCCCTAGCGGATTTGTGCCAGCTGACCAAGTGACAGCTGTGGCAAGAGCTAGTACTTGTGCATACAACACCGTCGCTTCCAAGTTTGTTACGAACTACCAGGTTGATAAGATTAAAGAAGGGAGTCCCAGGAGTTGTAGCATTATTGCTACAATACTGGAGCCCACCAAGCAACTCGGAAACTATTGTTTCTGAAATAGGATTTAACATCAGTGGAGAAAGGAAATTCACAAGTTCAACCATTGTAATTTGTGATAGATGCACAGTGCATTGACAGTTGGAAATTGGAATTCCCAAAGTCCAAATTTTAGAAAAATTGAAATTAAAAAAAAAAAATTTGCCAGGTTGACAACTTAACAGCCCTTCTTAAAAAAAATTATAATATTATTCCATTTTTCTTTTAAAATGGAAAAATTCAAATTTTAAAGTATTTTTGACTAGTAAAATTTTCTCCCTACTTCTGTAACGTGTGAGAGACCCTTTGAACGGCTCTGACGTTTTCAAATTTGATCACCCTTTAAAAGGCTTTGACGTGTTCAAATTTGATCACTGGAATCCTGAATAATGTTGTTACACTAACCGGTATTCCCCAAGTTCTCAACATCAACGTACCCATTTTCATCCATCGTTTGTTTTGTGGGAAGAAAACCTCAAATCATGTAATGGGCGTATTTCAAAGATTTCAGTCCCAAATTCAATAGATTCATCAAAACTTTTACCAGAATCATCATAACTTTTTCTGGTAAATGAGCAGTAGAATATGGATTTAGCACTGCTTTATATCTTTGCGATCCATCGTGAATTTTCAATTCAGAATTTACAGGCAAAGCTAATTTGGAAAAAATTACTGTCCCGCTGCCTACATTTCTAATATCACCTCGCCACTTTCTGGGATTAAAAAAATGATCCTCGGACCTATATCCTCCCACTTTATAGTGGACGGATTAATTTTATATTTTTTTATTCAAAGTGGTGTATATGATTATTTTTGAAATAATTAAAAAAACAGAGGCACGCCACTTCATTGTTCTAGATTTCATAATTAACCTCATTCAATTTTGTGTCTTTTGCACGTAGTTTCGTAACTAGCGATTGCTTCAAAAGGTGTAAATAGAGGCCATAGGTTTGTTAATTTGGAAAAATTGTATGAGAAAGGTATTTATAGACATGTATGCCATATGTTTTGCATTTTCGAAGTAAAAAGGTCAACTTTTGAAGATGAAAAGTCATGCATTAGACTTCACCTTTAATTGAAACTAACTATTATCCATGCCCCAATTGAAAACTATAAAAATTATATTTATATTTTGTTTTAATGTTTATACATTTTAATTTAAAATAAAGCTATTGTTTGGTGGTGTTATAAATTATTTTATTTTATGTAAAATAATGCACCCTTTTATTCTCTTTTTCTTTTTTTTCACCTTTTAACTTTCATCATAGAATTTAATGTTTATATTACAATAAATATAAAATATATTTAAAAAAAAATCATCTAAATATTATTCTTTTAAAAATTTTGAGAGAACCTTCACCAATTTTATCATTATTATAATAATTAGTTAATTAACATAATTTATAGTTATTATTTAAGTTGTATAGCAATAATATATTTAAATAGGCTTTGGTTATTGTTTAAATATAAATCCATAAACTGAGTGTAACGCCACTATTCTATAATATAGCATCTCATGTCTAACCTAATTATACCAATGTCCACAGGCACAAATTCAACGAGGTTTCCAGCATTGAGAAAATTATTAAACTAGTGGAAATTTTATAAGTGTTTCAACAAATAAAAAAAGAACCTAAACTAATCCATTATCATGTGCCTTTGCAAATCTAATTACCAAATTATTAAATCAATAATAAATGTAAATTCCATGCCAAGGAGAGTAAATATAAAATTATTAGACCATAGCGTTTTAAAAAAACACATAACCTAAATAGTATTTTTAAGGATTTGCATAGCATAAAATTCATGTCATAGAAATTAAATACAAAATTATTAAACCAACAAAAATTTGTGGAGAGCATTTGAAATGTTGTGTCAAAGAATTTAAAGAAACCTTGATGGAAAACTAATGGTCATTAAATTAATTAGATGTTCAAGATTGACAACTTTATACATTAGATGAATATTGTTAGGCCAACTTGTTCTAGTAAATTTTTTTGTTAATTAATTGTGAAATGAATATTGTTAAGAATTTTAATGTTAATGAACAGATGAATATTGTTAAAAATTATTAATATTATTAATAATTCTTTAATCAAGTAAAAAAATTAATCAAACAAACTCATTTAAAAAATAGAGTGAAGAAAATAATTTTTTTATTTTTTTAAAATAATATTTAATAAAAAAATAAAAATGTAAATAAAAAAACAATATTAAAATACCCATATATATATATATATATGTAATATAATATTAAAATATACGTGAAAAATTTAAAACCTATTTATAGTATCATTACAAAAGATTGATTTCAATGTATAACCCTTGGATTTTTATTAACACAAGCAAAATATGTTGGTCACTTACCAAAACCAAACAAAAAAGCTCATTTTTTAAAATTATTTTATATTATAAAATTTTAAATAAATAATTTTTTAATTTATAAAAAAATTAATTATATAAACAAATTTATGTATTCAAAAATGTATTTTAAACATTAAAAAAGCACAATCTTGCTTAAAATTATATCCTCCAATTCTTTTGAAAAAGACTATTTTATTAATAAATTAAACTAAACCTTTAATTTATAAACTCCAATTGTTTTAAAAAATATTTTAAAACTATAATCAATTATGATTATTTTTTAATATCAAATAAATAATACACTCATTAAAATTTGATTTATTTTAAAAATATATTTTGTTTAAAAATATTAACACATTTGCGATTAAAAACTTTTTATTATATTTTTTAAGCCTAATTTAAAAAATTTAATTGATTCGAAAATATTAACAAACTCACGTTTAAAAACTTTTTATCATAAATTTTAATCCTTCTTAGCACATGGATATTTAGAACTCTTAATGGATATTTAGAACTCTTAATGGATATTTAGAACTCTCAAAATAATTAATAGGTTAAACTTGACTTTATTTGGGTCTGATAGGTAAAACTTGACTATTTATTTGGGCTGAATGTAAAACAGAACTTGACTATTTATTTAAACATGATATAAAATACATTTATATCCATTTTTTTAATAAAAATTATATAGTAACGTTGTAAATTAAGCAGAACTTAACTATTTATTTAAACGTGATATAAAGCGCATTTATATTTATTTATTTATTTAATAAAGATTACTATATAGTAAGAACAACGATATTTTAAATCACCCAAGGTCTAAAGGCCTAACCGCCTAAATATATAACAAATAGATAAATCAGATCCGAAAGATTAAATTTCGACGTTTTTGTCGCTAAAGTAAGATTTTATAATTTTTCCAGAGACATCAAAGGTGGTTTAACGAATAGATGCTGCACTATTAATATATAAAAAAGATAGTGCAAGCTCTCAGTCTTACTACCTTCTGATTCTTCTATTTCTACTGTAAAATCCCTATTTATTGATTCATACTGATGATACATATATATATTTTACTAGATTTTTTTCTTAATTTTTGTTATCTATTTTATTATAACCATATATATATTTCAAAAGATTTGTCTTCACAAAATTGATGTGTTTTCATTTATGAATGGTTTATGTTTCCAACATTAACCATTATTTCCGTATCATATGTTGTAAAAAAAAACTTACTTGTTGAGCTGAGAGGTTCATTTTACAACCCATATAATGTGTAACTCCATCTGTCCATCAAAGTTGAAATTTTGCTATGTAGCCAAAATAAAAATTTTAAAAAATATAAAAATTAAATAACTATACAAAACATTTAAATAATTTCGGCTCACAAAATTATTTACACGTGAAACAATTGAATACCTCTCGGCTCATGTTAGATACGTATTTAAGATGGGTCTATGCTTGTTCCCTTAGCAACCTCTCTCATAGACTATCAACAAGTTTTGTTTCGTGTAAATATGAGCATACTGTACATGTTGGAAAGTGCTTACCAAATTTTGAATTCATCTCATCCAGTTCTTAAATTAGATTTCCAAGTTTATGTCCTTAAAAGTTTATAAATTCCATTAAATTAGATTTCCAAGATTATGTCCATAAAATTTTATAAATTCCAAACGGCAAAAGTAATTTTGGATAAGGTTAATGACATTTTTAAGATCTATAAGCTAAAATACTAAATCGGGATTTTTTTTAATGACAACCAATATTTGTGGAGCTATAGCTTTATTAATGCACTGGGGTAGTATATGCCAACCATTAGATTTTATACTTGGTTAAATCCAATGAGTGGCATATACTTCCCAAGTGCATTAATGGAGCTATAGAGCCACAAATATTGATAATTTGCATTTATATATCCACTCTTGGTAGATGAAGCCTCATTGACTATATTTAGACTCCTTGTGGATGAAGCTTTGTTGACCTTTTTTTATTTTTAAATCAATTAAATGTGAAGTGAATATGCTTTGTCTGAGTCTAGAGCTGCAGAAGCGATGGAAGCAAAGGGTTGCAATTTCAATTAAAATAAAATGAATTTGAACGTAGGCCGATCCTATTGCTGCCGGTAACGTGGCATCGTTCAGTGAGTGGAAGGGGGAGGATCATATCTATGGAAGACTATTTGGAGCCGCAAATATAATATTCCCTCGACAATGGAAGAAAGACTGAGGGTGCAGGAAACCCCAAGAGGATCCTCAATATGGGACTTGGCCTCCACCAATAGAGATCTCATTCGTAATCACACCTTTTGGGAAATAAGGGATGGGAATAGTGTTTGTTTTTGGTAGGATTCTTGGAAACAACAGGAAAATCTCTTTAGTCTCCAGGATCTTGCTGATATCTTTCACTTCACCATCGACAACAACAACCTTCCGGTCAATCATTTTTTGGGTCCCTCTTCCCAAGCATATTGGAGGCAATGGAAAAAGAAACAAGACTGGAATAAGCCTTTAGACTCAAATCAGTGGGATATTTTAGATAAATAGCTTCAATCCAGAAGGATAGCTATTTCAAAAGGCTCGGATATCCTTCGATGAGGTTATAAAATCAAGGGCATGTTTACCATAAACAAAGCTTACCAAATCATAGCAGAGGAACCTCAGAATCGACAAAACCCCCTCTAGAGGAAGATATGGACAAGATAGTTTTGGCAAAAGGTAAAGTACTTCCTATGGTTAGTGTGCATCGACTGTATAGATCACCTCTTGAACCTACTATCCTTTGTGGTCTAGTTATGGCACAACATTGAGCATCTTTTTGGCCACCTCCATCGAGATATCAACAACATCAGGTCTACTATGGAGCCTAGTGGCAAGGAATATTCTCCAGCCCTATCTTGAAAAGGGCGTGGCACCTCTCTCTTGGTTTCCTCCTTTGGGTAGTGCGGAAAGAAAGGAATAGGGGTATTTTCAAGGATCAAAATCTCTCTGACTCGGAGTTATGGGTTAGGGTCCTTCAAAACATTTGAGAAACAATCCTAGCTGAGAAATGGCATCCTGATGATTGGAAGGTCACCCCTCAGGAAGTGAGGATCCTTTCAGCCCTGAACCTTTCTCCTCAAATGCTTGCTCCCTCAACCTAGAAGCTGAGTATCCCCCCTCGACCTTCCCCGTCTAGATTCCATGGTCCTCATGGTGGTTTCCTCAAGATAAACTTTTACGGGGATTCATAAGGCAACCCAGGAGATGTGGCCTTTGGAGGATTATTTAGAGACCCCCGGTGTCAGGCTATCAGAGTATATGCTTCAGACTATGGCAAGGCCAGCAACAATGAAGTCGAGTTCAATACAGTCAAACATGGTTTACTCATAGCAAGACACGAAGGGTTCAGAAGAATTGTTTTTGAAGGCGATTCTTCTCTTGTCATTGACACAATTAAAAAACTCCATCAAGGTATCCAGCGGAGAAGATTAGCAAAAGCTAGAGGACAACTCGTCTAATCTAGGAAATTAGTTAAATCATTCCAAGATTCGACTACATCATCCCCTCGTATGTCAGACGCACTGGAAATAAAGCTACAGACTTCTTATCGAACTGGGGATGCCTCCATCTGGGTAAGAACATTGATCACCAATGGGAAAGTGGGTCTATGGCAGAAGGGTTGGATCAGCTAAATCTGGTTTTGGACCAGGACTCGACTCCTAATCAGAACCTCTGATTGGGGTGCGAGCCAACTTAGAATCCGTCTCGGGATTATGAATATGAGTAAATACATTCATGAAGGGGCTAGTGGGTGACTTTACCCATGCCATCGAATATATTGCCACCTTAAGGGAGGGGAAGTTCGTAGCCATATTCAAAGTCATGTAGCAAGTTTTGACATAGAGTTATTAAGACAAGATGTGGGAGATGGGGTTCTCAAGAACCCATCTATTCGACACTTCATTCGGCTTCACAGTGGTCTCAATAGAAATAGTTTTGGCCCGTTACTCATAGGTTTCAAACAATTTTTCACTGGCTCGATGGCTCTAGTGCACAGAGAGGAACCTTGGTTGTGACTCATCTCTACAAGTGGATGGCACTCTTGGCCTCGTATGTTTTCATCCTTATCCTTTTCCTTACGTTAGGGACCATTATTTTCTATGTGCCCTACGTAAGGAAGGGAAAAGGCTCTCTGATGGTTTGGAAAACTTCTCTGGCTGGCCATAATGGCAATTTTTTTCTCATTACACCGGTTTCATTCTGTTACAACATTTTATTAGCTCAAGTTTTTAGGTGTGGTGCAGTGCCTAAAGGTGTGACTCTTGTTTTATGGTTTTATTTTTATGTTCATGCTTAATGCCAATTGCATGTTGGTTACCGGTCATGATATTATTCTAGGTCTGAATAAACAAGTTCTTTCTCTATCCACTGCGCTGCCGGTTGGGTCATGGGCAGGGATAGGGTTGAATAATTCAACGAAGGGTGGTCTGTCCTCTCTCACCATGGTTAAATCTTCTACGAGTGCCGGTGCCTCCAGGCATGGAGGTTGTGGTTGTAATTCTCAGGCTAGAAAAGGAAAGGGCATGGGATCGACTTTAGGAAAGCCTCCAAGACAACGAGGTTGTAAATATGATGCCGAAATCTTGTAAGAAATAGTCCAAGATTATAACAGAGGGACTCCCACCTAGGTGAAGAAATTGATTTCGTCCTAGGAGGCAGAATCAAACCAGAAGGTAGAAAACGAGCCTTCGAGGGTTGATTCTCAATCCTGAGCATACCTGCGGTCGTCTTACCTTATACAAGCAGTCTGTCCATCTCTTCTAGTTGATGAAGAACATCGTTTCCAAAGCCATTATGTCCTATCTAGATGCTTCTACAAATCTCGATCTCGGTCTTTAGGAGATCCAGAAGGAACTTCAACTAATACAAATGAAAATACAACAACAGAATGCCTACCTTGGTCGAATTGAGCGTCACATTCCCTGTCTAACGCAATATGAAATGCCAGGCTCAAGCGTAAAAGACCCCGCTCCAGTGGAGTCATATGATGACTAGATGCTGACAGATAATGTCTGATATCATTTTTGTTTTTATGTACTGATGTATATGTTGTTTTGAGTTTTTGTTTACAGTTATATGGGATGTAGTTGGTTTCCAGACGTTAAAGACTATAAGGGAATGTTAGATAGACTCAAATTGTTTAAATTTTGGATGGCATACAATGAAGTTCGGTGGCCAACAAACCTGGTTTCCCGTCAGGCATGTTGAGGCCACAGAATGCTTATTATGAGTGTAACCTACTTGATAATTAGAAATGAATGAATGAAAGGTACTGTCAAGCTTACAAAAAGAAACCAAAAAAACACTATGGGAAAAGTCACAAAGAAAATCATGGAATTGTTTGAATGGAGCATGTAATTCATATCTTCCTTTTTTTGCTTATGATATAATATCATTCGATTTCATTTCTATTAATTATGTAGTGTTATCATGTGGTAGTCTCTGTGCAAGCACGGTTGCGAAGTAATTTGTGTGCAAAGAGGGAAATGAAGATAGAGATCAAATGTTGTAGGAATGACGAATCTATGTCTTTGTTCTAACCGAATGAATACAGTCGTAACAACCGCCCTTTTTTCGAGTAGCCCTAGTCAAATGGCGTACATTGCATGTGATTGATCCTGTGGGGTTGGATGTTTTTGTAATGCTTTGGTTGATTAAAATAAAAACTGTTGAATTGAGGCTTCTGTGATCCATATTGTTTATAAGTAGAACTTCGGCGTAAATCACATAAAGAGAGACATTTGTCGACGCGTTTCGAACCAACCAGTGTGGCTCATCGTCAGGACAACTTTGTCCTAACGATGAGCCACACTGGTTGGTTCGAAACGCGTCGACAAATGTCTCTCTTTATGTGATTTACGCCGAAGTTCTACTTATAACTTTGTCCTGACGATGAGCCACACTGGTTGGTTCGAAACGCGTCTACAAATGTCTCTCTTTATGTGATTTACGCCGAAGTTCTACTTATAAATAAAATAAAAACTCTTATTTATTCCAACATTTTTATCATATTTATCTAAGAGGGGGACTATTCTATTTGTTTGATAAATTCGATGAAGTTTAATTTTGTGACATACCATCCATTGTTGTTTCGCAACTCATATATCCAAATAGTTGTTTGGTTCATTAAACCACATATGCCACCATGGTTTTATTAAGTTTTAGACATGGATATTGTCTTGCACATTAAATGAATATTAATTTATTAAATGATATTTATAAATATATTTTAGATAATAAAAAATTTCATAACCTTATTCAAATTATATAAATTGCTTTTAAAAATTCAATACTTAAATAGACCAAATTGATTTTGGTTAATTTAATTTCACCAATAATGTACTAGACATTCCGGACCTTCCAATGAAACATGCTCAAATTGATCATATTCTTTCTAAGTTATATTTGATTAAATAAAACATATTTATCTAAATTATAAATTTTTCATAATCAATTTATATAAAATCAATAGCGAGGTGTACCTCATATCCATCTAACATTCTTATCTAAATTAAATTATATTGTATGAGCATTCAATTCAACACTCTTTATCTAAATTTCATATATTGAGTTTTGAACAAGTATAGAACAAAAATATCTGTAGTTAGATGCCCAAATCTAAAATCAAAATTAGCTGTAGTGAGGACTTTGGGTGTTGAAAGAATATACCCCAGTTTTCGTGGAGGATTGCCCCTCGACAAGCTTAGCTCATATCATTTCAAAATGCCATTTTTCACGTACAAATTTAGACCTTAATTGAAATGAAGTATTCTGACCTTAATTTTTATGCTTTCATGACCGTTCATTTAAGCTATGCAGCGTATTTTTTTCCTTTTATACTACAATCTTATTGATTTAATAAGATTATATCTGCTCCTATTTTGATTAAGAATATACATATTCATTATATATGTTTTTAAATCCTATAATTATAAATATGAATATAATTAATTATAATTATTATAGATTATATTTAAAAATAAATATAAAATTTTGCCAAAGTAAACTTTATGATTTTAATATATATAATATTAATTAATATGGTATTATATTAACAATAATATTGATTATAATTATTATTATATAATTTTGTATTATATTAATTATTATTAATTATAATTATAATAATTAACTATTAAAAATTAATTAATTATTAACTTATTAATTTCTATAAATTAATATACTTAGTATATTAATATTTAGTGTTTAATATATTATTAATATTTAATTATGATATTAGTATAATATCAACCAAAGTAAAGTCCAAGGGATAGCTTAGTTGGTTGAGTTTTTGTTGCTAAGTACCTCGCTTATTAGGAGGTCACGGGGTCAAATCTCCTCGACGCCCTTGGGGTTAGGCCTTTCTCGTTTGGTCGACAGGTAGATCCCTTCGGGTTCATCTACTTGGATTTTTCCATGGATGTAGTGGCCATTTAGTGTCCATAACCACCGTTAAACAAAATATCAACCAAAGTAAAAAATATTATTAAAATATTTAAATAGATTTAATAAAAGTTTAATATAATATCAATGGTACATTAATAACACATTATTTCACACATTTATAATGTCTTACTTATATATTAATCTATTCATTAAAATATGTTAATTATGGTTGACTATTGTTGATATGGTCAACTATAGCCACCATGGTTATCGTTAACTATTGTTGACATGGTCAACTATGGTCAGCATGGGCATCATAGCCAATAATAGTCAACATGACTACCATGATGAACCATGGTTTCCAAGGACACCATGGCCTATTAGTACGTGGCCTATTATCAACCATAGTGAACTATATTGAACTATGGGGATGACCATTGTTGACCATGCATGCCTATAATGGATGGTCATGATTACCCATAATCAAACCATAGTTGAGCATCAACAACCACCATTTCAATGGTAAACATAATGAAATCATGGTCAACTATAGAGACACCATAGTCGAAATATGGTCAAGCACAGTCAAACCATAGTCAACTATAGAGACAACACAGTCGAAATATGGTCAAGCATAGTCAAACCATGGTCAACTATAGTCAATCATGTTTAACTATGGTTGATAGTAGTCAAACCTTAGTCAAATGATGGTGATTTATATGCAAACCATGTTCAATCATAGTCAATTACTATCAACCATAGTCGCGCCATAGTAAAACCATGGTCAACAATAGTCATACAATCATTAGCCATAATCATATGAAAATCAACCATAATATGAAAATCAAATATTGTCAACCATCGTCAACCATGGTCCAATGTCACATTGTTACAAAGATCGTCTCAATATGAAAATCAACCACGGTTAAACATGGTCCAACATTGCATTGTGACAAAGATTGTCTCAATATGAAAATCAATCATGGTCCAACATCGCATTGTGACAAAGATTGTGTCAATATGAAAATCAACCATGATCAACAATGGTCAACCATGTTGATTTCACTGTTTATAATATTTATAATAAGGTTTATGAACCTTGGGTATAACATTTGTCTTAGTGTTTATCATAGGATTTTCTCAATATGAAAATCAACCATGGTCAATCATGGTCAATCATGGTCAACATTGGTCAAACATGGTCAAGCATGACCAATTATGGTCAATCATGGTTAACCATGCTCAACAATGATCTAATGTCTCATTGTGACAAAGATTGTCTCAATATGAAAATCAACTGTGGTCCAATGTCACATTTTGAGGGGGAGTTTTTTTCCCACTAGGTTTTCCCTTTTCACCAAAAATCTTCTCATACTGCATATTGCATATTTGTTGTACATGAGTACCTAACATGGTTGAGGATTGTTAGGACTCATTTACTAGCATGCTCATCGATTGTGCTTCAGGGAGATGATAGGGTACATTTTACTCAATAGTTCATTAAGACCTCATTAGACCTACACTCTAGCCATCACTAGACCCTCTTCCACATATTGTTAGGGGCACATATGAGCACTTTTCATTCATCACTATACATTCCCTATCATTTGGAAAATTTTCTATTGTTAGGGTTTTCTATTTTTAGTAGGTCTTCTTCTAGCTCGGGTTACCACCTAGGACGACATGTAGGATGACACAACTATTTTCACTCTGTAAATTTGTACTACCCCATGCATAGGGATTTTTAGAGTGAATATACACTTTCTCATTACTTTATAGCAATTAACCACCGCTTTTCTCTTTCCTTTTTTTTTGAGTTGACTTTTAATACTAATTTTGGAGTTTAAATGAGTTTAAGATGTTAGTTTTTGTATATGAAAGTTATTAATTAGTTCTAACTAATTTATAACTCCACTTACATTCACTTTAGTATATTTTTCTAATTTTAGGTATGTCAGTCTAATCTTCACCCATTTTTCAACTAGGGAAAGTGCTTTTAAGTAAAACTAATTGCATACACATAGAATCCCAACCTAGTTAGAGTTCGTTGGCCTCTTGAAGAGTCTATATACTATATTCATGTTCAACAGAAGATATCATCGTTTACAATTGATCATTGGAATTCAAATTTTCTCTTTGGTTACTTAGTGAATTTTCTAACCATTTTTCTTTATCCTCTCTTGTTTTGCAAGGAGCTAGTTTAGTATATTTTTCTCTATTCTCTCTTGTTTTGCAAGGAGCTGGTTTAATATTTTCTCACATCAAGATTTTGTACCTATGAGAAAAATTATGTACCTATGATCAAAATTCTACAAAATTGTCTTGTGATATATGGTCCATTTTAGACGTAGATGGACAAGCACGAGCTACATTTAGTTATTAATGCTAAATTAAAGTTGCATTTTGCTATAGTGCATACACTACTACATGTAGGGGTGTTTTAAGACAATATTTGAGTCAACTGTCTTAACTTAAGACAAAAAGAAACTTGTGTATTGTCTTAAATATTGTCTCTAAGCGAGTTTCTCAAAAATTTGTCTCTATAAAGACAATATAGAACACATATTATTATTGTCTCTATAAAGACAAGAATTATTGTCTATTAAGAGACAATTTGATTTGTCTCTCTAGAGACAATTTCATTTGTCTCTCTAGAGACAACTTCATTTGTGTCTCTTTAGAGACAATTACATTTTTGTCTTTTTAGATACCATAGCTGAGCTTAAAAATATATTGTCTCTATAGAGACAATATGTCCATAATTCAAACTATTGTCTCTCTAGAGACAATATAAAAAATTATTTAAAAAAAAATAAATGTCCATAATTCAAACTATTGTCTCTCTAGAGACAATATAAAAAATTATTTAAAAAAAATAAATGTCCATAATTCAAACTATTGTCTCTCTAGAGACAATATAAAAAATTATTTGAAAAAAAATAAATGTCCATAATTCAAACTATTGTCTCTCTAGAGACAATATAAAAAATTATTTAAAAAAAAATGTCCATAATTCAAACTATCGTCTCTCTAGAGACAATATAAAAAATTATTTAAAAAAAAAAAAATCATTTTGAATGTCTGTTGGCTTGTATCATTCTCACTTGGAACAGATTCGTAAGATAATAAGCATGAATCTTCCACACAATACATACATATAATTTCAGTTCCCCATTAATGATCTTTAAAGGGGAAGTATAAAACAAGGGTGAGAATATTTGCAAATCTATTCCAAACATTAAAATTCAGGCTAGAGTTGGGACTTACATTTATAATACATTTTTGCAATTTCCAAAGAATTAAATTTTAGGAAACAAATGTGTGCTAAAATTTTTTTATACCTTCCTCTTTGGCAAAGCGAAAGTTAGAAAGGACGTGAGATAAAATGTTTCCAGAACAAAGCCTGCACTGTTGATTGTGAGGATCATGGTACTGTGGGGTTTGACGAAGGGGCTCCCATAGAGCAGCCCAACACAACAATTAAATAGGATGAACACATAAGGAAGGCCAAAGTACTCTTTCGTGGACTTGAACTTGTATATTCTCCAGAATGTTGACCTGCAATTCAGAATTTTAGTATCAGGCCTGTCAGATCAATCAAAACTGCATAGAATTTCACTCAGAAATAAAGTAAACATTCAAAAAGGAAGCAGCCTGCCACAAGAAAAAACAAAGAAAAGAAACAATAGCACTGGTAGCAAAGGGTGCCCTATACTTACATAGGGGATAAGTAGAGTGCTAGAGATGTTGTATTTCCTGTTATAAACATCACCAACAATTTAAGCATTATTTTGCTCATTCCAGCACAATATAGAAAAAATTAGCTCTCAGATACTCAATTTCAATGCAAGGTGCACCTTTTCTTTCTCAAGATAATACCAATTTATCTAGCAAAACTAAAATTTGCAAAGACAGAATCATTTGCATAAGCAAACTACAAACTGAACAACATGATGGACTGGGTTTTCTATAGGAACTGATTATAAACCCACCATCCTTCACATTTTTTTTTTTTTTTCTATTGATTATATAAAGTGTAGTTAGGTGCATTTGCAGTTTACTAGATGGAACAGATTTATAATATTAGGGAAACATAGAATTATAAACAGAAACATAATAATAATAAATAAATCAAAAGATCAGATAGGTCTGTGATCGATTACCTCTTCCATTGGTTATTCTCATTCCCTCGGTTTCCAGCTACCTGATGCCAATCTTTCGTAGTCTTGAGGCGGACGCTGTTTTTAAATCAGGTCAATCACATGAATGCCCATGATTGCCCACTTAAATGAATAACTGTAACAACTCTCACTTTGGATGCCATTACTATTTATACACCAGGCTCTTAGGCTTCCATCGAGACTCCCGCTGTACAATACAAACTTTTTGGAATAACAATTACACCCTTCTTTATCTCCATAATCATCGTCTACATTTGCAACACAATAGTTATTGTATTGATATGAACCTAAAGACGAATAAGAAGAGATATTTGGTGACAGCAAGGAAGAATAAGTCGTCAATGAAGGAGCACCAGCTGCCATGCATTTGACAGAGTTGTTGTGGCCTTCCAAAACAGCCAAGCATGTGTGATGAATTTTGCTTCTGATACTAAGTCCCTCTTCTAGATCCTAATAGTTTTGTCTGTAGATCCAATGCATAGAAACTCCCCAATGCTTGTCAAGCACAAAATAGAACGTTTATGACCCTTTAGGGTTCCCCTGAAAGATAAAATCTTAGGAGACTTCTCATCAAAAGTCCAAAAGTGGATCTCAGAGGTTGATGTCCTGGACTATAAAACTAGTTCATTTGAGCTTAACATTATATCATTGACCGTTGTTTAAAAGTCAGTATTTAAAAAAACTGACAAAAAAAATCTCGATTCAAGAGTTTATCACCTTAGGTAAAAACAACTAAAAAAGTAAAACAATTAAAACTAGAAATTGTCCCAAAAGGTACAAAGAGAGGCCGATAGGATTATTAAATCAGAATTGTTGAATTTTTCTAGAAGAGTTAATTGGTTTGTGGAAAACCTTGTTTTCTTGGACTGGATCATTGTGCAATTACTTTTCTTTAGATATTTTGTTTATATCTATATTACAAGGAACACATTGAATGTCTTATTTCATTTCTGCTATCCTTACTAATATCCTTTCCGTGCTTTCCTTAGCAATCTCATGTAGGGAAGCCCCCCTTGAGTTGGAGTAGAGCTGACCAGAAGACAAAGGAAGAGCTATTGTGGTGACAATGGCTAACCTTCTTGAGCTGCACAAGACTAGCCCATTGATGCTTAGGACTTTACATCATGTGGAGGTGCTATCTTTTTTTTTAAAACAGAGAATCCCTCACAATCAGTGCTACACATGCAAATAGTGAATAGGAAAAAGAGAAACCAACCCTTGCTGCATCCAATCTAGAGAAAAGCCCCTAGTCCTAGGGCAAAGAACTACTTTAAAATTCTAGATTGATGTTGTGAAAAGGGGGCTGGAGGCATTCCGAAAATTTACTTAAAAAAACTCAAAAAGAGGAAATAGAGGAGGTCATGAAGGATCCCCAAAATGAGAAAGAGCAAGGGTCAGGGCCAAAGGAAGATTTAGTTGAAGAGATTCCCTATCTAGCAAAAGACAAGTAAGTAAGCAAAAAAGGGGAAGAGACAGCTACAAGGACCCTATCTTGTGTGCAAGCTCTCTAACAAAAAGCAGACCCATCCAACTCTCCGAGTCTCCACCACTTACAAGAGGACAAAAGTTGGAGAAGGTGCTGTGGGAAAAAGAAGTGGACAAAAATAAAGCTAGGGGATCTCAATCCCTGCTAGCAAAATATGGCAACACCTTGGGTTCATAGGAAAATGCATAGGTATGTACTATGTTTTTCCAGTGTATTTTAATTTGCAAGCAATTTGTTAAGGAGTTCAAAAGCCTGTGCACTATTAAGCACAGGAAATCAAGAATGAAAGCTAGTTCAACCCATCATCCCAACCCTAACCCAAGGATAGGATGAAGAGTGGCATACAAAAATGTTGTATTGGGTTGTACAAATATAGCCACAACACTCCCTCTTTTCTTTTAATACATTATTATAAAAAAAAATATTGTAATCAGATCTGTAGTAAAATAGAACCATTGTCTATGGTTACAAACCTGGATCCTAAGAAAAGCTGCACTAGGATTGACCCAAAGTCAGATAAATAGGATTGCTACTTTATGTAAAGACATCTTAGCATGACAAACTGATAAAGAAGTTGTTAACCTGCAATAGTAATCATCTAGAATTTGGAATTGGCAAAACCCTGTTAGAAGATGCTTATAGGCAAGATTCATGACATGTGCATCTATTCTGTTTCTGATTCTTTCCTTCATGTGATAGTATGATATTCTACTGTGTATTGACTTGATCGCTGCTACTGTTTTCAGCAGAGTACTCTCACTTGATTATATCAGTTATGAATGAGCTACTCATGATCCCAAGATCTTTGTGATCATCAACTTATTATCATGTACAAAGCTAGGGATTGCCAGCAAATTCTGCATCCTCATCAAAAAGGAAATGAATATGGATTAAGAGCTCATGTAGAAACTCCTTTATGCCAACAGACATTTTTCTCATTAATATATGTCAGCATCTTAGGCTGAAGAGGAAACTTCTCGTATACTTTTCATTTCTAATATGCTATTCCAAGTTCTAGTCAAAGTACTTTCATATTATAGTTTCCATATAATTTCAACACGAAAATGTCAATCTTCCAAAATGACCAACAACTTCTTGATTTTCAATTGTAGATCTTATTAGACACTTCGTGGATATATTTGAATCTAGTGTAGGAACAACCAGAAAATAATTTTAGGCAAACTAAGAGGGATACTCCAAAAAATCATCAGTCAGGCATGAGCTAGTCGTGAAGGAAAATAATAGACAAATATACAAAGACAAGGAAGAAACTGGCTTACATTATTTCCAACAAGAAAAAAATACACCACTGAACAAAAATTACTTTAATAATTGCATTCCCCATGTTGGTGAGAGTTACAGAAAACTATTTAAATAAAGACTACAATAGGAAGCGTAGTGTGAGATTTGCATACAAAAATATTGCCAAAATATGAGGTACCATTTTGTACTGCTTTTTCATTAAACGAAGCACAACACTGTGAAAAAAATTATTTATCAATGCCATACATCCTAGATGAGGGTGTAACTATTTCTTTGTTTATTTTGGTTTATGTGCATTATTTCCCATGTCACATGATGACAGTAATCAGAAACATATTATGCAACTACGCAACATGATGAATATTGATCCATTCAAAATCTTTTTAAGGTCTACCAAGAAAAAATAATGAATTGCTGAAAACAAGGATAGAACCTTGTAAGAATCATCGCCTTTGGACAAAAGTTATATTTTAAATACATGGAATCTAACTAAAGTTCCACATCTGAAAATTGGAATTATAGATGGGTATGCGGCAATGATAGCTTCTTTGTAAGGTAAGAAAAATGCAAGATGATTAGGGTGAAGAAGAGGATACTCACACGCTAGCATCATCCCTACCAAGAAGTTTAATAGGGGTTCCTGATCTGGGAGACATCAAGTGAGTTGCAGATAGCTCCTCTACACCCAAAATTCTTCCAGGCCACCAGGACCCATTTCTCCTTCTCACCCACACAATGGTACCAATGGCTGTATCAATTTTGGGCGTGATAGTAGGTGCTGCTGCACTTGATTCTCCCATGATTGTCTAAAAACCAAGAATCCAACCTAGCTTAGATGCCCAGTACCCACTGTCTCATTGCCATCTTCTTTTATCCCTCAACCCATCTAGTTAACCTACAAATCAAACCTCAGATATATCAACAATCACCTCACACCCATGAATTCAAATAAGCCCAAATCCCATGTCTATAAATAAGATTATGCAAAGAGTAATAAAGGGCTAGTAAGACACAACTAACACACTTTGAAATCCCAAAAAGGCCATGTCAGTAGAATGAAAATAGATATGCTGCAAGTCATCATTTGGGTGTGTACTTTATGCCTGAATGCTTCTGGAGACCGTTTTAGCAGAAGGATATGATGGGTTTGAGTGACAGGGGCTTCAAATAGTTGGCTTTCTTAGTTGTTATTGTCCTGGAAACCTACCCCCTTAAATACCCGCTTCACCACTTTCGGATCTGTGCTCATCCAGGTGGCCCAAAGAAAAAAGAGTTATGTTTTTCCACAGGGATTTGAGACAGATTAAGGAAGTAATCCAAAAATGAGTTTTTCTCCTCCTCTCTGCTCTTTCTTCTCTCTGCTCATGAGCTTGGGTTCTAACCCCTGCTTAGTAAACCCATGTCTGTAGTTAGCAGAAGACTTTGATCTTGGTGGCTTTACCCTGGTTTCAATACTATGGTTAAGCTACCTCTTCTTCTTCTTGGCATCCCCACGCCCAAAAACCACCGCCTCCCCATTCTTGAGAGCCAGAGTAGGCGGTAACCCGCCCAAGCGCCTATAGCTGCGATTTCCTTTGCAAAATACCTTCGAAGCTGAGACGTTGCAGATAGCTCCTCTACACCCTTTCTCTAAGATTGATTTCTATTTTTTGTAAATAAATCTGAATACCCTTTCATGCTGTATATACAAGATCTATGTGATAAAGCTGTGGTAGCTGAATAGATGCGGTGGATCTGGATTGGGGCACTCTACATATTTTAACACCTTCTCTATTGACATTACAAGTTTATACTTGTGCGATTTTCCTCACCTGTCCATTGTTATTGGCCACAATATTCTTGGCATGATTTATGTCTTCCTTTGAGTGCTACAGGTCCAGAACAGTGGAAATTGAGGCACCTCTTAACCAATATTACAAGCCTGTATCTTTTGAGACCTAATGATTCAACACCAAAAACTATTCCATAGTAAAGCTGCTTTCATAATCCTCGATCCAGAACTGGTGTGATTTACACATGAATTGGAGTTTAGCTACAATGTGCTCAAAGCAATTTCTTTTTGGCATCATATTTATCCAAATTCTAATCTATTGCCAGGAAATTCATCCAAATTGTTGACTATCACCCAAAGAATCAGCGATGTCAATCAAAACAATCAGGAGATTGTCGTGGAGTTAGCTTCCTCAATAGTAATAGCACCATAATCTTTTCTTCATGAAAGGTGTGCGTAAGCTTCCGCAAATAATAATGCAACGACTATGAATGCAAGAATGCTCGCATTCAGGGTTCAGAATCTGAAGCTAGATAAGGTTGCATATTAACATGAACAATAGCAGGTAAAGGATATGCCATTGTTTTTCCAGAGCCTGTATCAACAATACTAATCAAATTTCGTTCTTTGAAAGCCATGGGCTGCAAATACTGTTCCATTGTAAGGATATCAACACCCATAGCACATGTGTCATTCATTTTTTTCTTTATCTCTTTATCAAATTCTTCAAGACCCAACATTATGGAAGATTTGGTCACCATTTCTCCCTTGAATCCCTTCACATGCTTCAATATAAGTAAGCTCTGGTCATACCCTCATCAACATATCTACATTGATGAATTTGAGCAACAATGGCCCTCCAACCTTATGGTTGTCAACATCTTGATGTCGGATTAGCTAAACACTTGCACACCTTTCAGGATCACGATGAATAAGTTGGGCTATTTCTGGTTGACCACATGGATTTACAGCTTCCTGTCCTCCTTGAGTTGTAACAACTGTATGTTGAAACCACAAGCTGTTAGCAGAGGGGAGTACTGGCTGTAAGTGGTTTTTATGAAGGGGCCTCTACTGTTTACCATGTATTGTTGTTTACTAAATACTAATCAGTACAGATAGGTGTCCATGAGGTATGTATAATAATTTTCTTTTAAAGGATCCATCATAAGATGTAGTAGGGTTGAATTTATGGGTTTATATTTTAAGAAATACCCTAGTATTTAGAAACCTTAATCTTAAGTATTTGTTCCCTATGATTTGATTTCTAGGGCATGGGATAAACTCTAGAATGACATAAAGGGAAAAGAGTATGATATAAGGTTTGAATTTAAGAAACCCTAAAAAGGCCTCTTGATTACATAAAAACCCTAGAAAAGTAACTTGACATCATGTTTTGGAATAATATGTTGCTTGGGTTACTTGTTAAAATAGTATTGTATGTCCAAGAAGAAAAAAATGGATGGGGTGATCCATTTGAAGGCATGATGTAGCTCTTCGTAACACCTCATAAATCATGGAGTCTTTGTGCAAAAACTTTATTAAATATATGCGCTAGATTTCTCAACAAATAACATAATCAAACTCACACAAATAAATGGTTGAATCTTACATTTTGCATAACATTAGATGTATATGGGGGCATTAATGATCCCTGCATGCCAACATTGGTTGTATTGAGGGGCATAAATGAATCCTTCATGCCAACAAAATGCACGCTTAGTAAAAACACAAATATTAATAAATATATATAGTAAAATAAGTTAACTAAATGCACAAAAATATTGATCAAGTTTTACCACTATCATTACCTTAGATGTATTATAAGGTTTTATAGGGGTTGGAATGACTTTAGTGATTGCCTGCATTCCACAAACATAAATTAACATAATATAATAAGGAATATAAGATAATTGAACATATAAAAGACAATATTCAAGCTTACCTCATGCATCATCATAGCAGCGTCTTGCCCTCGTGCATTTGTTAACATTTCCATAAAAGTAGTGAATATCATTGAATCCCCCATAGTAGCATCAATAACACCCATGGGTACATTCTTAAGAAAACACATAATAACATAAAAATAAGAAAACCTTGATCAAAAAACCGATAAGAAAATAGAATCGGTAACACCAAATATATATGTCTTTCAAGTAAAACCTTAAACATTCAAATTACTTGATGTTCATTACAATTAAAAACTCATTACTTAACTTGTAAAGAAAAATTATATTGCAGTGAATCCTTATAACCATCTTAAAGTAAACATAGTGATCGAAAAATGTCATCCTCACAAGTAAAACATTAAACATTCAAATTACTTAATGTTCATTACAATTAAAAACTCATATGTCTAACTTGTAAAGAAAAAATATATTGTAGTGAATCCTTAAAACTATCTTAAAGTATACATAGTGATCATAAAATGTCATTCTCGGATGAAATCTCCTCATCTGATGGCATATATACCCCATCATTAATAGACCCTAAATCCATAAATAAATTAATACCATCATTTTCATAGTCTTCATCACCTTCAACTACAGGTAAATTAAAATCAATGAATTCATCATCTTCATGGATTTGATGCCCATGTGGTTGCTCATGTCCTTCAGAAACTTCAATAAACTCGTCTTGGTCTTCATCTTGGTGATATGCATCATTGACAATAAATTCTTCATCATCTCCATCTTGGCCATCTATGTCTTCAGGGGGAACTTCTGCATCTTCAAGTAAATCATGGTCCTCTACATCTTGAACAAATGTTACTCTTCATCCTCTTGGATCATAATCAATCACAAATGACCAACCAGGTTGTTCTAAATTTGGAAACACATAAGGTTCGGAAGTGGCTTTAAACCTAGATGTATTGATCATGTGGAATCCATTATCATGGAGCAAGATAGTTTTTTCTTCTCCCACTTCAATAAGCTTGTACCATTCAACACAAAAAATAACTTTCTTGAAAGACATAAAATCAAGCTCGATAATGTCCTCCAACACTCCATAGTAGCGAACTTTTCTTGTGATTGGTTGTCTATCATTTGCACGTGAACGACATTCCACCTCAAATGATGCTGAAACTCCACAATCATAAGTTTTTCTCTTTTCATCAACTTTTCTGATGCGAAAATGATGACCAAAATTCCACATTCCTTTGTAATATCTTACCTAAATTCATATAAATATCAACTAATTAGATTCAAGGATATGAAATCTAACAAAAAATTTATTAAATTTATTAAATATATGCAATATATTCATATATATCACCTCCCCATTTATGGATCCTTTAATGAAATTCAATTGTTGTTGTGTTACTCTATTATTCCCTTTTGTTGCCTCGTGTTCAATATTGGCCTTTAGCCAATTCCACGAGCATCTCTCTGGCCACTTTCTTTTATGGCTTGCAGGCAATCCTCGAGTAGTGTTTTGACCATGTCTATTATATATATTGGCCCATGCATTTTCATCTTCTAATTTCTTTTTTTCAGCGTACTTCTCCATCCATTCCAACATAAAGTCAGAATTGTATGCAACATACAAATGTAATGCCTCCCACTCCTTCGCATCTACAATGAATTTTTTTTTTGTTCAATGAATTAATAATTATTTAAAGCCATGTAATATAAAACTTAAGATACAAATAACTCCTAACATTTTTTTATACCTTTTATCCTATTTGAAGTCCCTTCTCCCTCTAATTTTTCTCCTTCAAATGATTGAGATTGGTTATAATTCCATAATCGTGGAGCTTCAAGATGCAATTGAGGTAAGTACTCACTCAAATGAACCATGGCTTGGAAAACCATGTACCCCTCAACTATGGACCCTTCTGGTCAAGCCTTTTGCCTCACAAATTGTTTCAAGACCTTCATATATCTCTCCACGAGCCACATTGTTCGAATATGAATAGGACCACACTGTTCAATCTCTTCTACTAGGTGTACAAGGTAGTGCTCTTGAGAATTAAAGAAGCTTGGAGGGAAGCACATTTGAATATCACACATCAAAAGTGAAACATTCCTCTTCCAATACTTCAAGTCATCCTGATGTATCTCTTTAGATGAGACCCACCTACAAGTATTACAATAAAGACTTGTTATTTCTTGTAAACTAAAAGTAGAAACTCATATAAAGGCATAACCAATGTTGCACTTCAAATGATAAGAGTAATGGAAGAGTATGCATGATGGATTGAAAAATACCTCAGATATTTACATAATTTGTAAATAGTCAAAGTGACATTGTGGTCAAAAGTACTTGGTATTGCTGCAGGCAACACATACTGCATGACCATTAACAAATAACCATGTTCAAATATGCATGAACTAATTTCATCACTATATTAGCATGTCTATTAACAAATAACCATGTTCAAATATGCATGAACTGATATTATCACTAGGATATACAATTTTATAATTAAGTTTCCAACAAATATAACATGTGACAATGTTACCTTTATCCAATTGTGCCAATCATGTGTTTTTAGGCCTGAGAACTCTGATCCATCTCTTGTGAATAAGTTTTTTAATGTCGCACCAAAGCCAGAAGGAAATCTTATGCTTTTCATAGTAGAAATGATGTTTTCTTTCTCATTTGATGTAAATGTCCATGGAGCATGAACATATGAGTTGTCTTCGTGCAACCACATGTTCGGCATGATATTGGCAACTCGAAGGTCCTTTCTTAACTTTATTTGTGCTTCAATGTTATTTCCATTTAGATGTTTCCACAAGCACTCTGCCACATTTTTCCCGATGTGCATAGTATCAAATAGGTGGGCTATTGGCAAGCTCTCATAATATTCTAATTTGTAGAAAATAGAGAGTCTTTTCATTCCTAGGGGAAAACATGTCCCTTCTTTTTTGTCATACATCGCTTTCCACCTAGTAGGGTTCATCTTTATAGGCTTCCTCATTTCCACTTCCTTTCCATTGAACATATGTTTATCACGCACTCGATAGCGATGATTTTGTGGTAAGAATTGTTGATACTCATCATAGACAGTTTTATTGAGATCCCTTGACTGCCTATGCAACAATTTTGGCCCACATGATGGACAACCATGTTTCCCCTTTGTTTGTAGTCCTAAAATAAGATTGGAACCCATATTTAGTAAATGCTAAAATGAACATAATAATTATAAATGTAATTTATATTATATTACCACAACAAATAGAGAGCCCCGGGGCATCATGAATTGTCCAGATAAGAATCGCATGAAATAGGAAGTTTCTATCATTGATAGGTCTTGATACATCAAACATATTTACACCATCCCATAATTCACGAAGCTCATCAATGAGGGGCTCCATGTATACATCCATATCCTTTACCTAATATTTCCCTAAGTGAACAAAGAGTTATTTATTAGGATTAACTGAATTGAAATATTTTTATATAATCTTCAAGAAAACATTGCATTCACATGTTCTAGTACCTGGTATGATAAGAGTTAACATTGCATGTTCCTTTTTCATTGCCATCTAAGGGGGGAGATTGTTGTTTATAATTAACATTGGCCAAACATAATATGTTGTTCTAAGATCTCCAAAAGGATTTACGCCATCCATTGCTAGAGAAATTCTTGCATTCCTTGGCTCATTTCTGAAATGTGGCCATTTTACCTCAATATCTTTCCAACATTTACTATCTGCAACCATACGCATGACACCATCTTGGCTCCTCCCTTGTGCATGATGATCCATATATTTTGCCAACTCCTTGCATTTGAGCATTCTCTCAAACCTTGGCTTTAGTGGAATGTGTCGTAATACTTTATAAGGAACCTTCTTGGGTAATTGATCTTGACGATACCTATTTGTGTGACACTTTGGGCATTGTTGTAAATTTGCATTATTTCCATAGTACAATATATGGTCATTTGGACATGCATCATATGTCTTGTACTCCATTCCAATGTCTTTCATTATTGAAGATACTTCTCTATGAGAATGAGGCAACTTATTGTCCTTTGGAAGTATTTTGTTTGCCAAAAGTCTGCATAGTGCAACAAATGATTTTTATAAGTATACACAATATTCAAAACTTTTAAGACATCTAGAGAATTAATTTATAGGAATATCAATCCAACCTTAATATATCAGTAAAGCATGTGTTTGTTAGTCCATGTGTAACCTTCAAGTTCAACAACAACATAAGTGTCACCAATATAGAAGATTCAGCATTTGCATAAAGAGGTGTCCTAGCCAAATGAGCTAGGGGTGAATCAACAACTTCTTCAAAAGTAGTGTAGAAGTCTTGGATAAATTCATTGACACCAGCCTCATTTATCTGCGAAGTGGCTTCTTCCATAAATGTGTCTTGTCCTTCATCTTGAGAGTCGCTATTATCAATATCATCCATTGGTTCTTCAACAATATTGGGAATTAGAAGCGGCTTTTCATAAATAAAAAAATCAAATGAAATGATCAATAATAATGTATTAAATAATGTGCATATTTATTTATTATAAAAATAACAATTTTTTAATTATAATGTACCTCTTCTATATAAACTCCATGTTCCAATCTATGGATACCAACAAGCCTTCGCTTCTTTAGTTTCCTATTTTGGCACATTTTGCAACTGCAATATATCATTTCATTGAAGTATTCATCTGTACCTGGAGTAGGTCTTGTTTCCTGTTCATCTGAATATTCGGATGACGATGTGCTATTTCCCTGAATGCACCACGTTTTTTAAACAATAAGACTGCAATTTTTAACTTGGGTATTACTTATTTTTCAAGAGAACATGACCAATGAATAAACCTAGGGAGTGAATCTATGAATATGTAGTTTTTCAATGCATTTTTTGGCTCTTTGATCACTTGATTGTTTGTACTTTTGTTTTTTTTTTTTTTTGTTTCAAGGTAGTGTTTAGTGCTTCTGTAGGAATTAGATATGAAAAAAAATTGAGAACTAGGTTCAAAACCCTGAACAAAACTCTACCAATGTGTTGAGTGAGCATTGAAGATCTATCCAACACTTTGAGGCAAGCTTATCAGAGTGTTCCAACAAGCATTTAACTAGTCACAAACAAACTTTTGAAGTATCATTTTAAAGTTATTTCTAAAAACAAATCCAACCTCTAACTAAATCAACAACATAAATAATACAAATACCAAAAGCAACATAAATACCTGGTCTGCCATTTTGTATAGAATAATGTAATAGAAATCTGCAAAGAAAAGTTTGTGGACACTAGTTAGGATCATTACATAAATAAATGTTGAAATATATGACAAGTAGGAACTTTACCAATTGGATAATCCTTTGAAGACCCTTGAGGTTACAGAGGCATATAATATAGCTATGGAAAAGAATGAAGTTGAATATGGAGCATGCCAAGAAAGCATTTTTATTGTTGATGGCATAACTGATGCAAGTCCAATTAGAGAACAATTGTTTGATATGGACAACAATGAAAAACATGAGTGATTCATTGACCCTGCCAAAATTGAGGGAAACAATGGCCAGGAAGCTGGAGAGACCCAAAATTTCAAAGTTGGAGAAAATATACAGATTGTGGTGAGAAAGCAAGAACCTTCCCAGTTTGATACTCCATTGAGGATCCCTGAGGTTACGGAGGGATATAATATATCTCCTTGTTTAAGCACCTGATTTGGCCTGGACTCCAGTATTCCATCCAAAAGTTCAGGAACTTAGAAAAAGTTACAATATATCCCCTTGTTTAAGTATGAATGAATCTCTTCTAGAAGACAAGGATGTGTGCAATCAACAACTTTCCTTGGATAATCCATTGAAGAGGCTTGAACATGCCAAGGGACCAGAATATGATACCCTAGTGAAAAATCTTGAGCTTATAGAAATTGATGTGACATCAGAGACTGAATATTTGTCACTGCATGTCCCACTTGGAGACCATGTGTGTGTCATGGAGAAGGATGCTATGGTTTTGGATGGGACAGATCATTCTGAAAGTATTCTCCTCACATAAAATCCTATAGAATCTGGAGAAGTAGCTGAGGGTTATACTATTTTGGATGATATGAATGTTCCTAGTAAAGGGGATTCAAGAAGAACCAAACTTGTAGATAGAATACCGACTTTGAGCAATAGATTACAAAATTTGCAATTGGACTTACAAGGACCATTCCCTATATTGTTGATAAAGAAAATTTCCATATTATATGTGATTTTATCTTGCTGGTAAAAGCAAGTTGTGTGTGATATGGACCTATTTCATGCTAAAGAATTAGAGTCTAGTGCCAAACACATGATCACATATCCAAGAAAAAGATCATCCCAGTGCATCTCCTAGAATGGTAGATATCAAGTGACACAATGTGGCCATTTATTGCACAGAAGTTGAATTATATAGCAATGAGCCAATGGGGAGTGCATTTTCATAAAAGGATGACCTCATTTCTCAAAACACACCCAAAGGAACTAGGATTGTTACAATGTTGTATGTTGGGTTAGGGTGCAACACTATCATGTTATAAGACACAATTGCATATAAAAGGTTATACTCCATTATTAATTTAAATTGTGATGCTAATTTACAACTAATTATTGAATTTTTTGCATTACAACACTAAAAAGAAAATATAATTGAGTGAAAAAGGTGGAACCAACATCACAAGAAAAACCCAATATGGTATGATGTCCTCTTGAAGAAACCAACCATGTCAAATGTGAGGAATATCAAGAGAGGATGAATGTAGAAAAACCCCTAAATCTTGCAGAAATGGTGAGGATCCTAAAGTAGAAACACTCCTAAATCTTGCAGAAATAGTGAGGATCCTAAAAGAAATACTCTAAAGCTACGTGATAGATAATGAAAGGATAATCCAAGAGAGAGAAAGACCATTAGAATTGAATGCATTGTTGCTAGAAAATCTATCTGAAATTCAGAAGCAATTGCAACAAAGACCTAATGATACCAATGATTAATTTCAAAGATAAAGATTCATTGAGAGGTTAAAAAACACATATTATCTACAAATAAAATGAGGAAAATCACCTCCATAAAAATACACCATGCTAAAAGGATAGATACATCTAGTAACAAATCATTATTTGATTCATCTAAGGTTGGGATAGTCAATTCATATGAGCTTCTTGGAAATGGTTCCAAGAGTGAATTACATAAGAAAAATAAAAATAAGCATTCTTGAACAAAACTTCCTTGAAGGAGAATAGATTCAAATCACAATAATGCAAGACTTTAGGAAATGGTACCAAGATGAGTTTCTTAGCCAAGATAAAACTATAATAGAAAGATATAAGTGTGAAAAAATACTAGATAGCTACTTGCAAAACAAGAAACAAGAGAGAATAAAACCACTAAGAAATTAACTAGTGAACGAGAGAGACAATTCAAATTTCTAATAAAATCTAATAATATGTTATTGATGAACATGAATGCAATATATAGACTCTGCTAGAGACCAATTAATTCAAATTAGGTTGGGTTCCATGTTCATGCACTTGTATAATTCAAAAGTACTTTCCCTAGTTGGAAAACACGTTAAATTATACTCACAAACCCAAATATACCCTGAAAATAATCCCAATGCCTACATCTATACCATGAAAATAATCCCAATTCCTACAACTATACCAATGAATACAACTACGCAAGGAAAATAATACCAATGCCAACATCTTTGCAAGGGAAATACATCAAATTGAAAGGAAAATACCTGTGGAAAATAAACCCTTTGCTGTCTTCCTTGAAACTTCTAGCTCAGCTTCGAGTTCCTTTGCAAAATAACAGTGAAAGCCCCAGCATATAAAAACTAAAATAATTTGGTGCCAAAAAGATTTTCGACCTCTACACCAAAGAAGTTTCAGTGGTTTCAGCTATCTTGTTTCCATTTTAAGCCAGCCTGTTTCCATTTTAAGATGGCCTAGCCCACTGTTTCCTGCTGTTTCCCACTCAGTCGGCACCCATGTCTCCCACTTTTCCTAAGAATGAGGGTCTTAATATCTATCTCCCGCCACCCACGAATAAACAAGTATGTGCTCTGCTGCTGTTGGGCCTCATGCCCTTAATGCCCATCACAGAAACCCTAGTCTCGTGGCTCTCAAACATTGGTGTTTGTCTCTCCATTTTCTCAACAAACCCTCCATTGCAATGGGGCAAACGAGGAGGAAGGTTTGGTTGATGACGAGGAGGAAGGTTTGGTTGTAGAAGCAAAGGTGTTGGTTCATTGCAGTGTGGAGGAAGGTTTGGTTGATGAAGATGCGACACCATTTTCCAGTGGATTCATAATGGAAAGTCGTGGTAGGAATCAGGCAGGGAATGGAGTAGTTCCGCGAGGCCCACCACTAGATTCCGTTCCATCAATTCCTCCCAAAAGCCCAATTTCTCATGCCATTTGGAGAATCCCTTTGGAACAAATTGAGGTGATTCTCTAGCCATTTCTTAGCACAACATGAAACAAAGTGACATTGGTGTGGCACTGTCACCATCTTCGTGAATCTGCAAACATTTCTCAATCTTTTTTGTTCCTCTATTCCTTGCAGAAACCCTCTTTGTTCCTTGAAACCCTCTATGTTCATGTATATACTTTTGAATACAAATTGGAAAAACCAAAGTAATTAAGGTATCAAACCGATGAGTCATGATCCTTATATGAAAAAAAAGAAAGAATGGCTCCAATCTCAAACCAAGTCCACGAGCTAAGCATCAAATCTACGTAACATACCAAATCCTGGTCAACCCCACACGTAGCCCAGAGCTCTAGTTTATAGCCAAACCACAAAGGGAAGAGCCCACAAGGGGTGCAAGTGTATGTGTGAACTGAAAAGAAACCTTGATTGTCGTCCTCCAGCTCTGAAGAAACCAAAAAATCTGAAATACCACTTTCTTCCAAGGAACTCTTCAAACCACCGTTCCAAGGCTGGCCGATAGAGGAATTCTCCAAAGCTTGAGATTTCGATAGACACGAAACTGCTTGCAAAAATAAAAGCAGCTTTCAAACTGCAGAGCCACCCAAACCCTAAGCTGCGAATAAGCCATAATCTTGAAAACCAGAAATCCACCGAGATCTTGAAAACCGGAAATCCACCGAGATCATGGGGAGGCCACCTCTTATAGAAGAAAGATTGTGGTCTTAACCAGATGTCTGGCGAGGCCAGGGGCTCGTTTGCCTCGTAACCGCTTTAGAGGCCAGAAAATAAATCCAAACGCCTTGACTGTAGGTTTTCCAAAAGCCAATGCGGATAAGGAAACGTCAACATTAAATGCTTTATCCTACTTCTATATGATATTTTCCTGGGGAGCTTACGCTTTCATAATAAATTTTATTGCAATACATGTTTTGCTATGTATCATCACTCGTTGTTCAGGTTGTGGCGTTGGGGAATTACATAATTCATATTGTGCTGACTAAGATTTTCTACGTGGAAATAATCCTTATACCCTCTCTTGGAGTGTTGTGTTCATTACATTGGCAAAAACATTGGTTGCATTAGTGGCAAATATTCACTTATGAAGGCAAATCTAGTTACGCCGTAAGGCGTTTCCATTTGAAATGAACTCTCCTGTGATCTGCGCTGTCTTGGTTATGTACCATTAGATTTATTGTTAGATGATTAAAAAATTTGTTGTTGTTGATCTCATAACTGACTCTGGCCGCTCAATAACTGACTCTTGCGGCTCAACTGACTGGCTTATTAATTTTTCAGTTCGTGTAGAGGTCTCTCCACAATGTGGCTCAACTGACTGGCTTATTAATTTTTCAATTCACGTAGAGGTCTCTCCATAATGTGTTGAAGGCATATGCAGTGTATGACAGTGAGGTGGGGTATACGCAGGCGATGAGTTTCATAGCAGGCGTGCTTCTGCTGCACATGTCTGAGGAGAATGCATTTTGGGTGATGGTTGTGCTGCTCAAAGGCAGAGCAAATACTCCATTGAGAGGGCTATACCTGGACGATCTACCTCTACTCAGCAAATGCCTATTTGACTTTGATACACTTGTGAAGGAGCAACTACCAGAGTTAGGGAAACATTTTGAGGAGCAAATGATCATGCCATCTATGTTTGCAAGCAGCTGGTTCTTGACAGTTTTCTCTACAGATTTGCCATTTCGACATATGGGAAAGGGACATTCCAGTCCTTTACTATACATCTCTAACAATTTTTAAGTGTATTTTGTCATGTAGTTTTCATACCAGCATTTTGACATTACAATGAATCAATTTCTAAGTGTATTTTGTCATGTAGTTTTCATACCAGCATTTTGAACCATACATTACAATGAATCAAAATAGTTGAATTTTATCATTAGTATCAGAAAAAGCAGTGATGTTCCTATAATATCAAAGTTGCAATGTATATAATATCAACAAAGGCAATATGCATATATATATATATATATATATATATATATATATATATATATATATATATATATATATATATATATATATATATATATATATATATATATATATATATATAAAACAATCTAACCAGAAAGCATAGAAATTCATGGGTTCCTCTGTCATACACGATAATTTAGTGGAGGAACAACCAAAGGAAGACACAGTCCAAATTATTTACACAATCAGTATGATCTTAGTTCAAAATCAGACAAAAAATTATGCCAAACCCTCACAAAAACCTCGCTCTACAGCCTGAAAGGGCAGAATGTGAGCAAGCACCTGAAACGGTGAAAGACATAGAAGACCAGATTCCCAAGTTATTCCTCAGGCAACCCTGTTCTTGTGGCTAAAATTAACCTTCACAGTAGATGGCCTGACACCCTGCAGATCAACCAAGAGAAGAAATAAGGAATCTATTGTAAAACCCTAATCGAAGAACAAATCGAATTCTTGCAATTGTCAGTCATCACTTGCCAGAGTTTACGCTCCACATTAGATCAGAAATTTTCCTGTAGGGTCTTCGGATTCAGCAGGGAAGTCATCTACATGATGGATTCAGGGAACCTGGGAGGAACCCTACGCATCACAGTAAATTTAACTCATATTAGACATGGGAAATTGAGCTAAAATCTAAATTAAACATCTCAAGGCATGATAAAGGCTATACCTGTTGGGCAATTGTGTGAATGAGGGAATCGAAACTCTAGGGAAGCCATCACTACTGTCTACGAAGGGTGTTGAGAAGGTAATCTCTACAGCATGAGATAAACAGGGAGGTTTGCATTATCCGTTATACCCTGTGTAAGGAGACATTGAAACCCTGTACACAAAAGAAGTAATGAATAGTACCCTGTAGCATGAGAGAAATACTGTTTCTAGTAATCAAAATATATGTAGCAAGAATTTACTTGTGTTTGAAGCCGCTAGCAGGTGAGGGATGGCGAGGTTATCGAATTTGCAGAGCTTGGCACCGCGGAGTCCAGACGCAAATGAACTGCTAGTGAAGCGAAGGGGGTAGGGTTTCGTTACCCTAACAAACTCTCGGCAACCCATGACCGTGTGATGTTTATCTTGGTGATCCAACCGTTATAGTGAACCCTTGACCATGCAATTGACACCTGGCGAGTGAGGACCCTGATTCGAGAAGGTTCTGTGTAAGCTGGGTGTAGGGTTACCGTCAATGGTAGGTTAAGGCACCGGGAGGATGGTTAAATTAAATAATAACAATACCAAAATAACATACATTACCCTGCTTTAAATTAAATTCCAAACACTATGGGTCGACCTTACAAATTACAAAACTTAGTAAGATAAATAAATTGGTTTCGGTATCCAAAAACGTGACTAGGGTCCACTTGTGTGGTAAAATTCTTGACTTATTTAATTTCATATGTCTTAAAAGAAAATTTGACTATGGGTAAACCGGTGCGATAATCGTGAATGAGTTCATAGATATGAAATTTATATTTTTTTTATGGAGTGTAATTAGTAAGAGTTTTTACATGTGGATATTTTTTTTGGTTTTTATTTAACTTTCTCATTTTTACTTTTTCTACCTCTTTACTGTTCCCATATATTTCTGGACAATTATATGCAAATTTTTATGTTAAATGGTGCATAATTAAGCAGTTTTTATTTTTTTAATTCAATATCAAATAAACAAAATATATATATATATATATATATATATATATATATATATATATATATTGTAACAATTTTATATTAAAATATATTAAAAGAATTTTATATTAAATATTAATGAAATTTAAAATATATTCAAATGCAATTCTCATTAATTGATTTTTTTGGCTTCAGGTTTTTTTTCTTTCATATTAAATATTAATGATAATTATATTTATTATATTTTTGTTTAAATATTAAAAATTAAACATTGGCTTTTTTTATATGCATCAAGTAAATAATCCTTTAATAAAACAATAAATTCAATCTTTTTATGGTTATATTCTTAATATTTTACTGGTTTGTAAATTTGTCTATTAAAAAAATTATAATGAGATGCATATTTTTATTTTTATTTTAATATTTATGTTATATATATTGAATTTATAATAAAAATTTTGAAAATATGAATTTATGTAACTTTGGAAATTTTATGTGAATGGAATTTTTTTATGGATTAATTATAAGTTTAGTGTTTTAATCTATAATCACATTTTTTTTAAGTTTTTTTTTTGAATTATAAAATAAAATTAAGAATTTAGATAAAGAATCATTGGAATTTTTTTATGAAGTGAAATTCTCTTAAGAATTTAATGTATGTTTAATGTTTCAATATAAAATATATGATGTCACTTTCTTTATGTTTTAAGTTGTTTTTATTTATATTGAATTATAAAATAAAATTTTTGAGAATATGAATTTATATAAAAAAAAAAAATGGAAAATTTATTTGAAGTGGAATTTCCTTGAGGATTTATTGTATGTTTAATGTTTGAATCTATAATACATGATCTCACTTTCTTGAATAGATGCATATTTTTATTTTTATTTTAATATTTATGTTATATATATTGAATTTATAATAAAAATTTTGAAAATATGAATTTATGTAACTTTGGAAATTTTATGTGAATGGAATTTTTTTTATGGATTAATTATAAGTTTAGTGTTTTAATCTATAATGTATAATCACATTTTTTTTAAGTTTTTTTTTTTGAATTATAAAATAAAATTAAGAATTTAGATAAAGAATCATTGGAATTTTTTTATGAAGTGGAATTCTCTTAAGAATTTAATGTATGTTTAATGTTTCAATATAAAATATATGATGTCACTTTCTTTATGTTTTAAGTTGTTTTTATTTATATTGAATTATAAAATAAAATTTTTGAGAATATGAATTTATATAAAAAAAAAAAAATGGAAAATTTATTTGAAGTGGAATTTCCTTGAGGATTTATTGTATGTTTAATGTTTGAATCTATAATACATGATCTCACTTTCTCGAATAGATGCATATTTTTATTTTTATTTTAATATTTATGTTATATATATTGAAATTATAATAAAAATTTTGAAAATATGAATTTATGTAACTTTGGAAATTTTATGTGAATGGAATTTTTTTTATGGATTAATTATAAGTTTAGTGTTTTAATCTATAATGTATAATCACATTTTTTTTAAGTTTTTTTTTTTTGAATTATAAAATAAAATTAAGAATTTAGATAAAGAATCATTGGAATTTTTTTATGAAGTGGAATTCTCTTAAGAATTTAATGTATGTTTAATGTTTCAATATAAAATATATGATGTCACTTTCTTTAGGTTTTAAGTTGTTTTTATTTATATTGAATTATAAAATAAAATTTTTGAGAATATGAATTTATATAAAAAAAAACTTTGGAAAATTTATTTGAAGTGGAATTTCCTTGAGGATTTATTGTATGTTTAATGTTTGAATCTATAATACATGATCTCACTTTCTTGAATTTTTAAGTTGTTTTTTATTAGTATTTTTAATGTTTATATATGTCACCCATCTCGTATGGGTTGTTTAGGTTAGTAGAGAGACAAATATGAGTAGAGGCAGAATTGTGCAAACAATATGAGCAGAACTGAATTGTGCAAACAATATGAGTAGAACTATGCAAGCAATGGAAGAATGTTGAGTAAACTGAATTGTGCAAACAATATGAGTAGAACTGTGCAAGAAATGGAATACTGTTGAGTAATGTGTTAGATGCCCTACTACCTAATGTAGAGAATTTAGAGTATATCTATCTTCAAGGAGAAATTACATTGGTTCATTTCATAAATATCAGCCGAACTTCCTAGGTTACCTATGCCCAATTTTTACTACACTCTCAGGGATATTGTATTTGAAGTTGCAAAGAAGAAAGAAGGATTAACTTGCTCCATTCACTTTCGACACACATATTTGGCTTCTCTACTTGGAGATTGGTAAACTGTGTATAAATGGAGACGTGTATAAATGGAAACAATATGAGCAATGTTGAGTAATGTGTTAGATGCCCTCCTGCCTAATGTAGAGAATTTATAGTATATCTATCTTCAAGGGGAAATTACATTGGTCCATTTCATAAATATCAGCTGAACTTCCTAGTTTACCTATGCCCAATTTTTACTACACTCTCAAGGATATTGTATTTGAAGTTGCAAAGAAGAAAGAAGGATTAACTTGCTCCATTCACTTTTGACACACATATTTGGCTTCTCTGCTTGGAGATTGGTAAACTGTGTATAAATGGAGACGTGTATAAATGGAAACAATATGAGCAAAACTGTGCAAGCAATGGAAGAATGTTGAGTAATGTGTTAGATGCCCTCCTGCCTAATGTAGAGAATTTATAGTATATCTATCTTCAGTGGAAATATTACATTGGTCCATTTCATAAATATCAGCCGAACTTCCTAGGTTACCTATGCCCAATTTTTACTACACTCTCAAGGATATTGTATTTGAAGTTGCAAAGAAGAAAGAAGGATTACCTTGCTCCATTCGCTTTCTACACACATAGGCCCAATTTTTACTACACTCTCAAGGATATTGTATTTGAAGTTGCAAAGAAGAAAGAAGGATTAACTTGCTCCATTCACTTTCGACACACATATTTGGCTTCTCTGCTTGGAGATTGGTGAATATTTTAGGCAAATTGTGTATAAATGGAGACATGTATAAATGGAAATGCCTCTAGATATTACTCACAAAGAAATTTGATCTAGAACCATTACCATATGAGGGTAAGGGTTTAGTCTAGCTCAGACTATGAAAGACAAAAGAAGACAATGAAAGACAAAGGAGATCTGGTCTAGGATGCAATTATCAATGAAAATAAACTCTTAGAATTGTCAATGAAAATAAACTCTTAGATTGAGCACTTAGGAAGAAAGTTGCTCGTGCCTCTTTTTTTAGTAGATTGTTTGATTGTATTACATTTAACATTAACATTTATTTTTCACTTAAATTCGGCTATAGTTAGATCATGTAACATATCACATCCTTTTTCATCTATGCTCTTCTTCCATATGTGCTACCG
Organism: Pinus tabuliformis; assembly: GCA_031772625.1. Classification (NCBI taxonomy): domain Eukaryota; kingdom Viridiplantae; phylum Streptophyta; class Pinopsida; order Pinales; family Pinaceae; genus Pinus; species Pinus tabuliformis. The sequence goes on along the minus strand of CM062820.1, from coordinate 521,356,780 downwards.
ACTTATGGCATTTCCTTTGCAACATCTGGTGCAAATGCTAGTTAATCCTCCTCCATATGCTTAAAGCAATCAACGGTGAACATTGTCGCATCCTCAAGATCGACGAAACCTCAGAAGCATCATATGCATGATGTTTATGCTAAGACGAGCCCCAAAATGTGATTTAGTCAAAGTCCAGAGTACTTCCAAAAGCCGAATCAAAACTGCGTCAAAAATCCCATGAAAAGCTCGAATAAAATTTGCCAAAATTTTCAAATGAATTTGGTGTCTAAAACTCCTAAGCCTGTAAATAAATTGAGTTAGCTCCATAAATTAAAAAAACAAATCAATTTTGAAGCTATAAATCAACTTTAAAACCCTCTCAGCCTCCTCAAAATATATTTTGATTCAAGCTTAGGCCCAAAATCCAAACAAAATATTAGACGGGTCTTAATAGAATCTCATTTTAAAATAGAGGTTGATACTTCAAACCCTAGCCATTTGTGTGAAGGAGGAAATGGCTAAAGATGAATTCAATTTTCTTAAAATATGGCTTAGATCTACCTGCAACAAATAGATTAGATGATTGAATTTGAAATCACAGCCTTTCCTCTTTAGATATGTAAAGCGAAACAAAAGATATGACGACCCATGGTGTTCCACAATTTTTTAGGGGTGACAAGGTTTTAATGTTGAGATAAAGGATTCCTCCCCATGATACTCTCATGCCAAATGTTGATATGCTCATTATTTATTGGAAATAAATTTAGTTACGTACGATCACAATCATTAACTATTCATTGGGCACCAAACAAATGAATTGGACCATAGATGTTACGTACGATCACAATCATCCACAATAAACTATGATTATTAGCCACTCTGCAATCAAAGGCACAATGCAAGTACAACATGTATCCATCTTGGAGGACAATGGGGAAACCCAAAATTTTATTGGCGCACAATTTGTGGAGTGTAGAGGCATTCATAGATTGATATATATGGTAAACAACGTGGGCAAGAGAGGATGCCCATGCTTCACCTCAGTTGTCTTCTTGATTGTTGGTTAGATATGTTGAGGATATGGTTGATGGGACAAATGTTGAGGATATGGTTGATGGGTCGATATAGAAGTCAAAATCCTCAATTAACCCTTTATCCAAAAAGATGTCTCCTCAAGTGTCTCCAAAAATATCATATGAAGAGTCATAATATTTAACTTGGAATTATGGCCCACCATGATCATCTAATAATTAATTGAAATAGTAGTAGACCCCAATTTAGGGATTGGGTGGATCATATGGTGGGACTGTGCTAGTGGGAACCCTAAATAAATGACTTGAAACCCCCTTGATTTTCTACCTTGATGGCATTCATCTCCCAAATTTCTTGTTGGATACACAAGTCCTGAAAACATGACAAGGAAGATGAGAGGAAGTTGACAAGGACATTAGGTTGTCGTTGAACATCATAAAGTGCGTCCACATGGATGAACATGGATGGGAATTAAGTTCATAAAGTCATAAAGGTCACAAAGGTGCATCAAAATATTTTTGGAGTGTCCCAAAGGTAAGTATACAATTCTTGGAGCATAAATCTAAGATTTTCAAAATCTGCATCCAATGCAGTGGAGATAACACCAAAATTATGATAAATCTCCAGTACTAATGCATCATCTCGGTAAGCAGAAATCATATGAGATTTATTATTATTCATAATGAGTGCAGATACTGATCAAAAGAGGTCAATCTACCAAATAGTAACACATCATCGACAAATATCAAAGGAGTAGCTGTGACTTGTCTAGTACACAATTACATTTAATCCATCTACCTCCACATCTGCAACCAAAATTAATGCCCTTGTGAATTTTGTGACTAATTCTTCCACAATCCAATATTTTATCCTCAACGTCTTCTTCTCACAAAAGTTGTCATAGATACTTTTAAGTAGGGATATTGTCTACTAACAAATATTCTGTAATTTGCCTCCACCATCCTTGTATAAATTATGGTGTAGAGTTGCAACTACTTATGAAGTTTTAATCAAAATCACAAGACACAAACCTACTATATTGCTCTCTTGAAGTTAATTCACACAAGTTAACATCATCCAAGTTGTCTGTTGATGTGGAAATTTGAATTTTTTCAATTTAATCAAGGAAAAATCAAATTGAGAATTTCTTGCTGCATTTTCAACACATAGTTCATTGGAATGTATTACTTTCACTATGAACTTGGCATAGTTCACATGTTAAGTTCATAAGGTTTTGGGCTGATGTGGTTCTATGTGTTGTGTATATAAATAATAGGTGTCCAACTCTTGCTATTAGAAACAAGACTCCTTATGAAATGTGGTATGGCCACATTCCTTCAGTGAGGCATCTCAGGATTTTTGGCTCCTCATATTATGCTTTCATACCTAAGGAACAGATAAAAAAACTCAGTGCAAGGAATCACAAATGTATCTTCTTTGGGTACTCATACCTCCAAAGCATACCATCTCTATGATGAAGTGAATAAGAAGTTTATAATATCTAGAGATGTGATCTTTCTTGAGTCTTCCAAGATTGACAATGTTGTTGAGTGGTAGCTTAATTGTTTGGATATATTCGAACATGCAAAGTATTTTCAAGAGTTTGATAGTGAGATTCCACATCTCCTTCTCTTAGCTCTATAATTTCTATGAAGAGCCTTGAAGAAATCAGGTTGAAGGAAATTCCTTCACCTGCTTTGTTAGGAAAGAGCTAAGAGACTATTGGTAGCAGGTAGCCAAGTCTGAAAAGCGATGAGGGTACATGCAAGATACAAAGCAAGGATTAATGCAAAGGAGTAATGTAGAGGAGTGTACTGACTACATACATATCATCAAACATCTTTCATCCCACTTAGGATGCCTTGCATCGTGCCTGGTTAGTCATAAGATCATGTTGGTCACAACCTCAGTAGCTTAAATAAACAAGTGGTAATACTCTTCATCTTCTAAGCTATGTAATAAACAAGTGAAAGGGAGCAAGACACGTAGATCAAACACATGGAATGACTTTCAGTTCTTGTAACCATGAATGTCATTGAAGATGGAATGATACGACAATGATAAGCAAACTTTTAAGCTACATTAAGAGGTGTATTTCAAAAGACGTGCTTTGTTTTCCATACCTAGCCTCCAAAGGGTTATGCATCAGATGGAGTCTTCATGCGGTCCTAATATTCTATCATACCTTGGGTTTCTTGGTCTGCTTATTTTTCTCCTCAGCTCCTTGAGAGTCATCCATCATGTTATCTTTCTTCATGGCCCGTGAGAGACATAATTGTGTAGTTTCAACGGGCAGTGACTGTTGCGGGATGAGGCCTTGGGAGGACACATTTACACAGTTTTAGGATGTAAGGCACTACTTGGGATGAGGCCTTGGGAGGACACATCTATGCAATTTCAGGATGCAAGGCAGACTGGGTAGTCAAGGGACAAAACTGCACAATTTTTGGAGACAGTGGGTTCCGGCTGAGGGAAGGACACTGGAGGAAACCACTACGCATTTTTGAATGGTAAGGGAGGTTGGGATTTCTGCACATTGCATGGTTCGAACAAGCAACGGAAAAGCTTGAGGGTTACATATGTGAAGTGTGTAGTTCAGGAAAGTTGGATGAGGCTAGGTTGCTAAGGAAACTCCGAAATTTAGCTAAGTGTGGGATCAGTGGAACTTATGTGAATAGTGATAAAAATTCACTACGATCACACACTTGAAAACTTATCGATACAACATAGACCATCCAGAACATATAACACATACTTCACTTAATGCAACAACCTTTGTGGCAGCTTATGGCAAGTGCGGCTTCGATTATAGACTTTGGGAGGATAAAGGTGACACTTGTGTATTAGTGTGCGAAATGAGTGTTAAACATGTCTCATTCTCATAAATATTTCCCCTTGAAGCAAAACAAACCTCCCTTTGCATGACAAGCAATTAACCCCATGCCCAAGGATGACACATTCTATGTAAAGATAAAAGCATAGACGACTCTTAAGATCGAAAAGGGGAGCTTGAGATGATCAACTTACCAATAAGTGACTAAGGAATGATTGATCACAATATCCATAGTAGGCTCTGAAATTTAAGTGCAGGCCAAAATTTTGGAGGGTGTTGCCGCCTCTACAACAGAGCCTTCACCTTCTTGCTAGCTTCGTTTTCAACTAGTGTCTTGAATTCTACGAACTCAGAGAATGTCTCATCTTTATTCCACGTGAAGAAGATCCAACACTTTTGTGAGAAGTCATCAATAAAAGTGACAAAATATTTGTGTTTGATAGTGTAGGTTGTCGAGAAAGGTCCATAAACATCATAATGGATCCTTTCTAGGACTACATGTGCTTTGTTGTCCTGATCATGGAATGTGGATTTTATGTACTTTTGTAATGTACATCCTTTGCATATATCCTATTGCTTAAGTGCTCCTTTAGAGAGGCAAGTGGTTATTTGTTCTATAATATTCGAGGTACCATGATACAAATGACCAAGTATTATGTGCCAAAGTTCATCGACATCGCAACCTTCACTTTCTCTGCCTTAGTGCTTAATGTAGCGCATTCTTCCACATCTAGCTTATACAGGTTCTTCACACGAATCCCGATTTGCTTCACCTTCCCCGTGGCTATGTGTCTCAGGAATGCTTTTCCTTTGTTGAATATCACTTCACAACCATGGTAAACCAACCACTCAGTGAATGCCAGTAGACAGACCCCTAATCCTTTACCTTTACCTTTTGTTACTATTGCTTCATAATTGCTGGTTTTGAAGGGTAGCTTTGATGTAACATCCAAGACCTTCCGCCATAATAACAAATAGAAAGGGTGAGAGAGGGTCCCCCTGTCGGATACCTCTGGATGGGTGGAAGGGGGTGGAGGGGGTCCCTTTGACAAGAATTGAGAAAAAGGTAGAAGTGATGAGACTCATAATCCATCTTACCCACGGGGGTAAATCTAAAGGCTAGTAGTATTTTTTGAATATATTTCTAGCTTAAAGTATCAAAAGCTTTTGAGAGGTCGATTTTTAGGAGCATACCTACCATTTTGGTTTGCTTTAGGGAGTGAATGATTTCATGAGTGAGAATTATGCCATCGGTGATCTGCCTTCCTTCCACGTAACCTGATTGCTCTGGTGATATAAGAAGAGGAAGCAGGGGCTTGAGTCATGTGGCGATCACTTTGGAGACAATTTTATACGATACATTGCATAGTTCAATAAGTCGGAATTTGTCTGGAGTCTGGCTATTCTCCTCCTTAGGGATGAGGGTGATGAAGGTGGCATTCAAGGATGGAAGCATCCATCTGTTAACTCTGGACTCCTCGACTACTTGCCAGACTTCCTCCTTGATTAGATCCCAGAAGTTGTGAAAGAAGTTTGAAGTGAATCCGTCTGGTCCGGGTGCTTTCCCAACTTTGAGCTGTCGCATAGCTATCTCCACTTCCTGTAAAGAAATAGGCTTGAGGAGTATTTGATTGTGTTCCTCAGTTACGATCTTAGGAATAATCTTGATGATCTTCTCTATAGCTGGCAGCCAATCAGTCTTCGTTTCATGATGCACCCTCCGAAAGTGGGTGAGGAGTTCCTGTTCTATATCTTCATGCTTCTCTAGATGTTCCCCTTGTCGATTTTGGAGGAGAGTAATGCTGTTGTGCATTCTCCATTGGATAGTGGTATGGTGGAAGAACTTTGTATTGCATTCACCCTCTTTAAGCCATCGGATCCTCGATTTTTGTCTCCAAAGAATCTCTGCCTGTCTTGCTCTTTCTATAAATTCGGTTGCTATTATAAATCTGAAAAAAGGAGGGAGACTGAGCTCCTGAAATACATGCTGAGGTGCCAAGAAGAGCTAGGGAAGAAGGAGTTACAGCTTAAACAAAATTCCTCCTTAATCTTGCCTTTTAGGCTTCTAAAAACAAAAGACCAAAGGTAAATCCTAACAAACTGTAGTAGTAAATAAGAGCATTTACAAAGCATATCAATCTATATTACTGTGGCTGATGTGTCGAGCAATGGACTCTTCAGGTTTTTCATCGGGGCCGACTTGCTTCAAGCTTGACGAACTTGTTGGAGTTGCGTTTTTCTTTTCTGCTGTTCCGTTCTTTTTGCTGTTGCTTTTCTGTTGTTCCTTCTTTGCTGTTCTGTTTTTTCTACTATTCCTTTTCTGATATTCCGTTTTTTTTGTTGTTGCTTTTCTGCTGTTCCTTCTCTGTTGTTCCATTTTTTCCGTTGTTCATTTTTTGTTGTTCCATTTTTTTTGCTGTTCCTTTTCTATTGCTCCGTTTTTTCTGTTGTTCCTTTTTTGTTGTTCTGTTTTTTCTGCTGCTCCTTTGGGAAAACATAACAACAGAAACCAAAGGTATATCGGATGAGTTGAGATGTTGTTCGGATCCAGGAGGTCTCTTCATTATGGTATATGCTGAAATGATTCCACGCCATTGTAGATAAGGCAGCCCAGTGATCTGGCACAAGCTTTGTTGGCTTGACTGTCTGCAATTTTATTGCGCGATCACAAAACATGATAGTAGCGCACATCTTTCATGGTGTGTCCTAAAATTTGGCACCATCTGATAATCTGCTGAAGGAGAGCATTGGGCAGATCCCTGTTCTGAACCATTGCACTGACGACTATCGCCGAGTCTCCCAATATTGTGACTGTGTCTATACCAAGATTCCCAAGTTGGATAAGACCTTGGTAAAGGGCCAGGGCTTCTACTCTGTTATTGGAAGTGTGGCCAAGACCCCACTCGTATGAGAGTATGTTATCCCCATTAGCATTAAAAATAACTCCTCCCGCCCCTGCTACCCCAAGATTCGACTTTGAGGCCCCATCGAAACAGAGATAATGCCTATTGCTGTTTTTAAGCCAACCTGCAAATTCTTCCTCTTTTAGCCTGATCTTCCAGTTAGGGGAAACATTGTTGTTTTTGTTGCTAGCAGCGTTGCCCTTCTGATTGTTGGTGTTTTGGTCTAACAGGTGTCCAATGAAAATGTGTTCTTCTATGTTGAGTTCACTGATATTTATACTTCTCGGATTCTTAACTGAGATGATCTCAAGGGCAAGAATCCTTGCCTTGGTGCAAAGGCTTCTAATAGTCGAGTCCTTATCCTTAAAAACCTTCTGATTTTGTGCCAGCCAAATATTCCATAACATATTGTGGGGAAGAATGTCCTAGACTCTCTTCATTGTGTTATTTTTCCTTTGCTGCTAGGGGTAGTTTTTTTTCCATTTGTAAAGAATTTCTCCTATGGTGTTTTGGGTGTTCCATGGGATTTGATTGTTATGAGACAAGTTCCTCCAGTAGTTGATGGCAAAAGGGCATTCAATAAAGAGATGATGCATTGATTCTTCAACAGCTAAGCAGTTAGGACAATGAGAGGGGCCATTAATTCCCCTCTTTTGCAAATTTTCGGCCGTGAGGGTTTTCCCTTTGAGGAGGGTCTAGAGAAAAAACTTGATTTTTGGAATTGCCTTGGATTTCCAAACCACCTTCCAGTGGTGCCAACTTGGCATGGGGTAGCTGATGTTGAAAATATAATGGTGAGCAGCTTGGATGGTGTAAGAGGATCCGGATGGGTCCCAATAAAACACATCAAGATCGTTCTTTTTGACAGGGGCTATACTATGCAAAAGGGATTGAAGGACAGAAAGACTTGCGTTAAGACTATTGGGTATGGCTGGGAAGGCCCAACCTGACCAAAGAAGGGTGTGAGGATCCCATTGGGAGATCTGGTCCAGGTAATGAATGCCTGTTCTTTCAAAAAAGGAAAGGATAGGGTGGACTCCCCCATGTCTGTTTATTGGCTGCTGACCCATGATTCTGTCTGCTCCAATATTTATTCTTGCACCTCCCTTGGGGATTTTTGAAGTATTTTGAGCAATTAGTGGAATTTCTCTCTTGCATAATTGCTAAATTTTGGAGGATTCTCTATTGGGAATATCTCGATCAAGAAGTTGCTGTCTAGGAAAATTGAGGTATTTAATTTCCAAAACATTTTTCCACCATGCTGGGATTCCAGTAATGAGTCTCCAGACAATTTTGCCTCCAAAGGTTAAATTGAGAAATTTAGGAGATCTAATTCCAATACCTCCTCGGTCTTGGGGCTGGATCACCTGCTTCCAATTAATCAAGTTGAATTTCTTTTTATCATTTCCCCCCCCCCTGCCATAGGAATTGGCAAAGGACGATTTCCATTTTGTTGTGGAAGGAGGTCGGAGCTTGAAGAAGAGAAAAATGATATAGGGGGAGAGAAGATATACCTAACTTAAGAAGAGTGAGGTGACCAGCTGGGTTGAGCCAAATAGATCCCCACTGCTGCACTTTTCTTTTCATTTTGTCGACTACTATGTCCCAGACTTCTGCTCTCAAAGGTCCAGCACTTACAGGCATGCCCAAGTAAGAGAAGTGAGTCCAATCATACTTGCATGTGACTCCAAAGATGATGGTGATATTGTGAAGCACCTGTACTGTTGTGTTCCAGCCATATATGCAGCTTTTCAAATTATTTACCATTCCGCCAGAGTAGCTCATGTATTTGTCAAGGAGAGATTTGAAGCACTTGGCTATTGTGGTGGAGGCCCCTCCAATCAGCAGGGTGTCATCGACAAATTGTGAATGATTTATGTTCTTGACCCCATCCCCAAATTTTATTCCTATGATTAAGCCAACCCTCCGGCTGAAGTCCAACGCTCTGCTGAAGGATTCAGCCATTAGAATGAAGAGATAAGGTGAGAGGGGGCAACCTTGTCGGAGGCCTCTAGAGGATTGGAAAACTTCTCCAAGTCTGCCATTTACAAGAGGGGAGATCCATGGCCCCGAAATGCAGGCTTGAATGAGGTTGAGAAAGCGATCATCAAATCCCATCTTCTTCAAAGCTGCCAAGAGGAAGGAGTGTATCACTCTGTTAAATGCATTGGCTAGATCAAGCTTGAGGATAAACCCTTTCTCATTTCTGGTTTGACTCGAATGGATGGCTTCTTACACAAGTAAAATGGAATCAGTTATTTGTTTTTTGGGTAAGAATCCCACTTGATTTTTGGAAATGAGAGAAGGGAGCAAAGGCTTTAGGCGGGTAGCAATGATTTTTGTCAAGATTTCATAGGAGGAGTTACAGAGTGATATGGGCCTGAAACGAGCAAAGGAAGATGGCCTGTTTTCTTTGGGGATGAGTGCTAGATGAGTATCATTGGTATATCCTCTTATTTTGCCTTTTCATTGGATCCAATTGAGCATTTTTGTCAAGTCCTTTTTAATAATTCCCCAGAATGCTCGATAAAAGCAGATGGGAAAGCCATTCAGTCCCGAGGCTTTATCAGGTTGAAGAGTCTAGATTGATCTCCTGATTTCCTCCTCATCTATCTCCTTGCTTAAAATGTCATTCATTTCCTATTGGGAGATGCTGCAATAAATCTGTATAATCCTCTGCTTCCTTTGTTTCAGTTAGCAGGTCCTGATAGTGATCTGTAGCAGCTCTTCGAATGGCTTCCTGAGTGCTTTGTCTATCACCTTCTGCATCTAGGATGGAGCTAACATTATTCCTTATCTTTCTGGCTGTCGTTTGCTTGTGAAAAAAAAATGAGTTCTTGTCACCCCCTTGTAACCATAATTGTCTCGACTTGAGCCTCCATTTTGTTTCCTCTTCTCTGTTAACTCGGTATAGCTGTAAGTAGAGTTCATTTTCCTGCTATTTGTTCTCTTGGGAAAGGCCATTATCCTCTATTGCTCTTTGGATACTCTCCAGATTGTTCTTAATTTCTTTTTTTACCTTCTCTGGTTGTTGATACTTTGTTTTAGCCCATTCTTTGATGGCTTGTTTTGTTTTTCGTAGTTTTGTTTCCCAAATGAAACCGGGAGAGCCTTCCATGTGTTGGATCCAAGAGTTGTAAACAATTCCTGCAACTGCTGGTATATCATTCCAGAGAGAACTGTATCTGAATGGAATGGGCCCAAGTGGCCTATGATTTTCCAGTGTTAGAGTTATTCGGAAGTGGTCGGAGGCAGACTTCGTTAGAATGTTAGCATATCTGACGGAGAAAGCAGAGAGAAGTGTAATATTGATGAGAATTTTGTCCAACCGCTCCATGATGTTACCAGCACCCATCCTGTCATTGTTGTAGGTGTATCTATGGTTTTTTGGAGGGACATCCATAAGATCATGCTCCTGCATGATATTTTCCAACTGTATTCTATATGGATCAAACGTAAAACTGCCTCCCATTTTCTCATTAGTGTGGAGGATTAAATTAAAGTCACCTCCTAGAATAATGTTAGTCTTCTCTTATGCGTCTAGATTTTCTTTTAGATCATGCCAACAACTATCCTTATCTCTGCAGTGATTCGGCACATAGATGTTGTAGATGATAATGGCTTGCTGATCTGCTTTATTTTCCAGAGTTGTTTTGATCCAGTGTTGATTTATTGTTTCCGAAATATAGTTCCATATACCTTGATTCCAAATTGTTGCTATTCCTCTTGAGGCTCCTCTTGCCTCACTAATGCTTCCTCTATACTGTCTCTGTTGCTCAATGACTTTATTCATTTCCTTGTGGTTTTGTTTTGTTTCTTGTAACATAATAATTCTTGGCTTCTCAGAAATGATAAGATCCCTTAGGGCTGCTACCTTAGAGGGGTGCCCAAGTCCCTTGATGTTCCAAGATAATATTTTCATCATTGGATATGCTGTATGTGGGGAGGTGCTTGCCCCCCTTGCTCTTTGTTGATTTCTTTTTTGTCATGCTGCCCCAGGATATAAGTTTCTATGGGTGTCTACATTCCCATTACTATGTCCTTTTGCGCGTTTTCATCCCTGTGCTGCTTAGCAGATTTCCTGCCTGGGCCAGGTTTCTTGGAGGGTTCACTAGAACCCCCGTGATCTTTAGATGAGCTTCTGGTGATTCTGTTGAGGGGAGGATCAAGAAGAGGCTGAGAGGAAATAGTAAGAGGCAATGAGGATTCGATAGTGTCTTGGCATTGGCTTTCAGGGAGAGGGGGCGCCTGGAGATCAGGAGGAGAGTGGGGGGATGAGGGGTCTTCTTCCTCCAAAGATTCGAAGGGGTTTGATGTAGAGGGTAATGGATGAGTCAAGATGGGAGGGGAGGAGAAGGATGCAGCTTGGATTTCTGGGGGAGGCTTTGGTTTTGGGCCAGACTGTTTGGGGTTTGCTTTCTTTTTTTTGACTTGTTCCCATGTGTCTTCACTGGCTTCAACATTTTCATTCATTTCATTTTCTTTTAGTTTACTACACCTATTAGCAAAATGACCATATTCATGGCATACCTTACATTTGAACAGGATTTGTTCGTAGTCCAACTGCTGAATATGGGTCCATTGGTCCACTTTGATCTTGATTGCTTCTGGAAGGCCCTTTCCTAAGTCAACTTCAACACAGATCCTTGCACATGCGTGCATGTTGTCCTTTGGTTCGCATCTGTCGATGTATTTTCCGACAGCGTTCCCAATGGCTTTGACCGATTCATCTCCCCAGCAATGAAGAGGGAGATGGGGCAAGTGAACCCAAACCAGGACTGCATTAGGTATATCCATTTCTAGGTCGAAGTCAGGGGACCATCTGTTCAGATAGAGACCTCTCGAATCCATGAAGTAGGGACCATTTTTGAAGATGAGATTCCGATCTTCTTTGGTTTCAAAGAGGAATGTGTAGTAACCCCTTCCACAGAATCTTATTGCGATTTTTCCTTGGATGTTCGCATTCCAGTTGCGCTCCACCCATTTCTGTATAGCTCTGGGAGAGGGCCATAGGCCAGTAAATTGTCCAACCAGACCTCTCTCTACTAGAGAGATCACTGCCTTCCTTGGGAGACTAGGGGGAAGGGAGATTTCTGGGATGTCAGCCAGTTTCTTGACGAACTTTGAAGCTGTGGGTTTGTTTCGAATGGTAGCATTTTTAGAAATGAGAGAGGCAAAGATCTCAGCCTAGTCTTCATTGTTTTGCATCTAGGAGGGGTCGATCCCAGCCATGGAAAGGCCAAAAGGGAGCCAGTCGCAGCACTGGCTGGAGGAGGAGGGCTGCAGGAGGGCTGCAGGAGGCGAGGTTGCAGGGGCACGGGAGCTCCGGTTCAAAATCTCGCACATGATCAAAAGGTCGACATTGGAGCTTGTACATTTTTGCGCCTTCTGGTGGTGTGAAATTTCTCCATGTCTCTGTTATCAAGTTATGAAAATCGGGGTGATTCAGCCAAAAGGCTTCAAAGCGAAAGGGCCTGCGAACATTGTCTCCTAGTCTTTGCCAGTGAAGCCTAATAGGCCAATGGTCTGAGCCAGAGAGTGGCAATATAGAGGCCAAGAGATCCCCACCAAGATGTATTGCATTATCAAAGATCAAGAATCTGTCTAACTGAGATGCAATTTGGTGGGCATCTGCACGCTTGTTGTTCCAAGTATAAACGCCATTGTTGAATTCCATATCTATAAGCCTGTTGTTATGAATGTAGTTTTTGAAGTGTGTGCTTTCACAGTCCAGCTTGATCCGTCCTCCTCTTTTTTCCTCCAATCTTGTAATCATGTTGAAGTCCCCTCCTGTGATCCAAAGTGGGTGGGATCTTTCTGAGTTGATCTGAGTTAGGGTGTTTAGTGTGTCTACTTTGTTTGTTGCCTCCTAGGGGAAGTAGACATTAGTTAATTTTCCATGAACATTTGTCCCTGTTAAATGAAACTTGGCCTGAATAAAGTGCTTACTGGCATGTATGTTGGTAAGTGTTATAGCTCTATCATCCCAAACAATGGCTAGCCCTCCTGAGGCTTCCATGGCTTCCACCGCCACTTCTTTGCACCTTGGCCATGCTTTGGCAAGGATCTGATCCAACATTGTGGAATTACACTTGGTCTCCTACAAGAAGAGAATTTGAGGCTTTTCCTATTGTAGCATATTCTTTATTAATCGTCCCTTCCCCGGGCTGTTGAGCCCTCTGATGTTCCATGAGATGAGCTTCATGATTATTATTAGGAAGGGGATTATAGTATTTGGTGAGCTTGGAGTATCTTCCAGATTCCACCAGCATCTCCCCTATGCAGATGGTTCCCTGAAGATCAGTTTTCTATCCTCGTTTCTTGTTGTCTTTGAAGATATTTCTTCCATCCCACTGACTACTAGTTTGGACGCCTAATGATCTTTTCTTCTATGCTCTTGAGAGAATTACTTCTAAGTTCCCTAGCTGTCACTCAGGAATTTTGTCATATTCCTTTTTCTTACAAGCTTGTTCAAGTCCCAGTATATCTAGATCTTTGATGTCGAAGCTCTCCGGTTCCTCTTCCATGTGTTGTACTATTTCCTGCTCTGCCTTTGTATCATCTACAATCTTGAGCTGCATCTGAGTGCTATCTACCTCCATACATTGAGCAGTCCTTTTCTGCATGTTATTGGGAGAGGGTGTTTTGGTGTCCACGGGTTGCTTAGAAGCGAGGGCTTTCTTTGAGCTTGATGGAGCAGAATGGGCAGAAGTCTTAGGAATGGCTTCAGGTTTTTTCTGATTATCTAAAATATGAACCTTCGACTGGAGCAGGATTACAAAGTTGTTGCTTGTTGAAGGCAAGGAGGTGCTGGTGATAGGTTTTTTGACTGAGGTAGAGGGCTTCTTATGGGTCTTTTTGCGATTGGGAACTTTTGTGAACCCATCCGGGTCGGATTTGTCCATTGAAGGGGTGGTTGTGGATTTCATATTAGAGGGACAGTCTCGGAATAAATGGCCCAGGGCGTGGCATTTTCGACAGCGGAATGGTACATGCTCGTAATCTATTGTTTGTAACCATTCATAATCATCATGGTAGAGGCTTACCGCGTCCAGGAGAGATTTGTTGAGGTGCATGTATACACAGATCCGCGCATAGGAGGTGTATCGCTTCAGCTTTGTCTCCTCTACCACTTTGATGAATTCACCTAAACCATTCCCAATGTCTCGCAAAGAGTCTTCGTCCCAATACTCTAGAGGGAGAGAATAAAGGTGCAACCACACCGGGGCCTAGCTCAGATCTTCTTTGTCCGGGTTAAAGCATTCAATCCATCCTCTTAGGTACAGCCCTTCTGCATTGAAGAAATATGGTCTTCCATCCAATACCTTGTTTCGGTCCTCCAGACAATTGAAAATGGAAGTAAAGAAGCCCTTAGGCCCTAACTGTGGTGTTATATGCCCTTTTGGCTTCCATTTGGCTGCGATCCAGCCGTATAAAGCTTTCTCCGTTGGCCAAAGGCCTATGAACTTTCCTATCAAAGCATGATCCCTCATAAACTAGATCTGAGTGTTGATGCGCTGACTTAGGAGCTCGATTTTGGGTCTGCCAACTGCTACCAGCTTGCAGGTGTTTGACGTCATTCGTGGTTCTTCATTTGTGTTGTTATTCATTGGCGTATTTTCATTCTCTGTTGGTGTATCTTCTAGATGGTCCATCCTGACATTTTCAGTCTGTCGCATGCCTTTTTCCGTATCAGCGGGGGGAGGCATCATGTCCTTCCCCTGATGGGATTCCATTGCACGATAGCTATTCCTTATTGTGTTGTAGCTGCCTTATGGCTGAAGGTTAATGGCATAATGGCGCAGTCTGTGAAGGTCTGCCAGTTGCAGAGCAGCGTCAAACCCTAAGCGCTCCACTCTCCATTTTCTTTTTTTTGACATAAATGGTTAGTTTTTATTTAAAATTCAGAAAATTAGCTGCTAAGGACTTTAACACTGAAACCCTGTATTTCTTTGTTACAGTCGGCAGGGAAATAAGATTTTGCTTTTGAATAGTCCGCTGAATGAGTTACACTGTGAATGCAGATAGAGGATTGAAAAAGAACTTGATTTGGTTTTAGAATGGTGCCTTGAAATTCCGTTGCTTTTGCTTTCCGTGACGTAGCTCTGCTTCCTAGCTTGCAGAGAGGAGATCCAACATGCCGGAGTGCTGGATCATCCCAAGAATCACTGTGTTTTCTTTTTGAAATGTCTGGCGGAGTGTTATATAGTGTTCAAGAATGCAAAGAGCGGTAAATTGGCCTTGAAGAGGCCCTCGTGAACTCCCCAACACCTACCTAGATGCAGCAGTGAGTTCCAATGACGAACAGAGATTGAAAATGCCACGGTTGCATTCTGGATTTTCCCTTGTGGATGAGTCCACGTTTCCTAACAGCAACCAACTCAAAATGGTTCGATCCCGAAGTCTGGAGAATCTGAATCAGTGAAATGCTCAAAGGAACAGAGGCCTAGACAACTCCAAAATTAAGGAATGTTGCAGTCTGATTCAACATCATTTACTAACAGAGATCTCCTGCTCCTGAGAGAGCCTAGGTTGGCTACCAAGTCTTCCTGTGAGTTTAACTTCCTCAGAACATGATAGAAGGAGATTTTGTGGAACTTGGGCAACAGTAGTCTAATTTTTTTGAGGATGGGGTCTAACTGCACCTGAGAAGGGATCTTTTGAGAGTTCATATCTTGTATAATTAGTCTGGAGTCTCCAAAGACTAAGATGGAGAGGAGATTCCTCTTGATAGCCAGATTTAGACCCTGCCACAGAGCAAGAGCCTCTACTCTGTTGTTTGTTTCATGCCTCAGACCCCAAGCAAAGCACAACTCAGTTGAGCCACCTGGGCTGAACATAACTCCCCCGCCACCCACGTTTCCTGGGTTACCTTTAGAGGCCCCATTGAAGAATAGGCAGTGATCATCCAAAGCAGATCTCCATTTGATGAATTCCTATTCTTCCAGATGAATTTCCCAATGAGATGGGGCTTTAGCAGGAGGAATGGATCTATTCTGATGATTTGGAACAAGTCCTTTTAACCATTGATCTTCCTCACTGTCCAGAATCATGCCATTTCTTATGGTGGGTTTGGTTTCTAAGGCCTCCCCCAACATAGCTTTGATCTTAGTGATAATTTTGACCGGGTTACAAATCTCCTCCCTAAATATTCTGTTGTTCCTCTCCAACCACAGTTTCCAACATGTGAATTTGGGGATCCACATCTAGCCAATCTTGAGAAGGCTTTTTTTGGAGAGACAGAACGGGGATAACTTGGCCCAGTTTCTTAGCAGGTCCTGAATATTTCCTGGAAGCTCTATTTTTTCAGGTCCTAACATCAGGACACCCTTCCAAACTTCTTGAGCAAAGGGGAACAATAGGAACAGGTGGTTAGCTGTTTCTTCATCCGATGCACAAAGAGGGCACCTGGAGGGACCTTCCATTCCACGCTTCCTCAGGTTATCTCTAGTGAGGATACTTTTATGTGCCAGAGTCCAACAAAAGAAGTCAATTTTGGGGAGAGTAAGAAAAGACCAAATAAATTTCCATTGAGTTGGCTCTGGGGGGACGCTAGGGACAACCATCATACTTTTGTAACCTTCTGTTGCTGAGTAAGAGCCTGAAAGAGAACCCCACCCTCTTTTGTCCTTAGAAGAGGCCTTTAAGGGAGATTTTCCTTGGAGCAAATCCAACAATAAATTGGCTTCACCATCCAGCCAATGAGGGACCTCCCCCAAATTCCAACCATCCCATAGACTTTCTGCATCATTTGTCCAATTGGAGATGTCCCAAAGGGTTTCCAGATTGCTGGCCTGAAGCCAAGCTTTGATATTTTCTAGTTCTGCCATCTGATTCAAGGGCTGATCTCCAAGAATTGAATCTTCCCAAATTTTTATTTTTTTCCCATTACCTGGGATCCAATAAAGCTTATGACTGAAAAGTTTCAAAGCTGTGAGACAGAGTTTGAAAACTGGTGATCCTTTGGAAATTCTAGGAGGCTAGTCCAAGCACCTCAAACGCTGCCCATGAAAATATTTTTTCCACAGAACTCTCTTGCTCCAACTAGGATTCCTAGAAACAATGTTCCAAAGGAGCTTGGAGCCTAGAGCAAGATTTTGGGCTACCAGATCCCGCATTTGGAGATCTCCTTCCAAGAATGGCTTCTTAATAGTGTCCTAATTAACTAAATGGAGCCTTCTTTCATTATTTTTCCCTCCCTCCCACAGAAATCTTCTCAAGAGACCATCAACTTTACTAATAAAGGTTTTAGGGGCTAGTAGAATGGAGTTCTGATAAACTGGGAGACTTATGAGAACAGATTTCATAAGGATTACCTTCCCAACATTATTCAACCATGAGGCTCCCCAAGCTTGCATTATGAGTTTTAGCTTGTCTAGCAGGGGCATCCAGTGAGCTACCTTAGGATTTGATTTGAATTTTGGGATCCCAAGATACTTAAATGACTCCTAGGTTAGGGTTCTTTCCATTTCTAATAGCCTTGCTATGTTTGTCAAATATTTTATCGAGCAATTCCAGCCATAGATCGTGCTTTTTAGATAGTTAATCTTGCTGCCCGAAACCTCCCTATAAATGTCCAGCTCCTTCTTGAAGGTTCTAGCAGAATTTACGCTAGCTCCTCCAAGAAATAATGTATCATCAACAAACTGGGCATGATTTATGTCTTTAACATTGTGAGCCATTCTCAGGCCTAGCAGAGTTTGGACTTGTTGACAGTAGTCTAGCAGGAAGCTGAGCACCGAAGCTTGAATGGCGTAAAGAAGCGGGGACAAAGGGCAACCTTGTCTTAGCCCCCTTGAGGCCTAGAAAAATTCCATTGAACGACCATTAATGAGAGGCGCTATCCAAGGGGAGGCAATGCAGGCTTTCACCCAAGTTATGAGAACTTTTGAGAAGCCAAATTTCTCCATCACAGAAAACAAGAAATCATGTCTCACCCTGTCAAAGGCATTTGTCAAATCTAGCTTAATCACCATGCCTTTCTCTTTTCGATGACAGCTTGAATGAATTGCTTCTTGCACCAGCACAATATTGTTAAGAATCTTTCTCCCTTTTATGAATCCTCCTTGGTTTTCAAGGATGATGACCGGCATAATTTTCTTAATACGGTTGGCTATTATTTTTGTAATCATCTTATAACTTGTATTACACAAAGAGATGGGCCTGAATCTGTTGAAATCAGTGGCGCCTTTGTCTTTCGGAATCAAGGCAAGGAAGGTCGAGTTGGTACTGCCTCCAATCTTGGTGCAGGTCTGAGATTTACGGATCATTCTCAGAAGGTCTTTTTTAATTGTAGGCTAGCAAGTCAGGTAGAACCTTGCAGTGAACCCATCAGGGCCCGGGGCTTTATCCGGATCCATGCAATCCAAAGCTTCTTTAATCTCATTCATACTGATCGGAGCAGTCAACATAATATTGTCAGAATCTTGAACACAGTGAGGAATAAGATCAATCGGATAGGCTTGAGAATCGATAAGAGGGTCTTCCGGGGCAGAGTAAAGATCTTTGAAGAAGGAGTGGGCTGCTCGCTTTATGCCTTCAGAATCTTTAACCATAGTGTTTTGATAGTGAATTTCATTTACTGTTTTGAAGTGCTTGCGTGCTTCAGCTTGCTTATGGAAGTAGCTTGTATTTTTGTCTCCGGCCTGTAACCAAAGATTTTTGGACTTCTGTCTCCAGAACTCTTCTTCATCCCTACTTGCTCTATGGAGATATTTTTGCAGCTCTACTTCTTTTTGAAGAAGGATTTGAGTTACATCAGAATTCTCCATTGTTAATTGATGGCCTGCTAAACTGTCATGCATCTCCTTTCTTTTGGCGGTGGGCGTTTTCAATCTTTTAGCTCACTCCTTGAGCTCCCTTTTAAGTCTCCTCATTTTTTCTTTCCACACAAAGAAAGGGGATCCTTCATGAACTTGCCGGTTCCAGGCCTTGGAGACCACCTCCTGGAATCCTTCTTGATGAATCCATAGAGAACTGAATCTAAAGGGAATGGGGCCAAGATTTCCATCCAAGGAGAGCTCAAGCAGAATGGGTTTATGGTCAGATGTGTAGCTCGGCAGAATTTTAGAGGTGGCCATTAGACCACAAGTCAAGAAGGAGGATTGGACAAGAAATCTGTCCAGATGAGCAACAATGTGGCCGGGGCCTATCCTTTTGTTTGACCAGGTGAATTTCCCAAATGTGGGCTTGATATCCTCCAATTCCCAATCTAAAATGAGGTCTTCAACCCATTCTCTAGCTGGGTCCCTAACCAGCGAGCCCCCATTTTTCTCTTCTGCAGCTAGTGTAACATTCAGATCACCTGCAATAATAATATTTTATGGGTTGTGCAAGAAAACATAGGACTGGAGCGAGTCCCAACAAATTTTTTTCTCAAATGGTAAGACTGGAGCATAAAGATTGAAC
The DNA here is from genome assembly GCA_031772625.1 of Pinus tabuliformis. Lineage (NCBI taxonomy): Eukaryota > Viridiplantae > Streptophyta > Pinopsida > Pinales > Pinaceae > Pinus > Pinus tabuliformis. The sequence goes on along the minus strand of CM062820.1, from coordinate 521,337,622 downwards.
ATACTTACTTGGTGGCCAGATTCTTTATGGAGGAGCTTAGTGAGTAGCCAATGGGGGCAACATTCTTCATGAATCAGATCATATTTGGAGCTGTCCCAAAAGGAGGCAATCCCTCTAGAGGCGCCTCTAGCGTTGATTGCTCTCCCTTGGCCTTTATGCCAGAATGCTTTGCTTGCTTGGAGGAGTAGAAGGTCCTCCAGTTTTGTCTCCTGGATGAGAAGGATTTCAGGCGAGTACATCCTTACAATGTCTTTCAGAGCTTCTTCTTTCAACTTACTGCCTAACCCTCTGCAATTCCAGGAGACGTATTTCATTATTCACTGGCTTGGAAGGTTGTGGCTCCTTTTGGAGCTTGACCATGCTTGCGCCTAGATCTGGTATTCATCATTCCTTTGAGAGTTTTCTGAGAGCCTTGGAGAACATCTAGATAAGTTTGTTCCTCTCTCTGTTTCTTCTTGGACTTTCGACCCCTGGCCGACTTGATAGGAGTGACTTGCGAGCTGTTTGAATCTGAGACTCCATCTTCTGAATCTCCCTCAGAATCGGAGCCCAGACTGATGCGCTCCTCGTTTTCTTCTTTTTCCCCTTGTTCATCCTCTGATGGAGGAAGAGTTGACTTTGCCTCTGCTTCTTTCACTTTCTTCGATGGGTCTTTTGGTTCCTCTTGGGTTCCAATGGCATCTGTCTTTACCCCAGAGGAAGAACCCTCTTTTGGAACTTCTTTGGCTTTTGGTTTATGCTAGGGCTTCACCAATGGCCCTGAATTTTTCTTCTCAGTTGGTTTTGGGACTGCCTTGCCCTTTTTTATTTCTTTCCATCCTTCTTTGTCCACTTTGTCCCTGGTTGGAGCTTTTGGGCAATTTCGTTGGAAGTGTCCATGTTCGTGACAGGTTCTGCATTTGAAAGGCAGTTGCTCGTAATCCAATTTTTGATAGTGATGCCATTCTCTAACTATAAGTTTTACCACTTTGGGCAGTCCAGCTTCCAGATCGACTTCCACACAGATTCTTACGCAGGTATATTGGCCCTTGTTATCTGTTTTGTCACTGAAATGGCCTAGGTCATTTCCAATCTTCTGCAAGGTGTGATAGCTCCAGCAATGGATCGGAAGATTAGAAAGACGGACCCAGACTGGGACCTCTTTAGGGGTATCGATTGAGGGATCGAAGTCGGGGGTCCACTTATTAAGATACAGACCCTGATTTCCCATAAAATACGGACCGTTTCTGAAAACCAAATCTCGATCTTCTTTGGAGGTGAACTAGAAAATGAAATACCCTCTTCCAACAACATAGCAGATCACATTGTTTTCCAGCTGGGGCCTCTAGTTGCGTTGGATCCAGTCATTTGTTGTTGTTGTAGAGGGCCAGCGTCCCATAAATTGTCCTACTAACCCTCTGTCAGCTAGGGCTAAGGCGATTTTTATCGATTGGTCTTCTGGCAGGGTGATCTCAGGAATTTCCTCCAGTTTTTTGATGAATTTCGGGACTTCTGGAATTAAATGTTTCTTCCCTTTCTGCGAGAGCAATCTTCTGAAGAGATTGGTGGGGTGGGAGAAGGCTCCCCACCCCTAGGCACACTCATGGCGGCGGCTATGCTCCTTTGCGATCGCAAAACCTAGATGTGAGCGCTGTGCCAGCAGTAGCACTGGTCGGAAGAGGGAGGCAGAGCCCGATTGTGGGGATGCCGGGAAGGATTGAGAGACCAGCAGAATGGGATGCCAGGCAGGGGGTCTGCAGAGGGCCGAGAAAGCAGGGGTGCGGGAGCTCTAGTTCAGAACGTGCGTGCAGATCACCCTGAAACTCAGCGCTACCCTCCATTTTCATTCGAAGTGAAATATCGTATTAAACATAGGTTTGATTTAAAGTGGTCATTGTATTAAATATAAAGTTTTGTCTTAAAATATTTTTGTCTCAAAATGCTTTTGTCTTAAATATAAAGTTGTCTTAAAATAATTTTGTTTTAAATTGTTTTTGTCTTAAAATAATTTTGTTTTAAACTATTTTTGTCTTAAATATAAAGTTTTGTCTTTAAATTTTTGTCTCAAACTACTTTTGTCTTAAATATAAAGTTTTGTCTCAAAATATTTTCGTCTTAAATTATTTTTGTCTTAAACTATTTTTGTCTTAAATATAAAGTTTTGTCTTAAAATATTTTTGTCTCAACCTATTTTTGTTTTAAAATCTATATTTAAGACAAATCAATTGATATTAATTTTTAATGTAAAATAATTAAAATAAAAAATGAGTTTTTGAGACAAAAGATTTCTTTTGTCTTAAAAAAATGTCTCAAAAGTACCCTTGGTGTACTAGTGATAGCAAAATGTTATAATTGAAATAAAAATCATTTCAACAATTAAAAGCTATAATATGAACATTAATATGATTTTGTAAATCATACACTCTTTTAAGAAAAAAAAAACCATATTTCTTTTATAAACATACTGCTCAACAACCAGCAACCCCACTAGTTCATCATAAATTCATAATTTAAAAAAAAAATTAAAAAAAAATTAAAAAAATAAAACATGAAATAATTTTACCCCAACTATAATTTAGTTTAATCTTAATTCTTAATATATGAATTGCATAAAGAAGATATATGATTATTTTTTTGGCCTTAATCATCGGGAAAAGTTTCAAGTAAAGTATGATTTCAATCCGAAAAAGTATGATCATGTTTGCATTTATAATCATACTTTTAAAATATTAAGACATGCCATGATACGCTTCTGTATGCAACAAATTCTTTTTATCTCTTTTCAGAAATCCCTACGTAGTCTTTTTTATTATTATTAAGGATGACCCAAAAATAGCAAGTATTAATATCGTAAACAGAGAAAACTAGACATAATTTGACACTGTCAATAATAAATTATGGTAGGGTCTCATATTCTTGAACCTCATCATGTATGTATTGAACGAAATCATAATTAGCATTCACGAACCCTCGCAGCAACTCAAATGCAACTGCGACCTTTTCGTCTTCTTCACTGGCCCTGCACAGCACTTTGATTGGGATCCTGCACCGCACTCTCCTCCATCTTTTGCACCTTCTCATTATCAAACTTGACCAACTGGCCGCCGCTGTTAACCCTGTAATGCCCATAATTCACATGCGCCCCACATGCACCACAGCAGCAAATAAACAGTACAGTGGATCGTCTGCATCTTCATCTCCACGAGTACTGTTAACAGGCAATCTCAACTCCATGGGGAAAGCCACACGATAACACAACTTCTTCAATCCCTCAACTTCACCATCATGTGTGTATTTGAAACGTTTCAGCAGAATTGATCCTCAACCTTTTCTCGCCTTCTTGAAAATGACAACACATGTCACACCAGTACTTGTTTTTCCCAACCAGTTTCTCCGCTGCGCAGAATGCCTTCTGACAGCTTGAGAGAGAAGAATTTTGTTGTATCTCCAGGCTCTTCTCTGCATGTTACACTCTCGCAACACAAGCAGCGAGTTTCGTTGGTGAAAGTACCTCCGAATATCTCACGTATTGCACGATGAACATGAAAATCGACATATGTATAACATGCATTTGTCAATGGATTCATGTGTTGGTTCAGTGGTGTTGTGTACCATGTTAATGTAGGTCAAGATTATGTTTTTGCCCCACCCAAAATCACGCTATGTCTCTCTCTCCCACGTGCACCATGGAGAAAGGTGCAGGTAGCCGGGTTGATTTGACAATAATTAGCATTTGATAATTATTTTGAAGTAAAGCACTTCTTTACTTCTAAATGACTAGCAAACATTTTCCTAACAATATTGTTTCATTTGATGGGTGAGGTCAAGCATGGTTAAGCATCTTTCACACTAGCACACTTTTATGATGAAGATTTTAAATTCTCTATGTGCAGAGTACTTAATATTGTATTCATGTTGGGATGGATCACTATATTAGATTGAAACTTCATAAAATGAGTCATGTAAGTTGGTTGGGTTAGGGAAATTATATATTATTAATTAGGAAAATCGAAAGTAGGAAAGTCATTAGTTTTATTTATGCAAATTAGTTGTATTAGTCCTGTGATTTTACCTAATGAATCTAACCACTCATCACTGGTTAATTGTAACAAGATATGTGAACAGAATTACACCTCTAACATGGATCGATTTGGTTCTTGGAGTTTTGATAGGATTGTAAATGGAGAAATAGAAATGGACAAGGTGTACACCATTTGGGGTCATATTATAATAGGGAAGTCACTAGGCCTAAGAGAACCTAGGATGCTTATTACCCAACTTTACCTATCTTATGTTGGGCAAGATAGAGTGCTACATGGAGCTTCAATTTACATCTCAATGTCCATTTCTCACAAAACTAGGTACATTTGTTTGACAATGCAATACATATTATAATTATAGGTCATGGCTAGAGGTCATGAGAGGATCGTAGGCAGGTTGACATAATACACTTCTCTTAGTTTCATCCACCAAACCCTTCCACGAAGTGCTCCACTCATAGAAGTAGTGAAGGTATTACCTTAGGGTGCCAAAATTCTTGGCATGGGAGGTTATGGAGAAACTCATCAATCACTATGTACCTATCACCAACTCGAATAATTTTTATATAACATACTTTTTTCGATCCACATTTGTAGTAGTAATTGTAAGACATATCTACCATGGAACTTATCCTAATACTTCCAACTCTATTTGTGGGAAAAATTAAAATTTAATAGATATGTTGCGCTTAATGTCTTCAATTATTACAATATGGTTTTCACACATATTTGCAAATTTTCAACATTTTTGTTTCATTTGATATTTGTGGAAATGTTGAAATGATTTTAACAAGTTCTAGGGAACATATTAGGTCACATCTATCCAAATATTACGCTTATACTTAAGTAGTATAAGCAACACCTCTAAGAATAAGTAATATGGAATGCTAACAAAAGCCTTTTTAATTGTTTGGCTAGGAAGAAATTGTATTTTTCTAAGAAAAGGTAATAGTTTATCAATCAATGGCAATGGAAAAGATGATAGTTATTCATTATTCTATTGATCTTAAACCAATGAATGTATCAATTGACCTCGAAGTAGTTGATTAGAGGACTGACTTTGTGTATTTACAACATTTGAGCAAAAAAGGATGGAAGCAAGACCTTAACTAGTAGAAATAGGGGAAACCACCTACCTTTAGGTAATAAGAATTCTACAACACTGCGTGATGTATCATAATGTAGTGGCTCTTTTCCTCTTCAATGAAGAAATTAAATATTGAGTTTGACATAAATTGAATTTGAACAGAATTAGAACTATCTCTTACTCTGCCTAACTAAAGATTTCTTCACCACCTTTATAAGCCCACTCATTTGATGCCTTTACTCCCATGTCCATTGCAAGTGATTCCTTCACTTAGTCAACTATATCCACTTCTAATTAAATTGCAGATTTGTAGAATTGGATAAGTGGGTCAAGCTTATCATCTCAAGTATCTAGAACTAGATTTATAACAACATGAGGTAGTTATGCTATTGAAATTGGTACTTCTTTAATTTGGTTGAAATTGATGAAACAAATGTAGGTGGGAGTGTATGGCAAGCATGCTACATTGTCTTATGATAAATGTGATGGGGTACATTACACTCAGTACTTCATCACAACCTCAAGAGGACATACAATATTGCCATCATTAGACCCTCTTCCATACATTATTAGTTGCACATACGACCATTTTTCATTGATTATTAGACATTCCCTCTCATTTAAAATTTTTTCTATTTTTAAAGATTTCTATTTCTAAAAGGTCTAATTATAATAGGCATTCCACCTAGGATAACATATGCCTCTCCCATCTAGGATAACATATGCCTTTGACTAGACACTAGTTGGAGGACGATATGGTTATTTTCACCCCATAAATTCATATTACTTCATGCACAAGCTGTTATTTTTTTGCATGTAAGAGTTATTAATTAGTTCTCTCTTGTTTTGTAAATAGCTAATTTAATATTTTCCCATATCTAGATTTTGTACATGTGATTTAACTCCCACAAAATTGTCCAATAATATGTGGTTGGTTTGACATAGTTGGATTGGTGAAGACTACATTTAGTAAAAGTATTGTAATTGAAATGAAAATCATCTCAAACTTTTAAAACCATAATGTAAACATTGATGATGATGATGATGGTTAACATCCACTGAGACCAAACTTTGGTCTATCGGACCTAAAGAAACGAATTATTTAGTTTGATTTAAGATTTTATTCCTATGCTCAAAAATCTTGGAGAGAAGCCTCTTGAGCTCACTATAATTTTGAGAATAAGAAAAATATTTAATTGTATAAACATGTTGCTCAACAATCCCACTTTTTAATCATAAATTCTTAAATAAAATTAAAATTAAAAAAGAATAGATATAAAAGATTTAAATTTTATTATAGATCATATGCTCTTATAAATGATACACTTTTAGAAGGAAAAAAATTTAATTGTATAAACATGTTGCTCTATAATCCCATTGGTTAATCATAAATTCATAGTTAAAAAACAAATGACCATGGTGTTTCTTAGTATATAAATTCGAGAAATAAGAGATATGATTATTTGAATTAATTTGATATTTTTAAACAGAGTCTGAATATTTTGAAAATTAAAAAATAATTTTTTATTTTTAAAATGTAAATATTTTTTTTTGTAATTGGTTGATGACTATTTTTATGTGGTTTAAATAAGAAAATCTAAAAAATGTTTCTATGGCCAACACCATAGTTTATCTATATCACATGCCCAAAAACTATAATTCTTTTCAAATTCAAATATTTTACAAATATTTTATTTTAAAATATTTTTTATATTGATTTAAAATTATATATATATATATATATATATATATATATATATATATATATATATTGTACCTCTATCCAACCCAGTATGGTATCGATGTTGTAATCTAATCTAAACATTTTAACTCTGTCAAAATAAAATAAAAATAAAAATGGTCCATATTATTGAGAACCCATGGTACTCATGTGGTCTATAGCCTATTTAAAGGGGAAATTAAACAGCCTAGATCCATATTAACTTTGTATCTACCAAGGGTCGAGAGGGATCAAATATTTTGATATGCAAACCTCTTTTAGAGTGAAAAGAGATTTGATACCTCTTGGCATTTGGTCGATCCGAAGTTAAAATGGATCTAGATTGGTTATTATTATGGCAAGAGGTACATTTTGATAAAGTCAAATTACATTAAAAAGATGCAATGTAAACATTTTAAATCGATAAAAATAAAATAAAAATAATAATGAAATAAAAATAACCCTATAAAAGTTAAAAATAAAAATAAAAATAAAAATGACCCATGGTATTAATGTGGAATGTATCCTATTTAAAAAGGGAAATTAAATAAGCATAGATATTGATCTACCAAGCCCCTAGAGGAATGAAAACTTTTTATACGCAAACCTCTTTTTAAAGGGAGGAATCATCTCTCCCTTGTCACTCCCTCTCTCTCTCCACTTCTCACTCTTTGTGTCTTTCTTCTTCCCTCCCTCTCTCCCCCTCCAACTCCATCTCTCTATCCCTCCCTCTCTCCTCCTCTCTCTCGTCCTTCCTCTCTGTGCTTTTCTCTCCTACCTCCCTCTCTCTTCACCCATCACTCTCTCTCTCTAGTGTCCATGTAATCACTTGTCACATCAAGTTAGTTGGAAATTTTATGCTGGAAACAACAATAAAAGGGTAAATCGGGAAAGTTGATGTGACAAGTTGAGGCATGCATGACATAATTCTCAGCAATCTATTAAAAGCAAAATTGGATCGGTAATAATGATTGCATGATCGGATCAGAAAAGACCACTGAATCAAAAAGTAGCACTTGATGGCAATTCAGAGCTGATGAGGAATGTCGCCAGAGCACAAAGATAATATTTGGCCATAATGGATGAGTGATGGGGAAGATCGTTACAAGATTGCCCCATGATTCAACCACCTGGACATTCAAAGCCAAATGAATGCAACTCCCAGCTTCGCCCATCTATAAAGCTCCTCTCTCTCTCTCCCCCATCCAATCCTCTCTCTTCCTTATCACTCTCTTCCTCTCTCTCAAGACATCTCTCTTGTCCTTCCTCTCTCTCCCTTTCTCTCCTGCCTCCCTCTATCTTCCCCAACCTCCCCCTCTCTCTCTTTTCCATCTAATCCTCTCTCTCTCTCTCTCTCTCTCTCTCTCTCTCTTCCCTCCAATCCTCTCTCTTCCCCCATCACTCTCTCTCTCTCTAACTGTGTTACTATATCCCTCCCTTTCTCCTTCTCTCTCCTTCTCTCTCCCCTTGTCTCCATATCTCTTTCTTTGTCTCTTTATCTCACCCCTAAACATACACTCTCTCTCTCCGTCTCTCCCTTCTCACTCCCTCTCTCTCTCCACTTCTTACTCTCTATGTATTTCTTCTTCTCGCCCTTTATCCCCCTCCAAATCCACCTCTCTATCCCTCCTTCTCTCCCTTTCTCTCTTACATCCCTCTCTCTTACCCCATCTCTCTCTCTCTTTGTGCCCTCCAATCCTCTCACTATCTCCCACCCTCTATCATTCTCTCTCCCCCACCTCCATCTTTATGCCTCCCTCTCCCTCTCTTACCCTTCTCTACCTCTCTCACTCCTCTCCCTATCTCTCTCTTCATTCATCCTCTCCCCTTTCCTTAAGTTTATCTCCATTTCTCCCTTGTGACCCCCCTTATCTCTCCACCTCTATCACTCTTTGTCTTTGTTCTTCCCTCCCATATAAATCTAGAGTTAATATATATAATGATATATTAATATATATTATAACATAACAAACTTAATATTGTATTAATCCAAAGTTATTAAATTTAATATTATTAATATATTAATATATTAATATGAATATTAGATTTAATATGAATATTTGAGGTTCTACCTCTAGACTGACTTTTATCAGTGGAGAGTGGTAAGATCTTGTGACTCACCCTCAATCACTTTTTCTTCATTATTACTTCATGGTTCAGTAGAGAAAATATGATAGAGATGGTATATGATGACGGGATGGCATGATTATGACAAATGAAATTCTCCCTAGTTTAGAGGGAGTGTTAAAATTGGCAACTAGAGCCAAATTCCACTTTGGGACAACTCATTTGATGGAGATGATGATTTCCATTGATTCCTGGTTTCGAGAGGTCCAAGATTGATATAAAGATAATCTCATTTGGATAAGCAGAAGTGTGATTTTGAATTTATTCCCTCACATGTGAAAATTGTTTAGGTGAGCCTCAACTTAATGTAGGCTCAAGAAGCCCAATGGATGTGTCTCTTCACCCACAATGGAGTGTATAAATAGAAGAGACCTCACGCCTCATTTGGACATTGTTCGCTCACACATTCTTCTCTCTCTTCATTAGATTGGTTCGTACAACTTGGGGCAACTTCTCTCTCACACACACATGTGGCAAGGAGGACAGTTTTCTGGGTAGAAAATTATAAGCCAAAATTTCAGACTTCATGACTAGCATTGACCAAGGTTATTTTGACTGAATTTCACTGTGGTTTTAAGGGAAAAATTTTGCTTTCTTCAAGCTACATAGAGTGGCACAAAATTTTTGAGTTTTGAAGTTTTTTACCCTGTGTTGACTGAATTTGACTAGAGTTTTTGAGATTGTTTTAGGTTGAATTTGACCACTGTTGGAGGACAAATTGGACTACCTTTGATTGAGCTTCAAAGGACATGTTTTGTTGTTGTTTTGACTAAAGTTGACTTTCTGGTTAGGGCTGAAATTTGACTATAGTTAACCACAAAATTTGACAGGGCTGATTTGACTTTGTATTGGGCAAGTCTATTTGACTTTTGTAGTCTCTCTATGTTGAACTATTAAATAATAATAAGAATATTTGATCAAAGGGTTTTCCCCACATTGGGTTTTTCCCTGGCATCAGCCAAATCTGGTGTCCTCTTGTCTTGGATTTTCATGGTTTGTAATATGCATTTGTTTTTATGTTCTATCTGCATTTAGTGTCAATGTGATTAATGGTTAATATGATTGCTACTAGATATTGTTATTGGGCTACTAAGGAACATTGAAGTAAATTGTACTAAGCATAGAACATACCATGATTTACTAGAAAAAGTGGCGTGAGAAACACTATGAATCATAGAAGTTTGCATTCTCAAATAATATTAATATTAATATTAGGTTTAATAATGCTTTTTTTTTGCATGTTATTAATAATAATTTGATCCATGATATTTGGCCCATAGGCTTGGTATATAATTGAACATTGGTTTCTAATCCTATTTGATATATTTTTATTTATTTACCATACCTCTTTATACCTCTTTTATATTTATTTATTTATCATACCTCTTTTATAAATATGGTATTTGGCCCATAAGCTTCACCTAAATAAAACCTATTTTATGAATTTTTGTAACTATAAAGAGGTTTATGGATTAAATATAAAAAGAGGTTTTATTTATTTACCATACCTCTAGTTTATTTATATTTTTATTTATTTACCATATCTCTTTTTGAGTGTTCGTCAATATTAAACATTATATGTTGAAAGTTTACATTTACATTTACATTTACGTTTTTGAGTGAGATTTACATTTTATTTATTTACCATATCTCTCTCTAAGTGTTCTAAGTGTTCTTCAGTATTAAACATTATATGTTAAAAGTTTACATTTATATTTACATTTACGTTTTTTAGTGAGATTTACCTTATACTACAACACCTCGAGCACAATTATTACCATATTTATTTTTATAATTATTCTTTTAAATATTAATGGATACCATGTTGTGCTCTTATTTGCAACCAATTCTATTTATTCCATTTTTCAGAAATCCCTGATTACTAATTTTTATGGAAGTGCCCAAAAATAAAAAGTATCGATGTTGAATAATCTTCAAGCAGAAAATTAGACATATTAAGGAATTTAGATTTCTGTGATCCATAACATTGTTTAGAAAATCTTCGGCAAAATCACATAACCAATCTTTTGTCGACGCGTTTCGAACCAACCAGTGTGGTTCATCGTCAGGACAAGTTGAAGAACCAATCTGGCCTAGCTTGATTAAATAGAGGTGCAGAGACTCCAACGGCTAATTTTGACCGAATAACCGAGGAGTCTCTGCAACGTTTCAGAAATACCAGATCAGATTTCAACTTAGTAACCTGCATGCGTGACCGCTCGAATAGATGAACCTTCTTAGCAGCGGCTTCTCCGTGCAGGGAAATTATTAAGGAATTTAGACTTCTGTGATCCATAACATTGTTTAGAAAATCTTCGGCAAAATCACATAACCAATCTTTTGTCGACGCGTTTCGAACCAACCAGTGTGGTTCATCGTCAGGACAAGTTGAAGAACCAATCTGGCCTAGCTTGATTAAATAGAGGTGCAGAGACTCCAACGGCTAATTTTGACCGAATAACCGAGGAGTCTCTGCAACGTTTCAGAAATACCAGATCAGATTTCAACTTAGTAACCTGCATGCGTGACCGCTCGAATAGATGAACCTTCTTAGCAGCGGCTTCTCCGTGCAGGGAAATTATTAAGGAATTTAGACTTCTGTGATCCATAACATTGTTTAGAAAATCTTCGGCAAAATCACATAACCAATCTTTTGTCGACGCATTTCGAACCAACCAGTGTGGTTCATCGTCAGGACAAGTTGAAGAACCAATCTGGCCTAGCTTGATTAAATAGAGGTGCAGAGACTCCAACGGCTAATTTTGATCGAATAACCGAGGAGTCTCTATAACGTTTCAGAAATACCAGATCAGATTTCAACTTAGTAACCTGCATGCGTGACCGCTCGAATAGATGAACCTTCTTAGCAGCGGCTTCTCCGTGCAGGGAAATTATTAAGGAATTTAGACTTCTGTGATCCATAACATTGTTTAGAAAATCTTCGGCAAAATCACATAACCAATCTTTTGTCGACGCGTTTCGAACCAACCAGTGTGGTTCATCGTCAGGACAAGTTGAAGAACCAATCCGGCTTAGCTTGATTAAATAGAGTGTGCAGAGACTCCAACGGCTAATTTTGATAACCGAGGAATCTCTGCACCTTTTAAGAAATACCAGATCAGATTTCAACTTAGTAACCTGCATGCGTGACCGCTCGAATTGATGAACCTTCTTAGCAGCGGCTTCTCCGTGCAGGGAAATTATTAAGGAATTTAGACTTCTGTGATCCATAACATTGTTTAGAAAATCTTCGGCAAAATCACATAACCAATCTTTTGTCGACGCGTTTCGAACCAACCAGTGTGGTTCATCGTCAGGACAAGTTGAAGAACCAATCTGGCCTAGCTTGATTAAATAGAGGTGCTGTGGTCAAAATTAGCCGTTGGAGTCTCTGCACCTCTATTTAATCAAGCTAGGCCAGATTGGTTCTTCAACTTGTCCTGACGATGAACCACACTGGTTGGTTCGAAACGCGTCGACAAAAGATTGGTTATGTGATTTTGCCGAAGATTTTCTAAACAAAATTAGACATATTTCGACAAATAAGAAATATTTTTGAAGCTCATCATGATGCTTTGATCGAAATCCTGATTGGCATTCAGAAACCCCACCAAATTGTCAAGCAAGTGACGTTACTATGACTTCATCGTCTTCTTCATTGTCTCTCGGAGGCTAGGTTGTTTAAAAGCCATTGGAATGCTTGCTGGCATCAATGCTGCTGATTCAGAACACCCAAAGAAATCCTGCAACTCACTCTCCTGCATTATTTCCACCACCTCATCATCAAACTTAACCTACTGGCCGCCGCTGTTAACTAGAGAAAATTAATGCCATAATTCGCCCTGGGCCCCACATGCACCACAACAGCAAATAAGAGTACAGAGGATCCTTGCATCCTTTTCTCCACCACTCTTAACAAGCAATCTCAACTCCATGGGGAAAGCCACATGATAACACAACTTCTTGAATCCCTCAACTTCACCATGTTGTGTGTCTTTGAAACGTTTCAGCTAGCAAACGAGAACTTGAGGTGCAGAATTGATCCTCAGCCTTTTCTCGGCTTCTTGAAAATGACAGCACATGTCACACCAATACTTGTTTTTCCCAACCAGTTTCTCCACAGCGCTGAATGCATTCAGATAGCTTGAGAGAGAAGAATTTTGTTGTATCTCCACGCTCACATCCATAAATGGTTCTTCTCTGCATGTCACACTCTCGCAACACAGGCAGCGAGTCTCGTTTGTGAAAGTACCTCCGAATATCTCACAAATACTCTGCGCGTTATTCCATATTGTGATCTCTAATGTGTTGTTGATTTAACCATCACTTTGGATTGCTAGCTTACTTTCCTTCCTATTTGTGATGCCTCTTTTCTCATGTGTTCCCTTCTTTACTCCATTCTTTCGCAGGCTTCCAGGGGGCACACTTATGTAACCCTAAGTGTGTTAGAACTGCTCATGCACCTTCCTTAACTTGCTACATATTTCGCACCCTTGCTACGAACATGGACATTTTACTTGAATTTGTGCGGAACTGCGATCAAGGTGACACCATACAACCCACTGTTGGGACTCCTACACCAAACGATCTGAGTTATAGTTGGGACTTCTTACCAGGGAGATCCCTTGACATTTTGATGGGTCTAGCACCACCCACATTTTTGGCACTAGAATGAGGACCAAATGACAAGATGTGTCCTCTCATCCTATTTTGAACCTTTTCACATCTATCATGGATTTCGTTATACTCACCCCTCCACGATGTTTTTCTCATGCCGAACCTCTCGACATCACGAGGGAGTTTTTGAATATCTTATCTGAATTCACATATGATGGTGAAGGCAAAGTGGCCTGGCCTGTTTTCTTACAAGAGTTTTTTAACATGCTTGACAAGGAAGATGAATGTTCTGATGAAGAGGCCAGCCTACTGCTTGCATAAACACTGCGTGAATCCCCACAACGGTGGTGTTGCAGTCTGCCTGCTAGAAACATGCACTCACTTGAGCAATTATGTGATCTCATTGAATCTACTTTCCATCATTTTGATCCAGAACCTCTTGACCAAAAAATGTTACAACAATGGAAGGCCCTGCATGAATCGCCTATGGATTTTTGGTAGTGCTTTCGTGATTTGCAGTTTGAAGCTCCGAAAAGCCAGATGAAATTTCCATATCTTTGGGATAGATTCGAATACTGTCTTAACAAATCAGTCAATCCCAAGAAGAAGTGCGAGCCCAAGCCCCGCTCAGCATACTTTAGTGATGGAGCTGCGCAATCACAAACGAACACGGTCGTTGTCACAAGTGACTATCCTTTGTCCCCTCATCAAATAGCTCCACCATTGTAGAGTGATGTGGGAGAGCATGCACACACATCTGTTCAACTGTCACATCCTCCCGATATCGCTCCTTCCGATTTTCATGCAAGATAGGTTTTAAATCCATTGGGTTCTCACATGTATTTTATACTTCAATCTCTGTCTTCGTACTCGGATGATCCTCCAGATGACACTGTCTTATGTTCTTCCATTATGGATTCTACACTTGTTATGAATGAGGATCAAGCCATCGATGGAGTTGGTGTTGCACAACCAACATGCACTATCATTCATGAAGAGTTTGACCGGGAGCTTGAGAATCAATCCTCAGAAAAGGATGACTTCCTTTTGCCCGAGCCTCTTCCATGTTTTCCTGACATGTTTAGTGATTCTGTCATCCATGATTTCGCATGTGTATCTCCATCTATGGATGCACCCATTGTTGATCATTCGCAGAACACACTGGATGTCATTCCTTCATCCGACAATGGAAAGGATAAATTATTCATTGAAAATCCACTTGATTTATCATCTACTTTTTCTAGAAACACAAAGGCTGAATTTGTCTACTTCTCATCTACCCCTCCATTTGATTCATCAAATCATGAGGATGCCGATGAAATCATTGATTTTGCTGATCGTGATTTTCGTGATCTATTTACTCCTGTATTTGATCACAATGATGATTCTATCACAGTTGATTTTTTGAGGCCACCTGTTTATGATGATTTATGTGTCGACGAAGTCGAAACCCCATAGACTTTCGAGGCACTTTAACCCAAGCTAATGGTTATGTCAGGCCCTTGCTATCCTGAGGTTGGTTTCACTTCCGATCAGGAAATTGTTAAAACACCCAAGGCTCAAATCTTACATAGCAAGCACACGTGCACGATGCAAGTTGTCTTTGTTTCTTTCGTTTGTTGCATGTCACAATCAAGAGTATGTGTATGCTTAACAACTACACGCAATGTCTCACAACATTGTGATAGCTCCATAGACTGCATGTCATGTACTTGCACTCACTTTTGTTTTGTGGACACATTTAAGTTTGGAGTATGTTTGTCTTCATTGTTATATCTTTCATGTTTGCTGGTTCACATAGCTGTGCTGTTCGCAAACCATGCCTTCACCAACATGGGTCGACCAATGCGTCGGTGGCTGCATTGGAAGTATCACTTCACGTGATTAGGCCCATGCACCATTAGCTTAGGAGTAGGAGTAGTGTTTGCTTTTGGTTTTCTTTCTTGCATGTGTGTTTGATTCTTACCTTGCATGTTTGCTTGCTTGCATGTTTGTTTTCTTACTTTCTTTGCTTCAACATTTAATTCTGCTTTC
The DNA here is from genome assembly GCA_031772625.1 of Pinus tabuliformis. Lineage (NCBI taxonomy): Eukaryota > Viridiplantae > Streptophyta > Pinopsida > Pinales > Pinaceae > Pinus > Pinus tabuliformis. The sequence continues at coordinate 521,322,018 of CM062820.1, read as the reverse complement.
ACTTTTTTTTGTTTGTTGTTTCCTTATTTATGTTTGTAGGTTAGTTTCGAATGAGACTGTGCGCGACCCTTGAAAAAAGTTGGGTAGACTATGAGAGGACTTGTGCAATTATCAATACTTGGTTACTTGTCATCCTACCTCTGTATGAAGATCTTGTTATCTTTAGTCCATGATACGTCGATGGAAAATACGTACTTTTGAAGTGAACCTTGGTGCAAACACAACACTTGCGCATTAACTAGTGTCACCTACTCTAGTCAGTTATTTTGGGTTAACCCTTGTCAGTTCAGTCAAGTAGACTAAGGTGAGGGGGGAAACCTTAACAACCACGTCAGAGGTATATAAACTAATTCTATGAAGGAACAACCTCTTCTACTCTTAATAAGTCGGGATCCCTCTTTCGCCTCTGAAATGAATAAGTGTTATGCACAGTTATGAAAAGGAAAAGTAAAAAAAAGAAAGAATGAAAATGTGAAAAATTTCGAAAAAAATGAAAAATGAATAAGGCAAAAGAAGAGAAAGGCTTCTTGCATAGAGAGGTGATGTAAGTAACTTTGTTGGGATACTGACTAGGCTCGCTGGTAGTAGAGTGATGCTTGTGTTCCTACGTGACTCCGTCAGGGTACTATCCAAGCCTACTGGCAACAAAGAAACACCAGAGATGAAACTAAAACTCTGACAACTATACTGCTTGTGCGCCAATATACCCCTCATCCCTAATTGAAACAACTATGTTGACTTGGCTTGGAATGTGTGTCGATCGACCAATATCTTGTCAGATGCTACATGTTAAAAAAAGAAAGAGTGGAAACCAAGACGAACAAATAACTAAATAATACTTCTAGAGGTGTTAGACTTTATTTTCACGAACAAGGTCCATTCAGAGAGCTGGAGTTATACCAGTGTGTCACCAAGTGTTGTAGTGGCTACAACCACCCTCCAAAATTTTTCCTTAGCTTCGTTTTGGAGCCTTCCTACCAACCATCCTCAATAGCATGCCTTGCACTGTCAAGTACACAAGCTTCATTGGTTTTTCAGCAGCTTTCCATCCTGTACATGACAGCTTGCTTCACTCCCCTCACAGGCTACTACTCCAGACTTGGTCCAGCTGCTGACTGAGCATATCCCTCAAGAAATTGAGAAATTATGGAGGGGAACCTGTCTTCCCTCTAGAAATTCAGCAATTATGGAGGGGAACCAGTCTTCCCTCTAGAAATTGTGAAAATCTGTCAGGTAACCTACTGGGCTCTAAAACTGTGAAATTTTGTCAGTCAACCTTCGTAGTGAAAAATGTGCAATCTTGCCCCGCGGGACTGCTCAGCCCATAAATTGCGCAATTTTGAGGAGCATTCAACTACTCCTCCCAAAAATTATGCAATCCCTTTAGACATCCAGCCCATCTTCCTCCTAGAAACTACGCAAATTTCGCCTCAGTCAAGTGGGCTATTGCATTAGCCCTCAAGTTGATCGGTTCCACCTAGGACCAAGAAAATTTGACTTGCGTGCATGGGTTGGTTTTTCCCGAAATAGAAAAAAGCAACATGCAAAAAGCATCCCTAGATTTTAGGAAGCTATTTTTAACAGCTGGAGGTTACATGCAAAGATCATTCTAGAAAATTTCCTCCAAGTGTCGCTTTTTCCTATATTTGTGGCATGCACATCATGAGCCTCAAACTTATTTATTCAATGCTTTAGAGCTCATTCTTCACATCGATCTTAGAGCTCTAACATCCCACAACACATCTAGGAGTCTTTGACACATCTAGCTCAGCTATTTTTGGGTAAGTCCGCTTAACTTATTTTTTGCAGCATTTCTCTCGTTTTTTGTGTTTTGGCTTGTGTGAGTGTTTTCTGCTTGATTTCTATGAATGCTAGCTATCGTTCACATGCATATTAGCTTGTACAAGCACCATTTCAGTTTTCGTTAGCATCTCACTATTGTTGCATGCATGACACTATTTTGCAAGAACGTTCGCTGATTCAGTGACTCGTCTCACACACACGCATGTTGTCCCATTTCCTGAATCTTACATCCACTATTTGCATGCATGGTCATTGACCTCTATCTACACTCATTATCACCATGCATTCACATCTTCATTTTCTTTAAGTTTCCCACTGACGGGTCTGGGAAACCTTGGTCCGGACTCTGCCCCACCAAGACAACATTGCGCAATTCTGAGAGGGAAGGCTTTGCCTTCCTCCCAAAAAATGTACATTTCTAGCCAGTGATTCTCCTCTAGTCTTGCCTTGCACAATTTTGAGAGGCAGTGACTATTGTCCCAGAAAATTGTGGAATGCAGTCCCTGGGCTTGTAGCACTTACCAGTTGAAATTTTGCATTGCACAATCCCAACACCTAGCAGGCAAGTCTGTATTGCGCATTGCACAATTCTAGTTGCCAACTAGCTTCTTGATGGTTTGAACTACCTTTTGCGCATTTCTAGCAGCCAGTCTCCTGGCCTCCTAGTGAAAATTGTGCAATCCTTGCTAGTCAATCCCCAGGTATGTAGCATGTCATCCCTCAAGTTTTTTTTTGTTTTAACTGACAGAGTTCTTTCCATGCATGTCACCATGTCTCTAGATATAGGAGGTTTTCATCTATCTCTTAGTAGTTCAGGATCAATAGCCTCCAAGAGAGTAGTATCAAAGGACACTGACAGAAGTGCAACTGGAGGAGCGGTTGAGCGAGTGTCTACAAGCTTGCCGATTTATTAAGACTCTAAGATGATTGTAGACAAATACATCAAGCTAAAATGGAAAGAGGTCAATGATGCATTCTTAGGAACATTTGTGGAAGATCTTAAAGACCTCCAAGTATATGTGAACATTCACAAGTTTGACTTGTACCAGATTGCATGCAAGTACACCACATTCCCATGCATAGACATGATACACTAGATTGTCTCTCACACTGATCCCAAGATAATGACATTGAGCAATGTCAGTGGGATGAAGATTGCTACCTTCAGGGCACAGGATTATCAATAGATGTATCATTTGTCGAAGCCAGTGATCACCATGGAGACACCCTTCAGCATACCCAGTAGCAATTCATAACATTTGGTATCATAACATATAAGAATTTGCGCTGAACCTTGGGTCTGAATTTCAGAGCTTTTCTCGCGATATTTTCGGAGATATGATCTGAGGAAGTTGGTCTTTTTGCAGACTCCTGAATTACATTCAAAACAGGTGACCTGGGGGAAAATCGTCATAACTCTCTCTCTGAGGATCGGATTGAAATTTCATAAAAAGGTACAGAAAGAGGACGGACTGTAGTTTCTTGTGCGTGTGTTTCAGATTCAAAGGTTGAAACAGTGACTCGTGGCACGTCGTACAAGTTCGCTCTACTGAACCAGTCTAAAAGCAAGTAACTGTGGGAGATTTCACATAACTCTTCCTTGGAGGATCCAATTTCGCTCAGACTTGTGGCATTGGAAAGAGGACGCAGAAGGCTACTACAGGTAGCAATTTCAGAATTGGAGGATCCGAAATTACAGAGATACATCAGATTCAATATCAGGCTTCTATAAAGTGAAAAAAGGTGTGTAGTTTTTTTTTAAATTTTTGTGTAAGCTTGGTTTAACGGAATTCAAAGGGCATAGTAAAACTTTATTATCGGTAACTGATGCCCCAAGGAAAGAAAATGCAAACACCTAGTAAGGAACCTGAAAGCTCTAGCATGACTCATGAAGAAGAGGAAGAAATGCTACATGATATATCAAAATTACAAGAACAAGTGCAACAAATGTCACGCTCACAAAAGCTAACAGAGGCTAAGATAAGTGGCGTGGAATCTAAGGTAAATGGCGTGGAATCTAAGATAAAGGGAATGGAAGCTAAGATGGATGGCATGGAAGCTAAGATTGACGCTAAATTTGATGGCATGGATGATAAGATGGATGAATTGAAGAAGTTGCTACAAGAAAGGGTCACTAATGGTGAAAAGGTAGTAAAGGAAACTCATGATGAGAATAAAAGAAATGTTAATCATGATTCCATAGACTCTAATGTTGGATCAAAGACTCACCATGTTCCAAAAATCGATGTGAGGAAGTTTGATGGCAAGGATCCCGCCACATGGATATTACAGATGGAGCAATTCTTCGATCTCAATAATGTGCAAAACACACAAAAGGTACGTATGGAAACTTTATATTTGGAACCAAATCAGTTTGTATGGTATCAATGGCTTTGTTCTCGTAAACAATTTATCACTTGGGCAATTTTTACAGAAGAATTGATAGCACATTATGAGGATACAAAAAGCAACACTTTTTTTAGCCAATTGATAAGTCTCAAACAAAAGGGTTCAATAATGGAGCACATTGATGAGTTCCAAAAATTGAACATAAGGGTAAAAGATATTCCAGAGGAGCATAGGATTGATGTGTTCATAGGGTCTTTAAAGGATAATATCCAACATGATGTGCGCCTTTGGGAACCTGATTCATTAGAGAAGGCATTCAGGTTAGCAAGAAAAATGGAAAGCAAAATTATGGCAACTAGGAAGCATACCGTTCACAACTATAAAGATGGAAGTGTTGTTGCCCATAGTCTTCCACAACCTACAAGGTTGACACCACAACAATTGGAAGAAAAAAGAGCAAAATGGCTTTGTTACAATTGTGATAGCAAATACACAAAAGGTCATAAGTGTGCTGAGAAGAAATTATTCTACATAGATTGTGAAGGGGAAGAAGAAAAGGAGCAAGAAAGGTCAAAAGAAGAGGATATATTCCAGGAACAAAGCCTAGATGAAGAACAAATAAATCCGACCATATCTTGTAATGCATTGGCAGGAATTACCACTCCTCAAACCATCAAGATAGTAGGACAAATCAAGAAGAAAAAGGTAATAGTGTTGATTGATTCAGGGAGCACCCACAATTTTATTCATTGTAGGGTAGCAAAAGAATTGAATTGCTTCCTATATCCAGCACCAGAGTGTCAAGTGATGATTGCAAATGGAGGAACAATAAATTGTTCTGGAAAGTGCCATAATATCAAGCTATCCATGGGAGAATATGTATTGACTAGCCCAATGCTTTCCATTCCAATGGGAGGTGCTGATGTTGTACTAGGAGTCCAATGGCTACAATCCTTGGGTACAATAGCTTTTAATTTTCAAGAACTTTTCATGAAATTTTCTGTGGAAGGAAAGGAAGTTGAATTAAGGGGTATTGCAGGGAAACCAAGAAAGATAATCAGCTCTGATACCAAATGTTATGAAACCAGCTCTCTTTTCTATCTTTGTGTGAGCTGGTTTCATAACAAATGTATAGTGTGGAGAAGCCTCTAGATGTTTTGTCAAAGTTTTCCATGGACAAGCTCTTTATGCAAGAAGTATCATACCACATCTCGACAGGAGTCTTAGCTAGGCTGCACCGGAAGAAGAAGGCACCTTTTCCTACTCTTCCATTACAGATTAGGTTGTACAAGATACGAAACCTCAAGCATGCAGATGTAGAAGCAGAGGAGACCAAGAAATATCCTTTCGACGTCCAAAGCCTCAATCTATATGACCCAGATTGTATTTTGAAAGATCACGACGTGAGAGTACAGTTTCAGTGGATCCATGGGGCATGTCATTGGGCAGAGGAAGACTCATGGAGATATTGTTGCAGCTTCTCTAGGTCCAATGAGCCGGTTGACATTGCCATGGAATGGTTAGCGAAGCAACATCCAGGAGAGCACCAGTAGTAGCAGTAGGAGAGGTAAACATACCCATGCATGACAAAGGCAAGAGGACAATGTTCAACAGCGCGGAGGCAGAACAAAGCTGTAAGTTCAGAGCAGACCCACTTGTACAAAAAGCAGCTTTAGCAATAGAGGCGAAGAGGCAACAACGATTTAGGAGAAGCACGTAAAGGCAGAGAGAAAAACATAGGATGGAGGAAACAGTGAAGGAGTTGCATGAGTTGAAGGAGAAAATCTGGAAGGAACAAGAGTAGTGCAGACAGGACAAGGAAGTGCAGAAAGAACAAGTACAACAGGGGGCGCAACATGTATAGATAGATGAAACTACACCTGTACAGGTAGTAGACTCATCTGAATAGTTGGCACCAAGAAGATAAGGTGAGTAGTCGCAAGAGTAGGACTTCGCTCAAGAGATTGAATAAGCACTTGAGTAGACGGATATGGATATGGAGTAATAAGAGCTAGAGAAAGACATTTACCTCATGCCTAACCACCAATAGGTCAACCTACCAGCTTCATTGCATATGGAAGTGGACAAGTCCTAAGCGACCAAGGAGACACTGAGATCCTTAGAGACAATTTGGAAGAAGAAATGCACAACATATCATTCGATGAGTTGCATCCTATAGTTGTGCAATCTCACAAAGTGTCTACTATGAATGACAACACATATCTTGTGTAGTTTGAGGAACGAGTAATCGTGTCTAATGTGTGAAAGAATCTAACAGCATTGGCCGATGTTACTAGAGCATATGCCGAAGCCACTAGCTCGAGTGTTCACTTCTTGATAGATGAGAATGAGCGAATGACTAAGGAATTACAGATGACCAAGCAAGGAGGAGAACTAGTTACGGCATCCGCCCAAGAAGAGTTGAAGAAGGTGATACTAAATGAAGTATTGTCCCTTGAGATAGTCATTTGGGTGTTGTATTCCAAGTTTGGTACTGTGCATACGGAAGTTTTCCATCTCAATGGTTGGCAGCAATGATGTGCTAGGAGATCATGTATCTTATCAAAAGTGCATACTCTTGTTGATTACATGCAAAAATGGAAAATGAAATACAAGGCCCTCTTACACTTGCCCAAGATGATGAAGACCATAACGGACAAGCTAAAGGCATGCATCCAGAGTCAGGTCCGGAACTACAAAGAGCTCTTACAACTCATCACTAGTTTGCAGGCTTCCCATGCATGAGTATTCAGGAGTATGGATGTTGTTGTTCATGCACATGCGATCCCATCTATTGGGACACTCACTGAGGCAAAGACAAAGGCACAGGTCCAACTGGAGCTTGACTCATACTTTGACGATTTGATGTGCATAGCCACCGACATAGACTTGGTGATTAGTGTAGACACCATGCATCAGTATGTTGCTGATCCGGCCACACTGAAGACAATGATGCACATGTTATCAGACGAGTTGGACAGAGGAGCTAGAGCAGTGTACCCAGATGCTACAGAGGCAAGATTTCATTTCCAGAAAGATGTCACCATAGAGTACACGGACACCATCGCGGACTACTGAGCTTGGCATCAGTTCACTACTATTGACCATCGTGAGGATGTCGAAGAGTTGATCTTCCCACATTTGTTTGAGTCATAGTGATGTTGTGCATGGCTTGCTCAAGCCTATTTTCTCTCACATTGGAACATGTGCAGATTGTATGTAACGTCTTGTCAAGCGGAAGTTCAAGTGTTGATAGTTGGATGTAACAGTCATAGAGTAGACGAAGAGTCATGAGGGTAGATGAACAGTCACAAAAGGGAATGTCAAGGGCCACCCCAACCTTTGCTATATATAGTCCCTCATAACTCATTGTATGGGCTTTTGGTCAGTCAAGCTTTCAATAGGAGTATCTTAGACAAAGCTTGGAGAGTATTGTAATGAGCCTTGGCTTCTCCACTATGTAGAGCTAGTATATCTCTTTGGAGGAGTAGGCGGCAGTGACTGTAACGTTTTGCTGTCAAAACTATTAGTTGGTCATGGTTGTATTGTATGACTGGAACTTTCACTTCTTAATATAACAGAGCCAACACATTTGATGCATATGTCATATTGTATTTCAGCTATCTTGTTTACTCTAGATGATATATGTATCTGTTTGGTTATGCATGCATGTGTAGCTGTTTTCTGTATATGTATGTATGAATCTTACTCAAATGTGTTGTTGGTTTAACCATCACTTTGGATTGCTAGCTTATTTTCCTTCTAGTTTGTGATGCATCTTTGCTCGTGTGTTCCCTTCTTAACTCCGTGATTTCGCAGGTTTCCAAGGGGCACACTCACCTCACCCTCCATGTGTTAGAACCGCTCATGCACCTTCCTTGACTTGCTGCATATTTCATACCCTTGCCACAAACATGGAAATTTTACTTGACTCTGCGTGCAACCACGGTCAAGGCGACACAGTATGACCCACTCCTGGGAGTTCTACACCAAACAGTCTAAGGTATAGTTGGGAGTTGTTACTGGGGAGATCCCCAGATATGTTGGTGGGTCCAACACCATCAACAACAGGGAACAAAATGGGCTAAGTATTGGCTTGCTCTTGTCTAGGAAGCAGTGAGATAGATAGAGATAGTGTATAGGTTGCTCGGGATTGAGAAAAGCATTGTAATATTCTCATATTTTCTGATTAATGCAATATACAGATAGGAGGGGTTTTTAGCCATGGATTTCCCCAAAAATTTATTGTGTTATGTCTAATTGAATTCTTTCACTTTTATGCTTCATGATTTCATCAATCATTTATTGTTTCCGTTGATGAGTAGAGTAGATTCAAGTCAATTGTTCTAGCATATTACAATCTGTAGTTTGAATCTACAAGGAATTTCTACATAGACCATGTTTTTTTTAGGGTTTATAATATTTTCTTAGAGTTTACATAACTCGGGTTTAGAATATTAATCCCTTAAGTTTAATATTATTCCCATGGGTTTTTAGTATTAATCCCTTGGTTTTATTAGTGTATTTGGTTGATAATATAAATCCCTTGGGTTTATAAAATTAATAATTCTTTGGGTTTATTAATCCCTTGGGTTTTTAATATTAATCCCTTAGGTTTTTAAACCATTTGGATTTTAAGATGAATAATTTCTTGGGTTTATAAATTATAAACCCATGGTCAACCTGGTCCAATGTCACATTATGACAAAGATTGTCTCAATATAAAAATCAACCATGGTCAACGATGGTCCAACTTTGCATTGTGACAAAGATTATCTCAATATGAAAATAAATCATGGAAAACCATGGTCGAATGGCACTTGTGAAAAAGATTGTGTCAAAATGAAAATCAACCATCGTCAACAATGGTCAACCATGTTTATTTTAGGGTTTATAATATTTTTCTTAGGTTTATATACCTCAGGTTTATAATATTAATCCCTTGGGTTTAATATTATTTCCTTGGGTTTCTAATCCCTTGGGTTCATAATCATGGTCAACCATGGTCCTATGTCACATTTTCACATAGATTATCTCAATAAGTGTAGGAATTTACAGGGTAAGTTCCACAGAAAGAATACCAAAAGGACACCGCTCACAACCAGATCTCAAATCAATACACCAGTATTTTTGACGTGGTTAAAACCCTCAGAGTGCAAGGAGGGAAACAGTCCACGGCCTGTCCCAACGTGGGTACTACAGGAAATTTATTAATCAAAGAATGAAAATTTACATAAGCTTCTCTCATGCACGGATTACCCGAACAATGACCCTCCATGCGCTTTAAATAGAACTCATGGACCAATCGGGTGTCAAGCCACGGATCAAGTGTTGGTAATACCGAGGTGAGAGTGAACCGTCGGATCACTACATATCGTGACCGTCGGATTGTAAGTTACAAAATGTACAACGGTAAAGAAACACACTTTACCTAACTCTAACCTAACTCTATACTAGACCAAGTTGGACTTAACTATATCCTATGTGTCGGAATATCCTAACATCCCCCCTTAAGAACAACTTGGGATAGGATTGAAGGATTTACAAATATGACACAATAGGAGAAGGAAGGAGGCACTAGAGCCTATCCCCCCTTAGTGACAACTTCCTGAACTCCAAGCATATATCGAAGTTTAGTGAACTTCGCCTCTGTGAGAGCCTTTGTGAAGATGTCTGCAACCTGATCATCTGTTGGACAATATTGCACTTCAAGAACATGGTCATGAATGAGCTTTCTGATGAAGTGCATGTGTAGTTCAATGTGTTTGCTGCGCTGATGCTGGACTGGATCTTTGCATAGCTGAATGGCACTTTGATTATCACACCAAAGTGTGGTTGGATGCTGCTGCTCAAAGCCAAACTCTGATAGGATCTGACGAAGCCACAAGGCTTCCTTACTAGCTTCCACGGCACCACGATACTCTGCTTCTGCTGACGAAAGAGAAATGGCAGCCTGTTTCTTACAAGCCCATGTAATAGGTCCTGAACCAAGAGTGAAGACATAACCGGCAGTAGACTTCCGATCATCAGGGTCACCAGCCCAATCAGAATCAGTGAAACCAACTAACAGAGGAGCTGCTTTGGCACTGTAATGAATCCCAAACTGTACTGTACCTCGAACATAACGAAGTATTCTTTTAGCTGCTTTCCAATGACTTTCACGGGGGTTTTGCATAAAACGAGCAACAAGGCCAACAGCAAAGGAAAGATCAGGACGAGTATGGGTTAAATACAAGAGTTTTCCGACAAGTTGACGGTATAAGGTAGCATCAACTTCAGGAGAAGTACAAGAGACTGAAAGTTTGACTCCAGACTGAAAGGGAGAAGGGGCTGGCTTACAGTCTTCCATGTGAAAATGACGAAGAATATCACAAGCATACTTGGACTGGGAAAGGGAAATACCCTCCTTGGATTGCAAGACTTGAAGACCGAGAAAATAGTGTAAGTGTCCTAAGTCTGTCATTTCAAATTTCTTTTTAAGGATAGACTTCACATGGTTTATAAGGTTGGGATCACTACCAGTAAGGATAAGATCATCAACATAAAGAACAAGGATGATAAGAGAGTTGCCCACTTTCTTGGTGTAGACAGTATTGTCAGAATGACACCTAGAAAAGCCAGATTCTAAAAGAAAGCTATCCATTTTGGCATACCAAGCCCGAGGAGCTTGCTTGAGACCATAAAGGGATTTCTTAAGTCGACACACAAGGCTGGAGTCTGTTTGTATGAAGCCAATGGGTTGTTCCATATAGATTTCTTCCTGCAAGTCCCCATGCAAGAAGGCAGATTTAACATCCATTTGATGGACTTCCCATTTTAAAGAGGCAGCAAGGGAAAGAACAAGGCGGATAGAGTTCATTTTGGCAACAGGGGAGAAGGTTTCAGTGTAGTCAATGCCTTCAACCTGTGAAAAGCCCTTAGCAACAAGACGAGCTTTATGTTTATCAACTTTGCCATCTGGTCCATACTTGGTTCTGTAAACCCATTTACATCTAACAAGTTTCGTCCCTTTGGTAGAGGAACAAGATCCCATGTATCATTTGTCATCAATGAATGATATTCTTCATTCATAGCTGCTTCCCAATGTGGATGGCCTGAAGCTTCTGCAAAAGTGTCAGGATCATGATTTACTGGAGCTTGAGCCAGTAAAGAAGAGGCTCTTTCAAACTGAGAACGTGTACGTCGCTGATCTGTAGGATCACCGGCAAGATCACCTGCTGCATCCCGAGTAGCACGGACCCATCTTGGAAGTTGAGGATCCTGAGAAGGTGGGGGAGGATTATCATCCTCGCTTTCATCATCTGAAGAAGAAATGTTTTCAAAAGTAGAAGAGATAGGAAGAGGTGGCACATCCGCCGGACTAGGCTCGCAGGCCGATTTATTTTCATCAAATTTTACATCTCTTCTAATGATAACATTTTTGGACTTAAATGGAATAAGTCTATAACCTTTTACATCTTCAGAATATCCAACAAAAGTACATTTCTCACTCTTAGGTTCTAAAGCTTTATGCTTTTCATCTGGAATATGGGCCCATGCTTCACTTCCAAACACACGAAAGTGACTTACATCTGGTTTAATGGAACTCCAAGCTTCTTCTGGAGTGATATTCTCTAGAACCTTAGTAGGAGTGCGATTGATTATATAATTTGCACAATTAATTGCTTCGGCCCAAAAACTAAGACTGAGTCCTTTAGATTGCAGCATACAATTAGCCATTTCCTTTAAGGTGCGATTTTTCCTTTCAGCTACACCATTTTGTTGTGGAGTGTATGGAACAGTATGTTGCATTTGAATTCCATTTTCGGTGCAAAAGTTGATGAATGTGTTTTTAACATATTCTCCACCATTATCAGTTCTTAGCTTAAGAATTTGATGTCCAGATTGTTTTTCAACAAAGGCTTTGAAGGCCAAAAAGGTGTTAAATACTTCGCTCTTGAGTTTTAAGAAGTATACCCAAGTGCGTCTGGAGAAATCATCAATGAAAGTTAAGAAGTACTTGCAGCCAGAGAATGAAGCAACAGGAAGAGGACCACATAAATCACTGTGCACAAGCTGTAAAGGGGCTGAGGCGTGCCAAGAGGCACGTTTGTCAAAACTGTCCCGATGATGTTTTCCGAGTACACATCCGGAACAAACACCATCTCTGCAAGATACCATAGGAAGACCTGTCACCATATTTTCTTTACATAGATGCTGAAGGGAGCGATAGTTTAAGTGACCAAATCGCTCATGCCAAAGTTTGCTCACTTCATCATTATGAGCAACAAATACTGAGGGAAGATTGGATGACCCAAAGTTGTGAAACTTATACAACCTTTTGGAATCATCAGCAAGACCAGTAGCTAGAATCTGTTTAGGATCTTTTAGATCCTTGATTACAACATCATGAGGTGAAAATTCAACAATTTTACCTTCACCTGAATGAGTTATCTGATAGACAGATAGAAGGTTGCAGGATAAGGTTGGAACACATAATACATCATTAAACTGACCATTGTCTAGATGAACAGTTCCAGTCCCTACAACATTAAGAGATCTATCATCACCAATATATATATTTTTGGTGTTACAATCATTTAAAGAAGAAAACATGGCTTGGTTTTTGGCCATGTGACAAGAGGCTCCAGAATCAATGAGCCACTCATGAGAATGAGAAGAAGAAGAAGATACATTTAATGCATAACCAGACTGAGATGATTGACAATGACATGCAGAAAGTGCCATTCCGGAAGTTGAAGTTGAAGTAGGCTCCACATGGATGTTATGTTTCTTCATTGCGGCTTCCAAGGCTTCCATCTTCTTAAAGCATTTAGATTCTAAGTGGCCATCTCGATTACAAAAGTTACAATGTCTATCAGTCTTCTTCCATTTGTTTTTATTGGTCTTATCATTTTGCTGAAATGATCTTTCATTTTGAGGCTGAGATGGTTTAGGACCATTCTTTTGAGGATATGACTTCTTAGGATTCTTTGAATTTGGTTGCTGCTGGGCGGCTAACGCTTTCGTGGAAGAGTTTCCAAGATTAAGAAGACCAAGGTGTAAGAGTTTTTCTTGTTCTCTTATTAAGGAATCACAAAAGGAGTCAAAGGAAGGGGCCTTGTAGTCTTGTCCTTGACAAATGAAAGCTTCCCTTGTAGAATGGAAAGTGGAAACAAATACAGAGTAGGCTGGTCCCAACTTAGTAAGGATGGAATAAATAAGGTTACCATCTTCTTTCTTAACTTTAACACCTTCCAAGAGATATCTAAGGGTCTTGAATTTGGACAAGAAATCTTCAATGCAAGAAAAATTATTAGGATCCAATGTAAGCAGCTCATTTTCAAGTTGATGGGCTCTAATTTCATTTTTAATCCCAAAAACTTTAGCAAGTTTTTCTAATGCTTCATGAGGAGTCTCAAGTCTTGCAATGTGGAATCTAAGATCAGGAGAAATAGACATCCCTATCAAACCACGTGCTTGATCTTGTCTATTTTCCCATTTTGTCGCCTTGTCTTCATCTTTTGGTTTCTTCTCTTGGTTTGTGGCTATTCTGAAGATACCTTTACTTCTAAGTAAATCTTCCATGTATTCTACCCATTGGAAGTAGTTAGTGCTGTCAAGAATGACTTGGCATGGACTTTCCATTTTTAAAAAAAAAACTAAAGCTGAAGATGCTGAAAGTAAGTGTTCCAACGGATAGATCTTGAAAAAATAGGCGGTTTTAAAAAAAACGGCTCTGAAAAAGGCTTCCGGATGAAGAAATTATGGCTTTTTGAAAAAAAATTGTTGACATTGCCAGTAAAGTGCGCGAATGTGCGGGAATGAAAAAATCTGCCCCCACAAAATGGAGACTTGAACCCAAGACCTCTACTCTCTTAAAATAGCTTTGAACCAATTTATCTATACAAAAAATTTGAGAGAGAGAGAGAGAGAGAGAGGGGGGGGGGGGGGGGGGGCTTGGTTTGCGTGCTTGCCTTGAGAAAGCTCTTTTTCCCTACAAAACACAAAACACAAAAACCAACACGAACATGCAAAGAAAAACGAACCTTGCGGCTCGAAGTTAGCTTTAGCCAAAAAAACTAGAAATTTTAAAAAAAATCTCAAAGTTAGCTTTAGCCGAAAAACTAAATATTTTTCTCAATGTTTCTGATTTTCCGAGATCACACTAAGGTGCAGGGAAAAGAGCATACGCATGAGAAAAATCCTTCCTTTCTGTTTCTGATTTGCCCAGATCGCACAGAGTCGCAGGGCAAAGAGCATACGTAGAAATGAAACGTATAGATCCGGTTAAAAAAAAGGCTAAATAAACTGAGACCGAAATAAGCAGAGAGAAAATAACAGTAAACTGCAAAAGAAACACTGTATACCTCCCGATCTGAAAAATGACGCAGCTAGGGCTGCCGGAAACCTTTTCGTGTGAAACGAAAGGGGTTCCTCACTGGAACAGATGCTCCGAACGCAACAGAGCAGTCCTCTCGGCCCGAAAGCAGTCAGAAACAACAGATCTAGGAAACGACAGCCGCATGCAGTTCTACCGGCTTCAGATTTGGATCACCAACGGACGCGGCCCTCAAATAGCTCTGATACCATGTGGAGGTTTGCCGTTACACCAAAACCCGCAGGTGTTGGTAAACATTACAAGCCAGTAACTAGGATCCCAGGGTGGAAATTACGGATTCTATAGAGGTGCGGTGATTCTTCCAACAATAAGAAAATCAACCATGGTCAAACATGGTTTGACGTCACATTATGACAAATATTTTCTGAATATGAAAATCAATCATGGTCAACCTGTTGAAGAACCTAGGGAAAATATGTGTAGTGTGATTCTTTGTTACTTGATAAAAATTAATGGAGTATTTTTACTTTTTCTTGTTAGCTTAATCATCTTCTTCTTATTATTAATGCATGTCTATGTACTTCATGAAATTGCTACCAAAAAATAAGAAAAAGAACACGAGATGTTGGCTCTCTGCCAGGGCCAAAACCTCTCCTCTCTTGAGAGGAAAACCCTTTGGTGAATTTATCTTATTGAAGCTTCTATTGATCAATGCCAAATGCTAGACCTGATAAGAACATCCTCCAAGCACAAGTCAAGTCCTCTCCTCTTTTCTACACTTTGTTCTCCAGGACATAAGCTTCCTCCTTCTGGCACTTTTCTCCTCAGCACTTCATCTTCCTTCTTTGTTTCTTGTCCAGAGATAGACCTTCCTTGAGTGAGCCTTCTAGATGAGGTGTTCCTCTTCTATCACTTGCTCTAGTAGACTTCTATTTTGACAAACCGAGATCCTTCTTGAGATATGAGTGTATGACTGTATTGCTGCCCTAATTTCTCGCATGTGTGGGAGGTTCACTAGGTGTTGTATGCCCTTCTCTCATCGCTTGAGCGTCTTTCTTCTACGCATGAGTAGGAGGCCTTGTAGGCCTATATTTAGCTGCAAAATAAGGTATATGGGTGACTATGAATTGTTTTTATCCTAGCCTCAAGGACAAACCTCTATTTCCTCACACGTGTGACTATAGTAGGCTTCAGAACAACCCTAGTAACTTCGCTATTCTCCTTTTTTCTTTGCTTGAGTGGGAGGCCCTCTAGGCCTATGTTCTAGGCCAATTAATGAATTTTGTGGGACTATGATATAGGGCTGCTATGACAGCAAGGAGACCCTCTCCTTCTTTGCACGTGTGACTGTCTTTTAGCCCTAGAAAAGGCCTTCAAAGATTTGATATTTCTTCCTCCTTCTTCGCTACACTTGGAGATCTCTTCCCTTGACTTTTTCGTACCCTTTACTTGTCCTCTTTCTCACTGATTTTAGAGATGATATTATTTTTCTTTGAGGAGGTCGAACGGCTCCTTATATAGGAGTATGTCTCCTTCTTTTAGGCCAACTAGAGGACGACATGAAGACTTGTGGCCAATTTACTTGACATAATTCAGGTTGCTTCTTTTTATGGTGCCATTCCTTGGAGGAGGCTTATGACTTTGCTTGGAGGTCTTCTTATGACCCTAATACATATTTATTGCATGGTGTAACAATCCCTTAATGTATTTAACCTTTTATTTTGACTATTTGACTCCTCTATAGCACTTTAATGAGTGCTAGATCTATTTCAATGAGCAAGAAACTCATTTACATATATTATAAAAATAAAATTTATTTTCTTGAATAAGTACAAATATCAAAAGTACATTTATGAAGACTAAACCTAGTTACATTTCCTTCAACACTCCCTCTTAACTAGGGATTTATTCATACAACATTACAAGTTGTTTGGCTATTATTAATCTTGAAGATTTCACATAAGAAAAACTGGATTTGCAATCCATTTGTTATAACATCATATCCATCAACATTGTCATAGTGCAAGGACTTGACTAACAAATCCATATCTTCATGAGATCATGAGCTAAAATTCTGGTGATACCAATTATTTATAGACACCTTCATCATTGTCTCTCAAGGTACATACCCACCTGGGTGTTCTATGAGTATGACCTTCTAGGACTATTCTTATCTTGGGTTCCCAACCCTCAAATAATATCAATTCTCTTTCCTACTCTTGTCTTGGATTCCATACACATGCTCAAAGAGTATCAGCTGCCAAATAATTACCTAATCCTTCCTTTCTTTCTTCCCAAGTGAAGACATTAATGTTGTGTCTATCTTGTGTCTACATTTCCAATCATGGCCTTCATCTAGACTTACGATTGTTAGCATTAGGGGATTTTTGAGGTCTAAAATGGGCCTCCTAAGATAAATTTACAACCAAAATAAAATTTATAAGAATCGATAGGATTCAAGATGATGATGTCAACCATGGGGTATGATTCACCAGTTTTGGAGTAAAAAAGTAAAAAGATTAAAATATAATAAAATAATAAAACTACTTTTTCAACTCGTATTTTCAACTTATCTCCCTAAGGTTTTACTCAAATTTCAAGCGGAAGTACTTGTTTGATGCAAAATTTAACTCCTCATCCAAAGAGTACCCATGTTTCAAACTTTCAATGGACCCTACTACATGAAAAATGAGAAATACATGAAAAAACGTGATTCCAATCACGTTTTTCATGTATTTCTCATTTTTCATGTAGGAGGGTCTATCAAATGTATGCAACATGGGTAATCCTTGGATGAGGAATCAAATTATGCATCCAATGAGTTTTTCCGCTCGAAATTTGAGTAAACCCATAGGGAGATAAGTTGAAAATACGAGTTGAAAAAATAGTTTTTTATTTTTTCCCTCTAAAATTTGATGATGTCATCTAATGTCATTTTATTATTTCCACTATTATTTTATAATTTCCTTAGGAGGCCCATTTTAGACCTCAAAACTCCCCTAATTTCTTGGTCTAGTGCATGACCCATGAAATGGAAAAACATAATTGTCACTCCTTTGTAATTAGGGGTGATCCAAACCTCCCTCTTGATCAGGGATCTGTCAGAGCTCCCTCTTAACTAGGGAATCTTTCATTCATCATCAACTTCTTTTTCAGGGGTCCTTCAGCTACTTGATCTCCTTCCTTTATTTTTATGTCATGAAGTCTTTGTTCAAACTTCTTCTAGGTAGGGAACCATCCATCGATCAATTTCCTTCATGGTTAGTCATGTCATTGATTCTTTCATGGAAAGTAGATTTATTGTCATACATTAGGTTTTCTTGTCATATGGCTACTCCTTTGTCATATGTCCATGCTTCAGAATACTCTTCTCATGGATGCATTGTTGTACTTGCTTATTTACATGCTTCAACCTAGTAGCCCATTATGACTTCATCCTAATATTGCTTCAACATTTATTTTTCTTTTGCTAGATGGATTCTTTATCATGGCATATTTGTAAAGTAAAATTAATTATCTACATATCTCATATCTCCAAGGCCTTTATGGGTGTCAAAGGGTCCTTCCTTTCTTTATCAGAGTTGTCTTGCCTTCTTTTGGGAGATATCTTCAAAGTATCTTGTCAGATAGTGATTCTTGGTGATCATGGTGTTCTTTACATGCCTTATATCTTTCTTCTTTTGCTTCTTCTTAGATCTATAGGTCAACCATCTTATGCTCCTTATGAGAGCACTTCTTCATTGCTTGCTTCTTAGACTAGTCAGCATTTATTATTGCTTCTTAGTCAACAATTTTATACTCCTTATGTGAGCATATTATTTTGTTGACCTTGATTGCATTGTAGTACATGCCTTCGAGCATGTTTTTGGTGAAATATATTCTTTCATACTTGATCATGTTATAGAACTATTCCCATGACTCAATAATATACAAATGATAACATGACTAAACTTTAATGCATATATACCTCATCTTGATTCTAGTTTGATAATCTTAGCTTCAATTGGTTGTCCTTGGTGTGTCGCTTCTTGCTTCATCTTAGCTTGCCTGCATATCATCCTTTTAATTGAATCCCATGAATGAGATTCCTAATGGGACATCTGCTTTGGTGACACCTAATCCTCATGATTGGGTGAATTTATGTAAATAATTAAATTAGAAACGTGAACAGTCATCGGGAGATGAACTGAACAGTCTCTCCCTATTGTACATAACAAAGACCTACCTGATGGAATAATATACTAATCAGTTTTTTCTTTGTGGAGTTACTTCCTGGCCTGACATGGTATCAGAGCCAGCTTCTTTTTATCTTTTATGTCTCTTGTAACTCCCTTGTCTACTCTCCATATACCTGCGCTGCTCCTCCATACAATTAACTGCTCTTGACACTGCCTACGCCCTCTGTCTGCCATATTCCATATTTTCAGGCCTGACATAGTGGGCAGGTCTGAACGCTGCATTATCTGCGACTGTCCACAAACGTTTTCTGCCATACTTATTCACTGAAAGCCATCTCCTCCGCCATTATTGTGAGTCCATGCAGTCCGTTTGAGGAACGCTGGTGCGGTGAGCGTGGAGCAGGAGCTGCCGAGACCTTGAAATGCGAAGTTAGAAGTCTTGAATTCGCTCAGCCAAGGTTCTAACGATACAGGAAAACGTTGTTTCTTGGGTAATCTTTACACATTTAAATCAATGCTCAATATAAACGTTGTTTCAATATATATACGCTGCTCCGGGATTTTTAACACTGGTATATGCTGCATGAATAATGCTTTGAAGCCTTCCACATAATGCTGCTTCGATCTGCTCTTTTGCTGCTTCCTTTGTTGTGCCTTGGACGACGAGCGCTCTACTGTAGCTGGCCTAGAAACGATATTGAACTTGTATCTGTCAAAGCATGTCCAAGAGCTCTGTTTAATCTTTCCATGTGCAAAGCTTTAAGTGCGCGTGCTTGACAAGAATAAACAGAATATGTGAAAAATGCAGGAGCAGATCCAGCTTCCCGAAGGTCTGAAATTCCTGCTGATAAAACGGTCTTAAGTCACGAACATTGCGTGGGTGGCCATTTGAAACTAAAAAAGAGGTAAAGAATAAAGGCATAAGCAGCGTTGGGACCTTCGAAAAATATTGTAATCTGTTGCCTTGATTAATCAGAAATGTCACGTGAGGAAGAAGGATATTCGAAAGTTTTTTGGATGGTATATATATGTGAGTGAGAGAGCCACTATTGAAGATTGAAGGCTGTGCTCTCCCATCTGACAACAAATTTTCTCTGGCGCCGTCTGTGGAGTAGTGCATTTGCTGTGCATTTGTTTAGGGTAGCGAAGTGAGCTTTATTTCAGGGTTTTGCTAATCTAAACACATAAAATTCATGTGTTTTTTTTGTGTTTGAGATGATATCATTATCGCTGGCATATACTTTGAAGTTTTTTTGGTATATACTTGAAGACTTTTTGACATGTAAAATGTGTACTCTAAACTCTGTTTAACACATGGAATTGTATTGAGCCCCTTATTTTTGGTACGCTGACTGCATGGTATTGGCGTCCATATTGGTATATAAGGAAGAGATTTGAAATCTTTTGAGAATTCCCTTTTGAGTACAATTTTACTGTATATTGGCGGAAGTATTTTTCTATCAGCAGAAATAATTTCTTTTTGCAGAATGCATTCAATAATATCCATGGTGGGAATAGTTCTCACTGGCAAGGAGAACTATCCTGAATGGTCCCAGATGATAAAACACACCCTAATTTTCAATGAGTTGTGGAAAGGAGTGTGTGTCGGAGAAGGAGATAATGAACCAGTACAGCCTACCTCAGACAAAGAGCTCGTCATTTGGGAAAATAAGAACATCAAAGCTTATGCATGAATCACAACTTCTGTAAATGAAGAGGTGAGTCACCATATTTTGTCATATTCAACTGCCTTTGAAGCCTTACAAAAGCTGAAAGAACTCTATGACTCACATTTTGCACTTGAAGTTGTTCAACTCATGATTAAACTCTTCACTCTTGAATTGCAAAATAATGATCCTCTTGCTCTTTCATCTGAAGTAAAGTCTATAATGCATGATATCAAATCCACTAAGGTTGAATTGGATAATCCTCTTATTGCTTTTCTCAAGGCACTTTATACTACTTACTCCAATTATCTTGAGTCATTGCAAGCAAATGGAAATCTCAAAGATATAACCTTTGACTCTCTTGTGAAAAAGTTTGTAGAAAGAGAGAAAGCTTTTGGAAAGAAGACAGCCCCTGAATCTTCTGAAGAGGATGTGTGCCTTGCTCATAAAGAAAAGCATCTTGCTCAAGATTCTACAATAGGAAGAGGTGGTCGAAGAGGAAGAGGAAGATATTTCAGAGGCAGGGGGGGCAGACATTCTCAAGGAGAAAAGGCAGATTTGCACTGCATATGCTACAAAAGAAATGGATCACATGATGCCTCTACATGCAAGCTACCATGGGACAAAATTGAGCAGAAAAGAAACCAAAAAAAAGGTAAAACTGATGATACAGACAAAGGTAAAGCACCTGAATCCGCTCACTATGTTGTGGCACAATGTACCACTGGAGTAAATGAAGATTTATTTAATGCTTCACTTGCTTCTTGGAAAAATGATTGGTTGCTTGATTCAGGAGCAACCTGCCACATGACTCATAGAAAATATTTTTTTGAAGATTTCACTGACAATGTTGATGGAGCAGTATACTTTGCAGATCAATCAAAAATCAAGCCATCAGGGCTTGGCACAATCAGGGTTAAACTGCCTGGTCTTCTAGACTTTCTTCTGCATCATGTTCTATATCTCCCACAGCTCAAGAGAAAATTGTTGTCCTTGGTCCACATCCGCCAGCAAGGTCACTCCATTCATATGTTTGATGGCAAGCTTGAGGTAAGAAAAGCATCTGATCACTCACTTGTCATGAGGGGAATAGAAGAAGAAAGGATTCTCAAGCTGCAAGGAACCTCTGCTCATGCACAACATTTCTCATACAATTCTCATCATGAAGAAGGTACACTTCCATCAAGTTTATTATGGCATGCTAGATTTGGACATTTGAACTATGACAGTCTCCGCTTGTTGAAGAAAAATGGTGTTGCTGGTTTGCCTACAATTCCTAGAAAACTTAAGCAATGTGATGCTTGCATTCTAGGAAAGCATAGAAAACAGTCTTTTCATGATTCACATTCAAGAGCACATAGAAAACTTGAACTCATTCATTCAGATTTATGTGGTCCAATGCCTGTTCCTTCTGCAAATGGAAATAAATATATCATGACATTTATTGATGACTACACCAGAATGTGTTGGGTTTATTTATTGAAGAACGAATATGATGCTTTTCAAACATCCAAGAATTTTCATAAATGGATTGAAAATGATGCACAATCTCATATTGGGTCTATTCGCACTGATAATGGAAAAGAATACACATCAAATGAATTTGAAAACTATCTTCGCCAACATGGGATCAAACATCAAACAACTGTGCCTTATAATCCCCAACAGAATGGTGTAGCTAAAGGAATGAATAGGACAATCTTAAATATGGTACGATCCATGCTCTTCTTCAAGAATGTAAAGATAATGTTTTGCACTGATGCTGTTCTATGTGCTGCATATATAAAGAATAGATGTCCATTTAATGCTATTAGAAACAAGACTCCTTATGAAATGTGGTATGGACATGTTCCTTTGGTAAAGCATCTCAGGGTCTTTGTTCCACTTGTTATGCCTTGATACCAAAGGTACTGTTGAAGCCTCGAAAATCAGGTCCACAACAAGGGGGATACCCACCCGGTCCGGACCTTGGTTGGCAGCTCCTTATCCGTTTGGTATAGCGGGTCCGACTGGGGATAATGGGACCAGTTTCCCAATCTATGAGTGTGTGTGTGTGTAGAATTTGATGTTGCTGATCTAACAGTTCCTATTTAAAATATTCTAATTCTAATTCTAATCTAATTCTATGCTATTGTAATCTAATAAATAGCACATCTAAATCTATACTAACTCGAGATGTAATTCTTCTATTATGTGATCTAAAGAGATTTCAAATAACAACTAGTAATAAAGATCATTCAACGATTATAAGAAATGAGATCAATAAAGATGAACCACTTCGCATAAAAAGTTAGACGAAACAGTTGTGAAAAACATATCACATAATGAGCTATTCATACAATAAGCATAAATAAATAGCTATCACCATACAAAAGTGCCAAATGATAACTCAAGCATTCATGCAATAATACATAAACAACTAAAAACTGTATATCACTTTAACATATAAGCAGAAATGGTCAAGAGATAAAAGTACCATTTATGACTAGTCCTACTCATAAGCTTCAAGCGACAATGATTTATCTCTCCTTGCTCTAACATCCACTAAGAGTACAGAAGTGCAACATTAGTAGCAGATATCAAATGCAAAGATCAACAAATCTTGATCCATTCATTCACCAAAACCTCCTCTGAGGGTGCAAAAGTGCATGTTCTGAGGACAAGTTTTTGATAAATTTATGGACCCTTCTATGAGAAGGGTTTAAATACTACTAACTAAATAACTTAATTACACAGATTTAGGATATGGTTTAAATGACCACCCTTTTTCTAAGAAAAACTATTTCTAAAAATTAAATCTAATATCTAACTATTTCTGCATTTGCTCCTTAATGTTGCAAGCATTCAGTATTTGCCTGGGTAGAGTCGGTTGACTGTCTTCCTCTTTTGGTTGAGCTAAGCAAACAGAAATGGTAAGAGCTGGCACCATTTTTTCAACAACATCGATGATATACTCGAGAGTCATCCTCTAGCTATGTGGAATTACTGCGTATGCCCAGTAATAATCCAAGTTCAACTTGGTTAACCCTTGAATTGCTTATGCCTTTTCTTTATCTTTCTATTCCCAGTTTGTTCTTTACCATTGCTTTCTTGCATTTTTTGGGTTTTAAAAGTGACTGAGCAGTTAGAGGCTTTGCTTCTTGAACAATTTTCTCAGCGATGCGCGATTAGTGCTAGGCGCTAATCGCGCATCGGAAACTGCCTCCGTTCCTTGATCCAGGCTTCTCTGATGCGTTTTTCGCCTTTAGTGACTTTTCCTTCATCGCGTATAAGCTTCAAAATTTGTAAAAATACTGCTTTCGTGATCCCTTAACCTTGAGCGTTAAACCGCTGTTGATATCAGCATCCTTCAATTACTCATTCAATCATGGCTGAAAGATCTGTAATGGATAGCTCAGCAGCATTCTGTGAATCTGCGACTCTGTTGCATGCGGGCGTCTTTTCTCTATCTTTGAATATTGGAGTGTTACCCCTTTTTCCTCATAGCATCCTGTACATTGCTTTGCGTAACCTTTTGTTTTTCGTTCCTGCAGTTAACACATGAGGAGAGAGTAATGATAATAAAAATTGACAGGAAAGCTTTAAACTCTACGGATGTACAAAAACATGCCACCTGACGTGAACTGACTCTTCGAGCAAGACAAAACCATCTTTCATTAACAACTGGTGTATAATTCATTAATTAT
The DNA here is from genome assembly GCA_031772625.1 of Pinus tabuliformis. Taxonomy (NCBI): domain Eukaryota; kingdom Viridiplantae; phylum Streptophyta; class Pinopsida; order Pinales; family Pinaceae; genus Pinus; species Pinus tabuliformis. Next base: position 521,298,014 of record CM062820.1, on the reverse strand, counting down.
CATTAAAGCACGTGTCCAGTTCTTGGTTTATGAAAAAAATTTCTTGAATATTGAGCCAGGACATTTGCGATGGACTGTTTCTGCGATTCGCATCGCAGCATCGCATTATCGCATTATCACAATTTCATTGTGTTGTGTTATCGCAAGATCCTTAATTGCACTATCGTAAGATTGCGGATCGCAATATCGTAGTATCACGAAATCGCAGATCGCTGTAATCATTAAATCGTTATGTGTTTTTCATGCGACTTTGCAATATGCGATATGCGATATCACATATCGCATATCGGCGATTTTTTGAGATTTTCCAATGTGAGTGTTTATTAATGTATGCGATGCGATGTTTCTTAAGGAGTAAAAATACATGAGCCTTAATTGATTTTTTTTAATTTTTACTAAGGGTCCCCACTTACCTAGTGTTATTGCTAATACTAAATAAGGAGGGGGGTTGTTGATGGCCACAACAATTGGCGATTCACTTGGAAGAACCAGTTATCTCTGTTTTTTTTTATTGAATTTTCTAAACTTCCAAAACAGAAAATTTTTCAGAAAATTAAATTTTATTATGGAAAGATAAAGTACATTGTGCTCTAATCTGTCAATGATATTTTGTTTCAACCATTTTCCACTTTGATTATTTGCTTCCTCAGGCTAGTCCTTGTATTTACATCAGTTATTACTTGGTCTTGTAAAGATAAAACAAAGTCTTCTCTGTAAACCAGTTTTTAAATATGCTCATTTGTCATAGGTAGAGCCTCTGCTGCCAGCAAGCGTTTATAGCCTCGACAGGGTTACCTGTTACCCAACAATGATCCTGTATCCTACTTAAGGCAGCCTACAATTTTCAAAGAAACATCCATATCCACACTGATTGCTTTGATTTTATTTTTATTCTTAAAGAACAACGTCTTGGTTTGGTAGCCAAATTATGACACAGTCATTCACTTGATTTATAACTTTGCTGAATAAGCTGGCTCGTGATGAGACCCCTTGTCTTTTGATTGCAACAATCTTGAGTCATTGTCCTGTTGTGGTGTACAGTATTGGCAAAGTCAGCAAGTTATAATATCTGTGATTATGATAAGCCTGCTCGTGATGAGACCTCTTATTCTTCAAGATAAAGTGTATCTTTGGGTTGTTCCTCTGAAAGTTGTGATTTCCTTAGCAGGGAGGAAGTCATTGTTTCCTTAAGATAGCTCTGGATGACAATAGTAGAGTTTTTTGGAAACAGTTGTTCTACAGAGAATCTTTATTTTGTTATTGATACCTTTCATTGTACTGAGATAAAATAATTTCTTCACTAAAGGTTGTTTTCATCAAACTTTTTGAAGTTGAAATTAGTATCATATCTAGGCTAGAGTTTTTTTTTAACTGTATCTATCAATAATAAAGATCAGTTTTCCAAAAGATTTGCTATTTATACAAGCGAAAAGTTCAAAATCTGAAAGAGAATTGGTGTCTTTTTCGTAAATTCCTAATGTAACCACTCACCACTGGTTTTATTATGAAAAAGAAAAACAACTATTCTACAAAAAATAGAAGAATAATCATCTATGGAAAATATTTCTTGAGAATTTGTCCATTAACAGGCAAAGGATCCCTTTTACCTACTAAATCCTGTAACACAAACGTTGATGGACCTATGACTTCTACAATTTGAAAAGGACCAAGCCACATTCTTTGAAATTTTGTATGTTTTCCCTTTTCTTCACGAGCCTTGTCCCACTTTAAAACTAAATCTCCCATCTAAAAGTCTTTTCTGGTCATTATGTTTGAATCAAAAGAGGATTTTACTAGTGCTTGATGATGATCATGCGTTTTCCCAGCCTGTTCTCATTGTTCTTCTAATTTAATTATTTCCATTTGTCTTAGCTGTAAGGAGGAAGTGGGTACTTCATCAATGTATTGAACTAAAGACAAAGAAGGAATGGCTAAGTGCGTCAGAAGAACCACTTCTTTCCCATAAACTAAATTAAAGGGAGAAGTGCCAATAGAAGCTTTTTGCGTTATTTGGTCTGCCCATAAAGCATATATCAAAGCCTTGTGCCAATTCTTATGATTTTGGTCAACTGTTCTTTTAATAATCCTAATTAGGTTTTTATTTGTGGACTCAGCTAACCCATTACCTTATGGGTAGTAATTGGCCGAATATTTAAGTTTGAATCCTCTTTTAAGTGCGAATTCAGTCATTGCATTTCCAGAAAAGTATGATGCATTATCAAACATTAAAGCGGATGGCAACCCAAACCTGGTGATTATAAATTGATCTATGAACTCAATGATATTTTCAAAATTAGCCGTCTTGAGCGGAACTGCTTCTACCCACTTATTAAAATAATCTGTTGCTGTGAGGATGTATCTATGCTGCTTAGAAGAGTGAGGAACGATCTCACCTATTATGTCCAAGCCCCACTGACTGAAAGGTTGCTCGATGTTTACCGGCTGTAGTGGCAAGGATGGCTTCTTTTGTCTTCCAGCAGTAGTTTGGCAGACTTGGCATCTCCTCACATAACTGTGCGAGTCTTTAAATAACGTGGGCCAGTAATATCCTGCGCGTAATATTTTATGTGCAGTAGCATCTCCAGCATAGTGTCTGCCTGCCGGCCCATCGTGGAGTTCCTGCAAAATTTTTTCAGATTCAGATTTCTCAAGACACCTAAGAAGAACAGAATCATAATTTATCCTAAAAAGAATATCATTTATGAGCTGATATTGTTTGGCTTTCAACCTTAGAGCTCTTTTCTTAGTATGATCGAGGTGTGAAGGAGCATACCCGTTCTTAAGATAATAAATGATATCGGCGTATAATGAATCAGCATTGTTTAGGCTTACCTCACACATTTGTACCTCTTTAGATGGAATTTCAGAAATTTGTGATGCTCCAGCCAGCATTTTGCAGAAGCCTTGACCTCTTACAATGTTTGCTGGTTTAATCTCAATGTCATATTCCTGTAAGGCAGTAACCCAATTGGCCCTTTTCTCACCCACATCTTTCTGTACTAGAAGATTCCTTACCACTGGAAACGGTACTATAATCTTAGTATGGGTTTTGAGTAAGAAAGGTCTGAAGTATTTGACCGCTTTGAAAATAGCATAAGCCTGCTTCTCCACATCTGAATAATTTAGTTCAGCACCCTGTAAATTTGAGCTAAAAAACGCAATTGGGGCTTCAGCTTTTTCTTGATTTGCTTGAGTTAATATCGCAGCATATGACTTATTTGAGGAAAATGTATATAAAATAAAAGGCTATGAAAAATTCGGAGTTGCTAAAGATGGAGCATTAATAATAACTTGTTTGATTAGGTTGAATGCTTCATGTTCATCTTGGACCCATTTAAAATTTGAATTCTTTTTAATCATGGTTTGCAAAGGAGACACGATTCGTGAAAAATCTGGAATGAATCTCTTTACAAAGTTGATCTGACCAAGGAAAGATTGCATGGCTTTTTTGTTGTAAGGTAGGGATATTTCAGAAATTTCTTTGATTCTGTCGAGATCGATGTGAATATCGGATTTTGACACTATGAATCCTAGAAGTTTCCCTTCACTTAGTGCGAAAAAGGATTTCTTTGGGTTAAGTGAAATTCCATACCTTAAACATCGTTGAAAGATTTGTTTCAATTCTTTGAGATGGTCGCTTCGTTTCTTCAAGTACACTGTTATATCATCCAAATGAATTACTACAGATTTATTGACTAAACCTTTAAATGCGATGTCCATGGCTCTCTGAAATGTAGCACCAGCATTAATCAAACCAAATGGCATCTTTCAATATGCGTATGTGCCCCATTTAGTTCTGAATGTGGTTTTCAATTGATCATCAGGATGTACCAACACTTGATTGTATCCTCAAAATCCATCTAAGAAAGACATTAGTTCTGAGCCCGCCACTGCCTGCAGTATCTGTTCCATAGGTGGTAAAGGAAAATTATCTTTTTGACAGGCTTTGTTAAGGTTTTGAAAGTCAATGCAAATCCTAATATCTCTGTTTTTCTTTCTAACAGGTACCATATTGGAGACCCATTTGGAATTTTTGACGGGAAAGATTATTCTGGCTTTCAATAACTTATTGAGCTCAGTTTTTATCTGATTTTCTAAATTTGGGTGGATCTTTCTCAGCTTTTGTTGGACAGGTTTTTCATTATCGATCATGGGAATAGTATGTTGGATGATGGAAGTGTCGTATGTTTTCAGCTCATCATAATTCTAGGCAAAAACATTTTTATATTGTCTCAAAAGACGAATATACGCAAGTTTCTCTTCAGGGGCTAGGCCGAGGCCTAGATTAATGTTTTGTGGTTTAGCATCGGTTCCTAGGTTTACTAATTCGTAGTTCAAGGTTGAACTTTGGAGTTTTGAATTGGTAGACCTCTTAAACCGATCTTTCAAATCGTACAAGTCTTCTAACTTGACCACCGACTTAGGTATAGCATTGTTAGTGCTATCTTGTTGCAATTGTTGATCGTGTTGGTCTTCGTCAATTATTTGATTGGAGTAGGATCCTTCAGATGTGAGGAAATTTACAATATCAGGATCGTCATTGAATACTCTCCAATTTGTGATGTTATCAGGAATGGATGGTCTAAAGATTAATTCTATTGAGAATCTATCTGGACTAAAATCTTCGGAAGGAATAAGCTTAGAAGCTACGTTAGCCAAAAGGTCTGCACTTGCATTTTGGAGTCTGGGGATTGAAGAAATATTAAACGCTATGAAATGCTCAGTCAAATCTTGAACTAAGGATTGATAATGTTTTAAATGACCTGATAAGCAATGTATAGTGTTACGTAGCTGTTTAACCACAATCTCAGAGTCTCCAAAAACTTGAAGATACTTGATGTCTAACCCAATTTCTTTGTACAAGCCTTGGACCAAAGCCTCATATTCTGCTATATTGTTTGTGCAATCGAATTCGAGTCTGCATGTGAGCATGATTTTATCTCCTTCTGGACTAATCAGAATGCATCCTGCTCTTGCTCCTTCGTTAGATCTAGAACCATCAAAAAATAATTTCCAAAACAAAGATTTTTTTACAGGTTTATCTAAAAAATTGATACATTTTGAACTATCTGTTCGAGAAAAATTTTCGACTTGGGACAGAACAGACTGTTCTAAATAGGGTGACGCATGAACATTGAAATTGCCGAGGAAAGAATCTACTAAGTAATTGCCAATAATGCTACTGTTCTACGCTACTGGTTCATTCTCCCCCTCTAGCTCCGTTACTATGTACTTCTGATGTAACTCTTGCTCAACTTTTATTTGATTCGGTTTACCATTGTAGGGAAACCACATGTGCGACCAGTCAGTTATGAAGTACCCATGAAGTTTTTCTGACCAATCCCTGCTAAGAATTAGGCCATAGAATTCAGGAATGTCAGCAACTAAAATGTCAATAACTTGACATACCTTTGGGTTGGACGACAACCTTATGGTTACTTGATTTAGTTCGCCAATCACTTCGACTTGAGATCGATCTAGCTGAACTATGCGCACAGTGGATTTCTGCGGTTGAATATTTAACTTGGCACATATGGATTTGGGTAAAATATTCGATGGAATCTACCAAACAATTGTGCACATTTTTATTGAAGATTTCATAAGTAAGGAGAAACGGGGGAGTGTGAGATCTTGATCTTCCTCCAATTAGAGCGATGTCATTTGGATCAATTTTATTGATCGCGTTAGTTGGAGGTCTTCCCATGTTATGGGAAGCTTGAGAAAGTACAGCGACAGGCAAAGGTGCAATCGGCACAGCATGTAATTCTTTCATCATTATCTTTTGTTGATGCTTCAACTTGCTCAGTTCGTAAAGGGTGATGTTGGCCCTAGTCTTCTTCATGTCTTCTATAATATTTTACTCCATTTCATCTGACACTATCAGTGTTTTAGATGGAGTTTTTTCATCTATTTGGACTGGGCTGGTTTGAGTCGCTTTAGATGTTGTTTTCTTTGTTGCGACTTTATCCTTTGTTGTAGAGCTTGCACTCTTCAGCTTAGGGGTAGTTTGGGGAGGATCAAGCTGATTTTTACTTCGTGTGCTAACTGGGAATACTTCTTGATCTTCTTCTTGTGGGAGGATGAAATCCGACATTCCTTGTAATTCCACAACTTCTTCGTCATCGGTCTACCCTTCAGTAGAAATTTCCTCTTCCTCTTCCTCAGATTCAGCATTCGAAATGGCATTAGGTGGCTTTGAATCCGTTGAAGGACCTATTTTAAAAGCTCTGTAGGGCTTTTTTGAAGAAGTTTCTGCTACTTGCTTTTTTATGTCGACCATGTCATTGGACACGGTCTTGAGAACTTTCTGCTATCCTTCCAAATCAAACAGATCTTTTGCTTGTTTTTTCTTGGAGTCTTCTTTGAGGTGACTTTTTTGGATTTACGTTCCTCTATCACTGATTTCTTTTCCAGGGCTATTATTCGTTTCTCCACTACTATTGCTTCTTTCATGTTATCGGCTAAGGTTTTTTTATTAGCCTTGTCCACGAAGATTGCTATGTTCGATGGTAGAGTGGTGATATACCATTCACATCGTACCTCTTCGCTGGGCTGGGAAGCAGTAGGAATTTTGTTGAAAATTTTGTTGAAACGTAAATTGAAATCCTTGATAGGCTCTCTAGTTTCGGCTCTAATATTGGATAGGTCATTGATTAACATTGCCGTAGACATGTCATCACCAAACTTGGTCAGGAATTGCTCCTAGAAGATGTCCCAACTTGTGATGGATCCAGAGGGTAATGAAAAATACCATGACCCAACTGTTCCTTGCAGAGTATAAGGAAAAAGCCGAACAACAACATCTTCATTAGTAACCCCATTGAGATTAATGGAAAGCATGAAGTTGTTTATGTGCTCTTCTACTAGCATGCCTGCCTCGAGACTAAATTTAGGCAGCCATTTCTCAGGATGGGCCGGTATTTGACTCAAGGGTGCAGGCATTAGCACTGCCCTAGGCTTATTCCATGGAGACTGGGCCATTGTTGAACTGCTAACAGAGGAAAGTGCAGAAGATGAATGCAACCCTTTTATGTGGATCCCTAGCATCCATAGCTCTTCTAGTGATTATGTCCAGAGTAAATAGATAGGTTATTTTTGGTGCGATGGACAATTTATTTTCCCGAGCCATTCTTCCCAATGAAAATTTTTATTCCCTTTGGCTAGGAGGATGAGGATATTACAATTGTAGATGATTGAGGAGGAGTAGTGGGTGTTCCAGTGGACGGATGGACGATGATCTGGAGTGGTGGAGTGGATGTTTGACTTCGCGGTGAAGAAGTTGAGATGGACGATGTTGACGAAAGAGTCTCATTGTCAGACTCTTTAGGTGATTTTCTCGCTCTTTTCTTGGTGGGGAGAGGTAATTCAGTTGGCTGAACGCCAAACTTTTCACTCTTTAGCCTGGTCAGGGGATGAGCAGGATTATACTGCAAAGTCACTCTGCCTTGAGATTTATCAGACCTTTGAGGAGAAATGGAAAATCCCTGAAGTTTGTGAATCAGGGATTCGACTTCAGGAAGTTCAACGGTAGATTGTTCTAAAATATCAGGCTGTGTAGCAGCGGCTGATACTCAAGCGACTTCTGACTCTAGATTTAAGTGTAATGGAGAAGTCGGGGGAGATGATGAGGGCGATTTACTCTCAGAATGGTATTCAGATTTGGATTTACTTGCCATTCATAGTTCATGCCCTCCTAGTGCAAAATATGTTGAAGCCCAGAAAATCGGGTCGACAACAAGGGGGATACCCACCCGGTCTAGACCTTGGTTGGCAGCTCCTTATCCGTTTGGTATAGCGGGTCTGACTAGGGATAATGGGACCAGTTTCCCAATCTATGAGTGTGTGTGTGTGTAGAATTTGATGTTGCTGATCTAACAATTCCTATTTAAAATATTCTAATTCTAATTCTAATCTAATTCTATGCTATTGTAATCTAATAAACAGCACATCTAAATCTATACTAACCTGGGATGTAATTCTTCTATTATGCGATCTAAAGAGATTTCAAATAACCACTGGTAATAAAGATCATTCAATGATTATAAGAAAGGAGATCAATAAAGATGAACCACTTCGCATAAAAAATTAGACGAAACAGTTGTGAAAAACATATTGCATAATGAGCTATTCATACATTAAGAATAAATAAATAGCTATCACCGTACAAAAGTTCCAAATGATAACTCAAGCATTCATGCAATAATACATAAACAACTAAAAACTGTATATCACTTTAACATATAAGCAGAAATGGTCAAGAGATAAAAGTACCATTTATGACTAGTCCTACTCATAAGCTTCAAGCGACAATGATTTATCTCTCCTTGCTCTAACATCCACTAAGAGTACAGAAGTGCAACATCAGTAGCAGATATCAAATGCAAACATCAACAAATCTTGATCCATTCATTCACCAAAACCTCCTCTGAGAGTGCAAAAGTGCATGTTCTGAGGACAAGTTTTTGATAAATTTCTGGACCCTTCTCTAAATGCATGAGAAGGGTTTAAATACTACTAACTAAATAACTTAATTACACAGATTCAGGATACGGTTTAAATGACCACCCTTTTTCTAAGCAAAACTATTTCTAAAAATTAAATCTAATATCTAACTATTTCTGCATTTGCTCCTTAATGTTGTAAGCATTCAGTATTTTCCTGGGTAGAGTCGGTTGACTGTCTTCCACTTTTGGTTGAGCTAAGCAAACAGAAATGGTAAGAGCTGGCACCATTTTTCAGCAACATCGATGATATACTCGATAGTCATCCTCTGGCTATGTGGAATTACTGCGTATGCCTAGTAATAATCCAAGTTCAACTTGCTTAACCCTTGAATTGCTTCTGCCTTTTCTTTAGCTTTCTGTTTCCAGTTTGTTCTTTACCATTGCTTTCTTGCATTTTTTGGGTTTTACAAGTGACTGAGCAGTTAGAGGCTTTGCTTCTTGAACAATTTTCTTAGTGATGCGCGATTAGCACTAGGCGCTAATCGCGCATCGGAAACTACCTCTGTTCCTTGATCCGGGCTTCTCTGATGCGTTTTTCGCCTTTAGCGCCTTTTCCTTCACCGGGTATAAGCTTCAAAATTTGTAAAAATACTGCTTTCGTGAGCCCTTAACCTTGAGCGTTAAACCACTGTTGATATCAGCATCGTTCAATTACTCATTCAATCATGGCTGAAAGATCTGTAATGGATAGCTCAGCAACGTTCTGTGAATCTGCGGCTCTATTGCATCCGGGCATCTTTTCTCTATATTTGAATATTGGAGCATTACCCCTTTTTCCTCATAGCATCCTGTACATTGCTTTGCGTAACCTTTTATTTTTCGTTCCTGCAGTTCACACATGAGGAGAGAGTAATGATAATAAAAATTGACAGGAAAGCTTTAAACTCTACGGATGTACAAAAACATGCCACCTGACGTGAACTGACTCTTCGAGCAACACAAAACCATCTTTCATTAACAACTGGCATATAATTCATTAATTATCATTAAAGTGCGTGTCCAGTTCTTGGTTTATGAAAAACTTTTTCTTGAATATTGAGCCAGGACATTTGCGATGGACTGTTTCTGTGATTCGCATCACAGCATCGCATTATCGCATTATTGCAATTTCATTGTGCTATGTTATTGCAAGATCACTTGATCACACTATCGCAAGATCGTGGATCGCAGTATCGCGAAATCGCAGATCGCTGTAATCGTTAAATCGTTATGTGTTTTTCATGCGACTTTGCGATATGCGATATGTGATATCGCATATCACATATCGCGATATCACATATCGGCGATTTTTTGAGATTTTCCAATGTGAGTGTTTATTAATGTATGCGATGCGGTGTTTCTTAAGGAGTAAAAATACATGAGCCTTAATTGATTTTTTTTAATTTTTACTAAGGGTCCAAACTTACCTAGTGTTATTGCTAATACTAAATAAGGAGGGGGGTTGTTGATGGCCACAACAGGTACATAGAAACAAACTTGGTGCTAGAAGTCGCAAGTGTATCTTCTTGGGGTATTCAAACACCTCCAAAGCATACCGCCTCTATGATGAAGTAAATAAGAAGTTTGTTGTATCTAGAGATGTAATTTTTCTTGAATCATCCAAAACTGACAATGTTGTTGAGCGACAACTTGATCGCTTGGATAGATTCGCAAAAGCAAAATCATTTCAAGAATTTGATAATCAGATTCCACATCTTGAAGGGGGGATTCCTATACTAGATCAACATGTGGGATCTTCTTTTGAAGAACACTCTCCCCCGCATGAAACTCCAACAATGGATGATGCTTTAAGTGATGTAATTGATAGAATTTGGAGACTTAATCTTGATTCAGTCCCAACTCAATCAATGAAGCAGCCTGGACCATCAAAAGAACGTCCCCCAAAGTGGGTGACAAAGACACTTGAAAGTGTTCATCCTGATGAAGTTGGAAAGACAAGAACTAGAAATTCAAACCAGCAAAATGGAGGTGATGTAAATGACTCTAATTCACCTGTTGATATGGATGTTTCTTATGATTGTGAATTGAACTTGTCTACAGATTTTAAACCAACTTCCTTCAAAGAAGCTGCTTCTCATGATGAATGGAAAGAAGCGATGCAAAAGGAGTATGATGCCCTCATAAAGAACGACACTTGGAAGCTAGTTGATCCCCCATTAGGAACCAAACCAATTGGCTGCAAGTGGGTCTACAAGAACAAGTATAAAGATAATGGTTCACTTGACAGGCACAAAGCTAGGCTTGTGGCAAAAGGTTTTACACAGAAGGAAGGGGTCGATTATGAGGAGACTTTTGTCCCCACAACAAAATGGGCTACCATCCGGACACTCTTTGCACTAGCAGCTCAGAACGGTTGGAAAGTCCATCAAATGGATATAAAAACTGCTTTCTTGAATGGAGATCTAAAAGAGAATGTTTTTATGTCCCATCCTGAAGGATTTGCTGTGAAAGGACATGAACATAAAGTATGCAAACTTGTGAAGTCCTTGTATGGCCTCAAACAAGCACCGCGAGCCTAGTATGAAAAACTAACTGTGCATCTTCTGAAACTCAATTTCAAACATTTTGATCTTGATGATACAACTTTATTTGTCAAGAAAGTTGGAAAAACAGTTGTATATCTTGTGGTATATGTAGATGATCTTTTGATGACAGGGAACAATGAAAGCTACATTGCATCCATAAAGAAGGAATTGGGGAAAAGTTTTGAAATGACTAATTTGGGCTATGTTCATTACTATCTTGGCATTGAAGTAACCCAACATCTCAAAAGAAATACATTGGAGATCTGTTGAACAGGTTTGGCATGACAGAGTGCAATCCTCTTACTACTCCAATGGAACAAAACTTAAAGCTCACATCTATTGAAGGAAAAGAATTTGAGGATGCAACAAAGTATAGACAACTTGTAGGAAGTCTCAACTACCTAACTACTACCAGACCAGACATTTCGTTTGCTGTTGGAATCCTCCAGGTTTATGCAAAAGCCTTGTGAGGGACATTGGTCTACTGCAAAAAGAGTTCTAAGGTACTTGAAGGGAACTCAAGACTTTGGAATCAAGTATACATAGGTGGACGACTTCAGCTTGATTGGATACTCTAATTCAGACTTCGATGGAGACAAAGAAACTGGGGTATCAACTTCAGGATATGCTATGAGTCTTGGATCAAGAGCTATCTCCTAGAGATCACGCAAACAATCAGTTCTAGCAGATTCCACAACAGAAGTAGAATACGTGGCAGTAGCTAAAGCAACAAAAGAAATTGTGTGGCTCAAGAAAATTCTTGAAGATTTCTAGGTAAAACAAGTATAATCAACTCCACTCATGATTGACAATACCTCTGCAATAAAGTTGGCCAAGAACCCAAAGTTCCATGATCAAACGAAGCACATCAATACTAAATATAATCTGATTCGACATCATGTTGAGGCCAAAACAATCCACCTCCGTCATTGTTCCACAAATGAGCAAATTGCATACATCTTCACCAAAGCGCTTGGAAGAGAAAAGCTTGAATGATTCAGAATGATGCTTGGACTCACCAACATCCCTTCAGATTAAGGGGGGAATGTTGACACCTAATCCTTATGATTGGGCAAATTTATGTAAATAATTAAATTAGAAATGTGAACAGTCATCGGGAGATGAACTGAACAGTCTCTCTCTGTTGTATATAACAACAGGGAGAGACTGTTGACACCTAATCCTCATGATTGGGTGAATTTATGTAAATAATTAAATTAGAAATGTGAACAGTCATCGGGAGATGAACTGAACAGTCTCTCCCTGTTGTATATAACAAAGACCTACCTGATGGAATAATATACTAATTAGTTTTTGCTTTGTGGAGTTACTGCCTAGCCTGACATGCTTTGGTTCATGAACCTTCTTTTGAAGATTCCATCATAGGATCTTAAAGACCCTTGCCTTGCAAATTTTTCCTTTTATTTTGATGATGGAGGTCTTCTAAGGTTCTTAATCACAATCAATTTTTCTTTCATCGTGGATGAGGTCCTATACTAGGTATGCTCCTTCTACATGAATATATTGAGCTATATCTACCAAGCTCCTATATTCTAGAAGATGTTTCTAACCATGCATTTTGTTCTTATTAATAAATTTTTCTTCTACATGAGTATTTTGAAATCTATGGACATCATGCTTCTAGATTCTTAGAGGATGTTTCCAGCCATGCAATTTTATTCTATTCCTACATGCTCCTATAGTACTCAAAAACTTGAAAGAAGACTTGAAGTAAATAGTTTGACTTAGTCATAGTAGAGATCCAAAGGATCTTCCTTCTTTTACTTCTTTCCTTCTTCTTTCACCTCTTGAGTCATGTGAGCTTATTCCCTTTTTCTTTTGTTGTTGTTTTCATTCTTAAGCTTAGGAAAATTCATTTTGTAATGTCCATATTCTTGGAATCCAAAATATTTGAGTTTGAACATGTCTTTGTTGTTTGTTCTTCGTGAACCAAATTTGCCAAATTATCCCTTTCTCTTGGCCATGGTAGCAAATGCTTTCTCCTTTGATCCCACACCTTTTTCTTTAAGTTTGGTTTCCTTTGTCCTGCATAGAGACCACATTTCACTGAGTGTGGTTGCTTTCTTCTTGGCATATATGCTAGATGTGAAGTTGCCCCAATCCTTAGGTAGAGCATTGAGTACTACAGTTTCATTTCTCTATTAGACATGACTTCCTCCCAAGATCTTGAAGTTGATCTCTCATTTCAAAGATTTTCATGAAGTAGGGAGCTATTCCTTCCTTTGTTATCTTCATCTTGTAAAATTCATTTCTTACAGATATTAATTCTCTGGTTGTGGATATCGAGAATAACTCTATTAGCTTATCATAAATTTCTTTTGATGTCTCAAATTTGGAGACATAAGGAATGAGAGAGTCTTTGATTGATTCTATTAGAATCCTTTGAGCTCTTGTCTCATCCTTATTGTACTTAGCTAAGGCTTGAGTTTGTTCCTTAGCAGGGATAGTGATATTCCCTTTGACATGTTCTAGGAGTTCATTCTCTTTGAGAAGTAAATCAATCCTCTTCTTCCATGCAAGAAAGTTATTGGTACCTACCAATTTGTTGCTTTCCTTACAAAAAGACATTGATGTATATTCAGAAGGGGACATGTATGTAGAGCCTTGAACCTGTACCTCCTTACACACCCTCTCAGCCTTCTTTTCCCATTCATTTCCTCCTTTTCCCACTCATTTTATCCACCAAGTTGATTAAATCATTGTATTTTAGGACTTTTTACATGGTTTTCTAACTACGCTGATGACTGTTGTTTGGTTTAGAATTTTGGTTCAGAGTGCTGCGTTTCCGCAGCCAACACAGGTTTCCGCAGCTGATCCAGGTTTCCGCAGCCAGCACAGGATTACACAGCTGTTTTATTAAATGATATGTTACAGGTGTCCTCCGAGAAGATGAGCCACATGGGCAAGTTCCAGGGGTCAAGGACATGGCACGTGTCCCTCCAGATCACCCAAAATAGCCATAAAAGCCCGCAGTCAACGAAGAGGCAAATACCGGTCAACAGAAGTGTTCAGTGGTGGCACGGCTCTGCGTTGCTCTGTTTTTGGGCACGTGAAGCTAGGTGGCATCATTCTCAACCACGGAGACAATCTAGAAGCACGAATCCAACAGCCATACTCTCCAGATTGAATGAACACGATGACAGTTACCTAGATCCGGGGACGCAGAGGATTCACGTGTTTTTAAACAGCGGGTTGAATAGCATAGATCTCGTTAAAGTAGTTTGCTTTCTCCTTATAAATAAAGCGTCCTTGAACACTGTAGAGTTAATCGTTTTTGTAATCATTTTGTATGTAATTTTGAGCTCCCCACTGTAATTTACATTTGATGTTCAATACATGAGAAGATTGTTTTTCATTTAAGCGTATAACTGCTCCTTGAACCGGCTGAAGTAGGCAGAGGGCCCCTGTTTGCTGAAGCCCTGTACAGTAACCTTTAATTTCTTGCATTTCTTTTTCTTGTTTCATGTATATTAGCTGTACAGATGTCTTTTAAATTGCTGCGTTTTTATTTCTTTTCAACATGTATATTAGCTGTACATAAACTTTGATTTCTGTTGATTTACATTTCTGCACTTTTATGTTCATGACTGATCAGTGTGTTATGCAGGTTTCTTAGCCAAGCCCGGGACAGTTTTCCTTCTTTTCTTTTCATAACTAGTGGCATGCGTGATCATCTTGTCTATGTTGCTGACCTTCATTTTTCTGCAGTTTGATTTTCCTTACTGTCATTTCTCTAACTTGTATATTTACTTTCTGCTCTTAAGATATCAAGCTGTTCATCTATTGATGGTTCCTTTTCCATAATCAAATAACTTTATTGGGAGCCAAAATATCACTTAGTATAGCTTGATTTAGTTTGTTTTAGAACTCACATTACTTGACTTATTCATAACTATTTCTTACATGGTAAATTCAGCTGAAAGGCAAAAGGTTAAGAGAAAGTTAAAGTAGTGTGATTAGTTTCTTTTATGTAGTTTAACTTAGATTTAGTTGAAATAGTGTGAAATAGTTGTTTTTACTTTTAGTTGAATTTAGTATAGATTTCATTTTCATTTTCATTCAGCAGCAGAGATACTGGGCCGATGTCATTAGTCCTTTATTTGATGTCTTTACTTTCTTTTAAGAATTGAATTTATTGCAGTTGTTGTTCAAGCTTTCTTGTAGAATACTTTTTAAGTTTTGAGAAATCACTTAGAGATCACCACAATCATCCACATTTCACTTGCTTTATTACATTTCCATCACATCATAGTAGGAAAGATACATTCAAAAACAAACTTAAAAAAGATAAAAACGACAAAAGACTAAGAAAACATTTACCTAAGTACATATAGTACACCTCACTTCATCAGCTTACGAGCCCCGGGTTGAGATTTAAAAGTTGCAATTTAGACATCACTAAATTGACCAAACAATGTACTTACTTGATAGATTTTGTGATGTAGTGGATTTTTTTTCTCCTTGAAGAATTGATGACTTGCCTTCCTAGGATCTTGATGTTCTTCAAGTTGCCTTCTTCAAGTGGACTTGATTGACGATGAGATTTCTTGATGACTTGTAGCTTGATGTAGGTCCTTCTTCAATCTGCTCTTCTTTGTAGGTGCCTTTATGTAAGGCTCTTCTTCTTGCTATGTAGAGTTCCTTGATGAATGATGGATTATATACCTTCTTATCCTTGAAGTGATTGAGACTTCTAGGATTGATGCTTCAACCTTGTAGATGTACTTCCTTGATGAGTGTTCTTGAGATGCCCTTTCCTTGATGTGTCACCTTAGCTCCGATACCATGTTGAAGAATCTAGGGCAAATATGTGTAGTGTGATTCTTCATTAGTTAATAAAAATTTGTGGAGTATTTTTAATTTTTATTTTTAGCTTAATATTCTTCTTATTATTAATGCATGTGTGTGTACTTCATAAAACTACTGCCAAAACATAAGAACAAGAACACAAGATGTTGGCTCTCTGTCAGGGCCAAAACCTCTCTTCTCTTGAGAGGAAAACCATTTCACAAATTTCTCTTATTGAAGCTTCAATTGATCAATGCCAAACCCTAGACCTGATAAGCAGATCCTCCAAGCACAAGTCAAGTCCTCTCCTCTTTTCTGCACTTTGTTCTCCGGCACATAGGCTTCCTCCTTCCGGCACTTTGCTCCTCAGCACTTCGTCTTCCTTCTTTGTTTCTTGTCTAGAGATAGACCTTCCTTGAGTGAGCCTTCTAGATGAGGTGTTCCTCTTCTATCCCTTTCTCAAGTAAACTTATTCTTTGACCAACCAAGATCCTTCTTGAGATATGAGTGTATGATTGTACTACTGTTTTGTTGCCCTAGTTTCTCCCACATGTGGGAGGTTCACTAGGGGTTGTATGCCCTTCTCTCCTTCGCTTGAGTGTATTTCTTCTACGCTTGAGTAGGAGGCCTTGTAGGCCTAGATTTATCCCCAAACAAATATAGATGGGTGACTTTGAATTGCTTATGTCCTAGCCGCAGGGACATCCCTTTGTTTCCTCGTATGTGTGACTGCAGTAGGCTTCAGAACAACCCTAGTAACTTCACTATTCTTCCTTGCTTCTTTGCTTGAGTGGGAGGCCCTTTAGGCCTATGTTCTTAGCCCAATTAATGAAGTTTGTGGGACTGTGATAGAGGGCTGCTATGATAGCAAGGAGACCCTCTCCTTCTTCACACATGTGACTATCTTTTAGTCCTAGAACAAACCTTCAAAGCTTCAGTATTTCTTCCTCCTTCGCTACACTTAGATACCTCTTCCCTTGACTTTTCTGTACCCTTTACTCGTCCTCTTTCTCACTGATTTTAGAGATGATATTATTTTCCTTTGAGGAGGTGAAATGACTCCTTATATAGGAATCTATCTCCTTCTTTTAGGCTGACTAGAGGCAGACATGAAGGCTTGAGGCCGACTTGCTTGACATATTTCAAATTGCTTCTTTTAATGGTGGCATTGCTTGGAGGAGGCTTATGACTTTGCTTGGAGATATTCTTATGACCCTAATACATATTATTGCATGGTATAACAATCCCTTAAGGTATTTAACCTTTTATTTTGATTATTTGACTCCCCTGTAGCACATTAACTAGTGGTAGACCTATTTCAATGAGGAAGAAACTCATTGACATATATTATAAAAATAATATTTATTTTCTTGAATAAGTACAAATATCAAAAGTACATTTATGAAGACCGAACCAAGTTACATTTCCTTCAACATAACCATGGTCCAACGTCGAATTGTGACAAATATTGTCTCAATATGAAAGTCAACCATGGTCAACCATCTTTATTTTACCAATTATAGTCTTTATAATATGGTTATATACCTTAGTTTATATCATTTATCTTAGGATTTATCATAGTATTTTCTCAATATGAAGGTCAATCATGGTCAACCATGGTCAATAATGGTCAACCATGGTCACCTTGTGACAAATATTGTCTCATCATCCAACATCATATTATGACAACCATGGTCAACCATTGTCCAATGTCCCATTGCGACAAAGATTGTCTCAATATGAAAATCAAACATAGACAATCATGGTCAACTATGGTCAACCACAATCCAATGTCGCATTGTGACAAAGATTCTCTCAATATGAAGATCAATCATGGTCTACCATGGCCAACCATGGTCCAACTTCGTATTGTGACAAAGATTGTCTCAATATTGAAATTGACCATGGTCAACGATGTTTGTTTTAGGGTTTATAATATTTATCTTAGGGTTTACATAACTTGGGTTTAGAATATTAATCTCTTAGGTTTAATATTATTCCCTTGGGTTTATAATTTCAAACCCTTGGGTTTAATAATCTAAGGGTTCATATTCCTAGGGTATAATATTATTGATAGGGTTTATAATATTGATCATAGGGTTTAATATAAATCCCTTGGGTTTATAATTGTTATGAAACCATCTCACAAAAAGATAGAAAAGATAGATCAATGCCTTAGAATTCAACCTCTTCAAGGGGGCAACCTCCTTTACATTACACAAATGAACAATTCTTCGATGATACAAATGACAATACCTCCTTTCTATATATAGGAGTCCAAGGGGTCATAATATAATCATTGATGACATAACAATAATAATGTAAGGGCACAATAATAAAAATAGTGGGCTTCTATGGGGCATAATAATAACAATATGGGGACTACATGGGCACACCAATATAATAAGGGGGTTGTACTAATAACAATAAGGGGTTACACTAGTAGTATAGGGACCTAACATGCCCCTCTCCTTCAAAAAGTGTTGTCCTCAACGCTTGAGTATTTCTTGATGCTTCTGTATAAAATTCTTGTCCTCCCATGTGGAATCTTTAGTGGGTAAGTTCTTCCACTTGATGAGGTACTCTGAAATTGATCGATTTCATAGTTTTCGGGTTCTTGAGAGTGCATCCGCAACAACATTTTGTTTCCATTTTTTATAGATGATTTCAAAGGCATAACCCAACATATTTGTGATCCATTTTTTCTATTCTTCTAAAGATAATCTTTGTTCTAAAAAGTATTTAAGACTATCATGATCAATTTTTACCTTAAAGTGTCTTCCCATTAGGTAAGGTCGCCATTTCTTAAGTGCATGTAGTATCACCAACATTTCCTTCTCATAAATTACTTACTTGAGGGAAATTTGTTTGTATGGATGTAGCTATAAAAATACCCAATTGCCTACATCAAAACTTCTTTCACTGCGATGTTGATTTGCCTATTGTTTCATTCAATTATGCATCAAAGTGGTGTTATCCTTTAAAAGTTGGAGAACTTTTTGTTGATGCTTGATGTGATCTTTCACTACTTGAATCTTTTTCTTCTTGATATGTCCTTCTATCTTGAGAGTGTCAGAAGTGGTAATTTCTTCCATTGCATTACAAGATATGGTTGGATTCATTTCTTGATGCTCAATGTGATCTTTCACTTCTTGAACATTTTTCTTCTTGATATGTCCTTCTATCTTGATAGTTTGAGGAGTTGTAATTTTGACCAATGCACTACAAGATATGGTCGGATTCATTTCTTCTTTCTCCATGTGATATTTCACTTCTTGAACCTTTTTCTTCTTGATATGTCCTTCTATCTTGAGAGTATGAGGAGTGGTAATTCTTGCCAATGCTTTACAAGATATGGTGAGATTCATTTCTTCTTTCTCTAGGGTTGGTTCCTGGTGTATATCGTCTTCTTTTGATGTTTCTTGATCCTTTTCTTCCTTCTCTTCATAATCTATGTAAAATAATTTCTTCTCAGCACACTTATGACCTTTAGTGTATTTGTTATCACAATTGTAACAAAGCCCCTTTTCTATTTTTTCTTTCAATTGTTGTGGTGTAAACCTTGTAGGTTGTGGAAGGCTAGGAGAAAAAACATTTCCATAATTATAGTCGTGAGTGGTGGGATTCCTTATTTCCATAATTTCGCTTTCAATTTTTCTTGCCAACCTAAAAGCCTTCTCCAATTATTAAGGTTCCCAAAGACAAACCTCAAGTTGAATGTTATCCTTTAAAGTCCCTATGAAGACATCAATCCTTTGCTTCTCTGGAATATCATTTACCATTTCATTCAATTTTTGAAATTACTCAACGTGATCTGTGATTGAACCCTTTTGTTTGAGATTTATCAATTGGTTAAACAAGGTGTTTCTATTTGTATCCTCATAATGTTATATCATTTCCTCCATGAAAATAGACCACGTGACAAGTGGTTTACGAGAACAAAGCCCTTTATACCATAAAAATTGATACGCTTCTAAATATGAAGATGCAATACGTACCTTTTGTAACATTTGCACCTCATGTAGGTCAAAATATTGCTCCATCTGTAGTATCCAATTTACCAGATCTTTTCCATCAAAATTGTTCATATCACTTTTTCTTGATTTTAGGAGCTCGATATTGAAACGAGTGTAACTTTGTAGTTTCAGATATTTAATTTTTGAAATATTGGCCTGTGATAGATCTATCAATCCTATTTCTAACCCCGTAAGTTTGATTGCAATTAGATTCCGAAGAAAGAGTTATGACAAATCTCTCACGATGGCCTAATTATATACTAGTTGAGTAGAGCGAACTTGTATTTCATGGCACATGTCACTGCTTTGACCTTCGGATCTGAAAATACACAAAGAAAAATACAGTCCCACCTCTTTCTGTAACTTCTTACGAAATTTCAATTTGATTCTCAGAGCGAAAGTTATGACGATTTTCCCATGGTCACCTATTTAGAATGTAATTGGGGAGTCTGCAAAAACGTGGCAAAAACCCTAACTTCCTCAGATTATATCTCTGAAAATATAGTGAGACAAGATTTGAAATTCAGACCCGAGCTTCACCAAGATTGTGGCTCAAATGGGTTTTAATTTCATAGTCTGAACCTTCATAAAAACAAAATTATAGCAAAAATTCCATGATGACCAGTTTGAGATGAAATTTTGGAGCTTGCAAAAACCTTAACTTCCTCAGGTCATATATCCACAAATATAGCGAGACAAGATTTGAATTCGAACTCGAGGTTCATATTAATTTCTTCTCAAATGGGTTTTTGTTTTAGCTTCTGAAACTTCGTAGTGAAAACATTATAGAAAAAATTCCATGATGACATGTTTGGAGCAGCAAAACCCTAGAATCCAAAGCCCTGATACCAAATGTTATGAAACGAGCTCACAAAAAGATAGAAAAGATAGATCAACACCTTAGAATTCAGCTTGTTCAAGGGGGCAACCTCCTTTATATTACACAAATGAACAATTCTTTGATGATACAAATGATAATACCTCATTTCTATATATAGGAGTCTAAGGGGTCATAATATAATCAAAGACGACATAACAATAATAATATAAGGGAACAATAATAACAATAGTGGGCTTCTATGGGGAACTATAATAAAAATATGGGGACTACATGGGCACACCAATATAATAAGGGGGTTGTACTAATAACAATAAGGGGTTACACTTCCCGGATGCGGGTGACATCACCGCCTATGCCGCGTGTTGAGGCAGTTAAGAGGCATGTGGCTTGTCACATGGGCCTCTGGCAGCCCGGACAAGCCACGCCATGCCAAACTGCTCGAACCTTAAATTCGCCGGAAGGCGATGCAATTGGTATTTTCGCAATGTCTCGGGGGGATGGGAATGTCGTTTGGCTGTCTCGTCTGGAGCAGAGGAGCGTTGGAGGAATGTACAGGGAGTTGCAGGCGCTATTCAATGCGCTGCAACATACGAGGAGCAAGGCGGTTAATAAGGAGGCCATCCTTACCGCTCAGATGAATCACAAACCAGTCGAGTGGGTAATTGCTTGGGATTCTGACAATCCAGAGGAGTGGGTAATTGCTTGGGATTCTGGAGGTATTGCTGGAGAGGCAGGCCATAGCCATATGCCGAGGGAGCGACTTAGGATGTGCAGTCGCAGAGGCATGTCTCGAGGGCGCTCAGGCTCCCAGAGGCCTGAAATCTCTCCTCCGTCTTCACTTGAAATCACCTCTGAGCAAAACAGGTCTCCAGGCCGTAATGCCAGAGGCAATTGTTGGGGTATGCCGGAGTGTGGCCATGCGGAACATCCGGCCATTCGCTACAGAATTCCCTGTGCCTTTGCTAACAATACTCTCATAGTGTCTGTTACTGTGGAGCATTGCAGCAGTGTTCGGGGGCGCATGGACACGGTGACAGTTCCGCGGGTCGAAATGGAGACTCCCACTGTGGATTTCACGCGCCCGGTCCAGAAGGATGAAGCTGGCCCCAGCGAACCTGTTCGCAGAAGCTCGAGTCCGGGTAGGGAGCCTGTGCAACGAAGCTCAGACAAGGGCAAGGGAGCTGCGGAAAATCTCAAGGGACCTGCTTCTGATGAGCCGCATTCCACGGATGAAGATTAGCGCTGCACTCGCCAAGTCTGGGAAGCAAGGGATGAATTCCTCTGACCTTTTCATTTTCAGTTCTTTGCATTTCTGTCATCTAGCTCAGGACGGTAATCTCTGTCCATATCGCCATAGTTTCAGTCCACGCGTCGTCCATCATGTTCACCATGTTGTCCATCATCCACCGTGTCATCTCTGGAACTCTTCGTGTCGGTCACAGCATGTTACGTGTCGGTCTCAGTTTGTTATGTGTCGCTCCTCTCAGCATGGAAGTAATGTATATGATCTTCGTTGAAGAAACAGGGCTTTGGCCTAGCTGTAATTTTTGTAACATTTTTGACTTTTTTGTAATATAAATAGATCAGTTTTACGGAGAAAAAAAAAAACAATAAGGGGTTACACTAGTAGTATGAGGACCTAACAATAATATTAATAATTCCCTGGGTTTATTAATCCCATGGGTTTTTAATCCAATTGGATATTAATATGAATAATTCGTTGGGTTTACAAACTATAAACCTATGGTGAACATGGTCCAACATCCATTGTGACAAATATTGTCTCAATATCAAAATTAACCATGGTCCAACATCACATTGTGATAAATATTGTCTCAATATGAAAATTAATCATGGTAATTCATGGTCCAACGTCATATTGTGTCAAAATGAAAATCAACCATGGTAAACAATGGTCAAGCATGTTTATTTTAGGGTTTATAATATTTATCTTAGTGTTTATAATATTAATTCCTTGGGATTTTAGTATTAATCCCTTGGTTTTATTAGTCCCTTGGGTTTATAATATCAATCCATTGGGTTAACTAATCTAAGGGTTCATATTCCTAGGTTATAATATTATTCACAGGGTTTATAATATTAATCTTAGGGTTTAGTAATTATCTTAGGGTCAAAGATTGTCTCTATATGAAAATCAACCATTGTCAACCATGGTCAATAAGTCACATTGTGACAAAAATTGTCTAATGTTCCAATGTCTCATTGTGACAACCATGGTCATCCATGGTCCAGCGTTGCATTATGACAAAGATTGGCTCAATATGAAAATCAACCATGGTCAACCACGGTCCAACATCGCATTGCAACAAAGATTCTCTCAATATGTAAATCAGTCATGGTAAACCATGGTTATCCATGGTCAACCATTGCATTGTGACAAATATTATCTCAATATAAAAATTGACCATGGTCAACCATGTTTATTTTAGGTTTATAATATTTATTTTAGGGTTTATATGCCTTGGGTAATATTAGTCGCTTGGGTTTAATATTATTCCCCTAGTTTTTGAGTATTAATTCCTTGAGTTTATTAGTGTCATGGATTTATAATATCAATCCCTTGGGTTTAATAATCTAAGGGTTCATATTCCTAAGGTATAATATTATTGATAGTGTTTATAATATTAATCCTAGATTTAAATATAAATTCATTGGGTTTATAATATAAATTCTTTGAGTTTGTTAATCCCTTAGGTTTATAATATTAATAATCGCTTATGTTTATAATATTAAATCCAATGGTTTATAAGATTAATCTCTTGGGTTCTAGATATTAATCCCTTGGGTTTTTTCCCCAATGCAAAAACATAACTTTCATTATATTAAATACTAAAAATTACATGTTGTAGATGCTTCAATGAGCATATATAAAAAAAAGTGATCATGGTTGACCACACTGCTAGTATATATATCCAATGTGATATAATATATCAAGTACCAAGTCCATGTAAATATCAATAAAAAGATACATAAGCTATCTACCTATCATTTCATCAGTAGATAATAACAAAAAAGTAACTGTTGAAAATTTGCATATGAGAGGTCATGTAGGTGTTGCATCCTGTGATTGGTGCTCAGAAAAAGGTCTATGATAATACTGATAATGATCGAGGTCATTCTGTTCCGTGATCATCCAAGTACCAAACACCTGTTGCACTACTTCCTTCAATATACTGTCAGAAAGTTGATTCCTTTCCCTGTAAATGTGATGACAGGAAACATAATCAAAATGAGATTTTAATAATATAACTTCATCCAACAGATTTCTAGGTGTGTGCATGTGACATGATGATTGTTGATTGAACCAATTTATGATAATTTTAGAGTCACCACAAATCTGTAATTCCCGACACGCTTTTTCAATGGAAAAGAGGAGAAGAATTATGAGACTGTTTAATCCTGCATAATAATTTTCACCCCTGCCTAATCCCATTTTCATTTTGAAAAAATGATTTTCATATAAGTAAAGGACCGCACCACCACCACATCTACCTTGCTGAGATGAACCATCGAAATAAGCCCATGGAAATGTATGATCAATAGACTCAAGAATTTCATTTCGTGAATTCTATTGTTGGTCATCATCGGGGATCAAATTATAAATAACACTTATTTGGGTTGCAATAAGATCCTAATGATTGAAAGTATCTTGGAAAATTTTATGATTCCTACCTAATCAAATGCCCCAGAAAACCAACAGAGGAAGATTTATGAGATTTGGAGGCTGATGTGCATCCCACCATGACGTCCAAGCTTCACTGAGAGTGTCTCCCTACCATCTTATATGAATTTATAGTGCCTGATATAATAGATTCCATATTTGTGCAGAGAAAGGACAGTGAAAAAATAAGCGTTTAACTATCTCCTCATTGTTCTGGCACATCACACACTAAGATGGACCCTGAAAGGATCTGTGCTTCAAATTGTCACCCATGAGAACCTTGTTTTCCAACATACATCACATAAATATTTTGTATTTTGTCGGGATTTTTAGTTTCCATAATTGTCTCCACCACCAGGAATAATTTTCAGGTTCATGATCTCCATATATAAATCGATAACCTTCTTTTAGGGTATATCTTCTAGAGCGAGAATGAGTCCATATGAGTTCATCCTCACGATCAAGAATTATAATATGAGATGCAAATAGGGAATTTTTGTAATGGAACCATACTTGATTCCATTGAGTTGGAAGTTGAAGCTCTTGTGCCAATAACCATTTTTGCCCAAATATGGTAGAACTTTCCCTATCAACAACCTAGTCTAATTTCTTTTTCCTCGATTCCACAAGTATTTCAATCAGTTTTGGAGGAAGAAGGTGTGCATTTCCACTTCGGGCCCATGGGTGAGTTCCAATCCAAACCTTCACTCTGGATCCCACATGCCAGGTCATACCAGATATGATGAATCCAAAAGAATTTTTCACTTCCCTCCATATTGTCGAGATGTTGGTTTTGTTCCTATTCGGTAGCTTGATCCAATCCCCTAAAGAGGGAGGGTCGATATACTTTATTTTTATAAATTCGGTCCAAAGAATATTCGAGGATATCAAGTGCCATCTTGAATTCACGGCCAAGGCTTGTGAAAAGAAAAATATATTTTTCATCCCCCATCCTCCCCATTTATTTGTGAGAGAAAATTAGTCCTATTTAACCCAGGCAAAGGTTCTGTCTACCTTTCTTCCCTGCCAAATAAAACCACAACACATTTTTTGGATTTTGTGAAGGATACCCTTTGGTATCCATGATAAGGACATCCAGTAAACATGAATGGCCTCCAGAATAGATTTGATAAGTACCAATATTCCTGCCCATGATAACCATCGATGATATCATATATTTATCCTACCCTCAATTTTTCCCAAGAGATACATCCAACTTGTTACTTTTTAATCATTTGGCTTGAGTATGAACCCCAAATATTTTAAACCCTCCTCAATTTCCAAAAGACGATAAGGGAAACGAACCTGAGCATAAATCACTTCATTTTGGGAGTATCCTGTATATGTTAGTGTGTATTTATAATTATTTGTTTGCATTCCCAAAGCTTTATTGAATAATTTCAGTATGATATCAAATGTAGTTATGTCACTAATCCACACATTTAGGAATATGAGAACATCATCAACGAATAAAAGATGAGTAAAAAAAACATTATCAGAAATTCACACTCCTTTTAACCGCCCTTAACTCCTTTCTTTTGAAATAAGTCTACTAAGGCCTTCCATAACTAATAAAAATAAAAGTGGTGATAACAGACATCCCTAATGAAGGCCTCACTAAGCATGGAAAATGTTGATAGAAGATCCATTTATGAGCACACTGAAAGGAACCGATGTAATACAACACATAATCCAATTTATGAATGCATTTTGAAAGCCCAAATGAGTCAATAACATCCAAAGGTATAACCAACTGGTCCTAACATATGCCTTTGATAAATCGATCTTGAGAATCATACCTTTCATCTTCTTCACCTTTAAGGAGTGGAGCCCCTCCTTGACAATACCTATGGCTTCGTGGATTTGTGGATTCTCAAGAAAGGTGAGCTATTCCTTGGAGATTTGGTATGAAAAGATAGGCTTAATACGATTAGCAATGATCTTCACAATACTTTTATATATGCAATTACACAATGATATAGGCTCGAAGTTGTTAAAACTCCTAAGGTTATATGATTTAGGGATGAGTTCAATGAAGGTGGCATTGAATGCCTTATACATTCTACCGTCGTTCTGCATTCTTCGACTACTTTCAGAAGATCCTGTCTAATGAGATCAATTTTTTTATTATAAAAAACTCGATTGGCCACCCATCCAGACCTGTACTCTTATCCATTTTAAACCACTTCAGAATAGCTTCAATTTCTTCCATAGAAACCAACATATATAATTCATCGTTTGCTTCATCTTCCATAAAATGAGGGAATAGTCTAGCAACCCTAATAATCTCAGCCAAGGAAGCTTCTCTTGGAGCCCTAAATAGAGACCCAAAGTGTTGAGTACCCATGTGGGCCAAATCCCTGATAGAATGTGCTTTATCTTCGAACCCATTTTCCAGGGACCAAATAGTGTTTATTTCTTTTCGTCCCCATGAAAATTGTTGAAAGAAATTTGAATTTTCATCTCCTTCTTGTAGCCATATAGCCCAACTCCGTAAGTGCTAGGTTTCCTCCTTTTCTTCCAACAACCTACGCTTCTCTGCCTCCAGTTGAATGATGTTGATTTTTTATTCCAGAGTATCATATCCACCACTTCGAGGCTCCTCTAATCATGCCAATTCCTCCTCAATTCTTCTAAGTGATTCATCGTCCTTCCTCCTTTTATATTTTACCCATTCAATAGTTTTTTTATTCAATTTTATAAGGTTATCTACCATAACCTCAACAGTAGATTGATCCTCATTGAGAGTACAAGGATGTCAAATTTCCTTAACAATTTCCTAGTATTCCTCATCTTTCAGCCACATAGCATTAAATTTAAAGGGTGCTTCGGGCTTTAGGAAAATGTTACCTACCTCTAGGAAGAGTGAGGAATGATCAGATATACCACCCAAGCCTACCCATTGTCTGATAGAGGATATATTGTCCATCATCATTTCATGAATCAAAAATTTGTCCAGTCTTCTGTCTATCATAGCTTCTCCAATTCTTCGATTCCTCCATCTTGGTTTATAATGCACCACTTCAATATCAATGAGTCTATGAGACTCCAACAAATGTTCAAAAAAACCAGAGAGTGAATCCACATGAGCATATTCGCCCCATATCTCATAAATACCCATGGAAAAGTTAAGATCACCTCCCATAATGATATTTTTCACCTGCATTAAAGATAACTTCATGATTTCTTCCTAGAAAGCTATGAGTTTTGGAAAGGTCCATAAATATTTGCAATCCTAAACTCCAATCCTAATTCTTTTGAGACATTATCAGCTGCGATTAAGCCTTCTCTTCCCCAAATGTTCATAAGGTTTATTGTTTGGTGATTGATACCTAGTGTTATTCCCCCAGATATTCCTCTCGCGTCTAATGCATAAGAAAGCAAATTTTTTATCGTAACTTCCAGAAATGATACTACTTCCTTAGTATTGCCCAACATTCCTGCAAAAAAATCACATCCAACTTCTTCGATTCGAAAAGTTGCTTGAGGAGTAGTTTTTTAGCGCGGCTAACCATCCCATGACAATTGAATGACATCCACTTCATCGAGGGGTGTTAACAGGGGAATTCCTTACTCGAAGAACCCATTCTAAAGATAACTACCTACCTTCATCGATATCCATACTATCTTTTTGAATAG
This sequence comes from Pinus tabuliformis, assembly GCA_031772625.1. Lineage (NCBI taxonomy): Eukaryota > Viridiplantae > Streptophyta > Pinopsida > Pinales > Pinaceae > Pinus > Pinus tabuliformis. Next base: position 521,269,998 of record CM062820.1, on the reverse strand, counting down.
ATTTTGAAATATGAGATTGTTTTCCCCTAGATTGTTTTGGGCATTTAGAGGGTGATAGTTGACCCAATCCCCCCGGCCAACCCTACAGGAAATTTGGGTAATGAGCACAAGTTATATCTATGCCCCTTGTATGACCCATACATGTCATCCTCAGATTAGGCTCCCTGAGATAGAGATGGAGAAGGAATAAACGAGGAGGGTGTTGGTCAACATACAGGAGCCGAGACAAGAGGATAAGATATAAAATTCAATTCACATAAAGATGCCATAACCCCATTACTAATAGATGGAAATGACACAGGAGATTACATAGAGGGTACTACAATACAAGAAGGAGAAATAGATGAGAAGGAAAGAGAGGTACCCCGGGGGGAATTGATGAGGGCACCTTCAAACGAATATCTAGAGGAGTGGAGTGGTTTTGCAGTGATGAGCATTGTCCTCTAGATTTTCCCACTTCCTTTTGCTCCAATCTGTCGATCAAGTTTTTCTAAGGGATGGGCGTCGAGGCTATGGCTATCATATTTTCTTCATGATCATGAGCAACCCCTTCTGGCACTCCTTCTCCAGTTTTGTCCTTGGATAGCATGGGACAATCCTTAAAGATATGACCCACCTCATGACATCATCGACAATGGAAAGGAACACCTTCATAATCCAACTTCTTCAACCTGGAATAACCCCACCATTGCAGCATCGATATTTATACTAATCCTTCCCTGGTATCAAGATGCAAAATTATAGAAATTCCCTAAATCATCCCTAATCCTCCTAAAAATATCCTCCGACCAAAAATATAGGGATAATATAGGAAGTCAAACCCATATTGGTCCCATCCCTATATGTTCCCATTCTATATTGAAAAGGGGTGACCACCTTTTCAATAATATGGGTGTCATTTCTATATGCCAGTATTTGGATAAAGCCCATGTCGCATACTCGACCCTTTTAAAATAAAAAGCAAACCAACCTCTGTTCATCGTACATACTAAGGGAAGCTCATCTAACACTTGTCCCCAAACCTCCTTAATCCACTTCTTAAGGCGAGAACATGAATAATTCCTCCTATAGACTCTACCCATCAGTACTATGTCTGTCGTGTCCATAATTTCATCAAATTTGTTGCCCTCACCGAGCACAAAAAAATAACCCCTCTCTTTAACCTTGGTAATCTTAGACTTCTTTGCTTGTTTCTTTTGATTTCCTCCTTCCACATGTACAGGGGAGGATGGAAGATGGGTTTCCTCACTGCTGAGCCTATTGTCCTCCAAGCTTGAAAAATATTCTCTTGTAGGTATCCCTTACAAAAAACCAAAGGATGGAATCATACCCTTACCGCTATTCCTTTTGCCCAAATTGTCTAAAACCCCAGTGGCCTGACTAGATCCATCACCTAAATATTGTCCTCCTTTGTCGATAACAATTTGATCCTCGGATGTCCCCTGTCCATACAACGTACCAGAAAACCCATCAATATAACCCCAGTAGGTGTGACAAGATCTAGCCCTATAGAAGAACTAGGATTTATACATTGCTCAAAAAAACAATGGGTCACAGGAGAAGCCACTGCTATATTGTCCGGGAATGACTAAGAAAAGTCCCATATTTGGATTTCCGAAACACCAAACCCTTGAAACCCTAGGGAACGTTACACCTCTAGCGAAAAGAAATCTAACGATATTTATCCTTGGGGGGGGGGGATCATCCAATTTCCACCCTAGTTGACATCAGGGAGCAAACCTCCTGCTCAAGTGGTCCATCTGGCACCAGTTGCTCCATTTTTGGTTTCTTATGTGATGATTCATTCCAGATAGGCACAAATTCTAATGAGTCAGAAGAATAATCAACCAGCTCTTCATCCATCTCAGCAGATCCTTAATTGAAAGTTGATGCGAATGTAGAATTCACTGCCAGGTCTGAACATTAACTTCTCCCTAAACCATTGAAGGCTTAAACCTATTCACCTTAAAGCGGTCTTCAGGCTAGTTAATCGAACAGATCAAGTCCACCCATTAACATGTGTCAAGCACAAACTAGCTATAGATAGGAGAAGAGTGTTCTCCTTCAACAACAAAAATTACCATAACCCATGCGTTGTCGTACACCAAAAAAATCTCTATGTCTGAACTGCAGTTTCATTTTCCCTCCTCATCCGCATGGTTCACATAAAATTCAATCCCTTGGGTCTTTAATATCAATCCCCTAGGTTTATTAATCCCTAGGGTTTATAATAATAATCTCTTGGGTGTACAATAATAATCCCTTTATGTTTAATGTTATTTCTTAGGGTTTTTAATAAATTTATATCATTATTATAAATTGTCATTATAATTGTTATAGTTATTATCATATTTATAATATAATGATAATAATATTTTATAAATTGTTATTATTATTATTATTATTATTATATATTTATTCTAATCCCTTTGGTTAACAATATAAAAATTGATTATATTATTGATAATATGATATTATCATATTATTATCATATAATAGTTATTATTGTATTTATAATGATAATAATATTTTATAATATAATAATTATTATAGTATCATTATTATATTTATATATTTATTAATAATAATAATAATATTAATATAAAATCCATATCTATTGACACTTATCCATTTATATCAACTACATTTAATAATTTGGTTATGCATGTGATTGATATAAGCTTATCAACCACATTAATAAATGTGGTTGTGCTAGTTAGTTAATATGCATTAAATTAGTTTAAGGAAAACGATCAAGTTTAACAACAAGACATCATTGTTATAAGAATTCAAATTTTCTCTTTGGTTACTTAGTGAATTTTCTAACTATTTTTCTCTATCCTCTCTTGTTTTGAAAAAAGCTAGTTTAGCATTTTTAATGCTAAATGGAAGTTGCATTTAGTTACTAGTGCTTGGAAAATGTTGTAATTGAAATAAAAGGTCATTTCAACAGTTAAAAGCTATAATAAGAACATTAATATGCTCTTGTAAATCATACACTCTCTTATGAAAAAAACATATCTTTTTTATAAACATATTGTTCAATAACCTCATTTATTAATCATAAATTCATAATTAAAAAAAAAATTAACATAAAAAACTCAAATATCTTCCATTACTTTCTTAAATACAAGTAAATAAATTGGATAAGTAAAACATGAAATAATTTTCCCCCAACTGTAATTTACTTTAATCTTAATTCTTAATATATAAATTCCATAAATATTTTGTCTCAACAAATTTTTGCATTAATCATGGATAAACGTTTCAAGTAAAGTATCATGTTTTCTTTTATAATGACACTACTGACACTACTAAAATATTAATAGATTCCATGATGTGATCCGCTATGCAACAAATTCTATTTATTCCCTTTTTCAGAAATCCCTACGTAGTCTCTTTTTTTTAAGGATGTCCAAAAATAGTAATTATTGATGTTGTTAATATGTTAAACAAAGAAAAAGTAGACCTAATTTGACAATGTCAATAATAAATTATGATAGCGTCTCATATTCTTGAAGCTCATCATGTATGCATTGAGCGAAATCCTAATTATCATTCACCAACCGAACCAAATGCAATTGCGACCTCTTCGTCTTCTTCATTATTTCCACTTCTCATCATCAGACTTGACCCACTGACCGCTGCTCTTAATAGTACACTCGATTTAACAATTATTAGTATTTGATAATTATTCCAGATAGCCTCGATGCATGTCTCTGATGCATGTTTCCATGCTAAAATAAGCTGTAGGTAGAAGGGTTTCTTTAAAAATAGTATTTGAAATTAGGTGCAGGTAGAAGGGTTGCTGTTCATTCAAAAGAGCAACACTTTGGGATTATTTTCGAGAGCAACCCTTCCTTCCTCTTGTGGGATTATTCCTAATTCATCTCAACCACATTTTAACTGATTCCATTTTATGGCATGAAGTATACTACTTTTATGAGGACAAGAATTATGGATTCTTTTGAAGCAAGTTAATATCATTCACGTTATGATCTTTAACAGGACAGCTCCTTGATGATAGATTTTTTTCAAAAGGGACACAATTATTTATATATTACTTTACTGCATTGTTTTCTCCTGTACATGATACTAATTGATCATCTTAATACCATGCTGGTTCCATCCTCCCTGGTTATAATCTTCTCTGTCTGTAATAAATGAGATTATGGGTATATTTTTTTTCTATTGGCATGTTCAACTTCTTCCACCATCCCTGCTCTTAAGGAGTACTGAGCCTCCCTCTTTTTGTCATAAAAATGTGTAATAACAACAAAATTTTGTTTGCAGATGGAGGATAGGGGGTCTCATTACGAGCCAGCCTACCATATTCATAAGGTTGTAAGAAAGTGACATTCCCATTATGGCCACCACACCAGGGTTATGATCCATTGGATAGCCAAATTATCCTTGGAACAGGAAGTCTCATCATGAGCCAGCCTGATCACTTTTGCTACATCCCAGTGAATGGCAGTGTGATTATCTGGTTACCACGCCAGCACACTGATCTCTTCTGTAGAACAGCACTGTAACTCTCCATTTATAAATTGAGGATCCTGGCTCATATGGGTTAAAAAGCAACCCTGTCGAGGCTATGGACGCCTGCTGGCAGCAGCGGTTCTGCTTATGGTATTGAAGTTATATCTTATCGTCAATTATTATTATAATACCATTTTCTTATTTTTTCTTTTTATCAGAGAAGTTATTTCCTTAACTTTTTCCGTGTTTTGAACCTTTATGCATGAGAAATTGTTTTATGATCAATCGCATCATTTTCAGCTAGCATACTATCAGTAAAGCATCTTATTGGCATATTGTTGTTCTTTTTCTCTTTCTCATAACTTATCATCAATCCAAAGCGTCCTATCTCTTATTCATAACTATCTTTACACACTCTGCTCTCACTATAACCATAACTCCCGCTGTCCTATCATTGATATGTGTACTCTGCTTCATTTACTATTGTATTGTCCATTCCCTTGCCTTTCCATCAGCATAACACCTTTCATAGGCTTTATGGTCATGAAATCCCTTTTTCAATTGGAGAGGGGAATGTATGCATTATGGGATTGCATGCGCTATGATTACTACACCCTGCCATAACTTGTTGATTTGACAAAAGTTTTTCTGACTGAAAGTTTTGCATGCATCTTATCTATTTCTATTCAAAGCTAACACTATGGATTCAAGAACATTGTATGCAAAATAGTGCTTTGTTTACAGGAGAACAATAAGTATGGGCAGAATTCTATTCACAACATGACCACACTATTGCAACTAATAGAAGAGGCTCAAGCAACTCGTGAACGTGAACAATTCTTCAGACATGATGTGCTTAACTGGATTCCACCTTTTGTATCACTTTCAGCACCAACTCTGCCTACATCAACTTCAAGAAATGCTAGTCCATATATGTCATTCCACATTTCTGGAGGTAAAACTTGAGGTAAAATTGCATAATTTTCTGATTTATTACGAATTTAGGAGAATTTCATAAAAATCCATTTTGAGCATTATTTATCATCCTTCACTCCACATCTGTACCACTTCCCATTTTTCAACGACATATCATCTTTCAGTTTGGGGGAGTGTTGCTTTCATTCATTTCTTTCTTATAACCATGTTATTCATATTCTTTATCATCCATTGTTATTCTTATTCCTTCTCAACACATCCCTTCTTCCATGTTGTTTTACACTAAGCATAGAATTCAACAGCTGGTAGCAACCACCTCTATTTGTTTTCTAGCATCGCATGAGGGCATGCTAATTTTTTAGATAGGGGGAGGAATTGCTACGCATGATGGATATTTTCTATTTTCTTTCTCATTTAAGGCATACAATTTCAGTGTAGATAATATTTTTAAAACTATGAACTCAATTCTTGTGATCTCTAGGAAACACAGATATACTATTAAAATACACATGCCTAGATAATTTCAAGATAAATTGGTTCATAAAATTTCGGAAATCATGCACTCCCACCTACAGCCATTTTGTTTATATCTCATGATCCATGCATCAAAACAGTCTGATTTTTTGGATCATAAAGGAATTCATATATTATAAATTTACTTGCCAAATTTCAACAAAAGATGGTTTGTAGTTTTTGAGAAAATGGTTAATGAAGTTTGCTATTACTTATATCATATTTTGTTGCAACTTCATATATACATATAGTTGAATGTCAATGTAAAAATTGTTATGCCTTCATCAAGATTACTAAAAGTGAATATTCATTAATTAAGGAAGAATTCATTTGTTCTATCCATTTCATGAGCTGAGATGAACATATTTTTTATTGCTTGGTTAACACATGAGTTTTTGTCTTTGGGTTGCATGAGGACATGAAATATATTCAGTTTTCATTGCATGAGGACATGCAACATATTGAGTGTGGGGGTATGTTGGTCCGTTAATATGCCATTATTATTATCACTTATGAACACTTATTCCACCCATTTCTACTATTCTTCATCATGTCATTTATTATAATTTATTATATAAATCCATTTTATGATGATTTATGCTTCTATGAATGAATATTATTTATTCTCCTTTATTTCTAATAAATTGATGATTATGCATGATTTTATCAATGATAGTTTTAATAAATCAGTTGTAACATTACTCACCATTTTTAGCCTCCAAGATAATTTCCAGATTGAAGATTTGATCATTAAAAGTGCCAACTCAGAAATTCGCTAGAATAAGAAATGACAGTTTTGCGGTTGAGATTCTGAGCAAATGAAGCAGAATCTGGAAAATCTGCAACATGGGTTTTGTCCAGAATGGACCCAATTAACTTTAGTAATGAACGGTTTGCCCAAATTCGGCTTGTACTGAGAGAAACGCAGGGTTCTTTGAGCATAATTTTCTCAGATTTGTTGTTGCGGCCGTCCTCCAAATCTCAGCTGCAAAGCCAAATTCGTCTTGCTCTTGTTGAAAGCTGGATGGAAATATATCTTCTTATTTATCAATTGGTTGGAAACAATCCAATTTTGTAATAGAAATCATGTTGTAGTTATCTCTATTGTAACTGCTCTCTGATCTCTCTCTATTTAAATGAAAACAGAGATCAGAGATGGGGGGGATTCGAATGATGGAATTGAGGATGAATTAGAGATTCAGAATTGAGGATGGCAGAGAGAATGGATAATGGATGAGAGATTGAGAGACTTCTTGTTGTAATCCACTGTAACTCTGCTTTGATATTTTAATATAAATCTAGTTGCCATTCCATCTTTGATCCTGAAGTAACCCAGCAGCATCCGCTGGCGGCTAAGGGCCCAGCCTTTGGTGGAGTACGCTGCTACTGTATTATATCTTTATGATTCATGTGTGGTTTGATCTCTTTCTTTTACTCTGTTTAGTAATCTGACGCACTTTACTGTTTTACATATCAGCGCTATTAGATATACTTGATTGGATACTATCGTTATCTGCAACAGGAATGCTATGTTATCATTTTAACTTTGTATCGCATTGCTGTTCCTTTTGATAATTGATATGACATTGTTGTTCCTTACAGATTGTCATTCGATTACACATTAACCGCGATGTATGTTCCTAAATCGGTACAATTGTATGATGTATTCTTAAATTGTGACTGTTGTTTATTCGGGATTGTTGTTCCGTTACACTTGCTGTTACTTTATAGCTGTGATTCATGCATATTGTATCGAATCTCGGATTACTGTCCCTTTTAATGATAAGTTTGTTGCGTGCTTGATTTGGATTGTTGTACTTTCATATTTAATCTGCTGTTCCATTTCCTGTTATTCGCATTATCTTTATTTTGGTGTGAGAGACGATCTGTGGCTGTAGTGAGCCTTGGCATTTACTGCCTAACTCCCAGACCCGTGGTCCATGCTCTAATTTCCTTTCCGTCAGTTTCCAAAGGGATGGGCTATTGCTGTCGAACCCTTGACTGATACATTGCTTATTTTTCCGAATGAATGATTTAGGATTCAAGGTATTTTGTTGTTGATTTCCATTAATTAGATTTTGCTGTTCAGATTCCTTTAATTACAGTTTGCTACCCATTTACTTTGTTGTTCATTTCTGTTGATTAATTGCAATAGTTTTCTTTTAAAGAGTTTTCCTAGTTTACTCTCAATGGCAGCTTTAGTTCAATTTCGATTTCCTTTTGATTGCTTTAAAGCAGGACTATCAACTGTAGAGAACATTAGTTATTGCTTCCTCGTTCCCAGATTGATTTTCTTGTTCCGATTTGATTTCAATTGCATCAATATCCAGAGGAATGAGTTATTGCTACTGTATCCTCGATTGATGGTTGTTTGAGTGAATGATTTAGTTTAGAACATTTCAGTTTCTTGTTGTTCCAATTAGATTTTGTTTCCAGCTTTCATTTACTTTTGCATTTTAAGCACTATACTACAAAACATTACTCTTGAGTAAATAGCCGCCTCAGACTGAGTACACTCTTGAAATAAAAAGTCGTCCCTGGGTTGATAATTAATGTGAAGGTAATTAGAGGTGAAAAAGACCCTTTTTATCGCTCCACAATTTGGGCTCTTACTCCAAGCTTCATTATATGGAATGTCTGGAAGGAGAGGAACAAAGGAATATTTAAGGACGAAAAGAAGTCCCCACACCACCTATTGGAGATAATCCTGAAACAGCTCAAGGAGATAGTGGGAACCATGGCTCGCAACTACCCTAAAAAACCTCCCTCAAATGAAGATTTAAGAATTCTCAGGCAGTTGGGGATTCAGGGACTCACTCCTCTAAGCCTAGATAGGAAGGTCATATCTATGGAAATGGAGAAAGATTTTTGGCATCCTCCTCCGAAAGGCTATTTAAAATACAACATTGACCTGGCTTCAAAAGGAAACCCGAGAATAGCTGGGTATGGAGGTGTCCCCAGAAAAGCTGAGGGAAGTATTATATTTATCTTCCATTGCCACCTAGGTACAACAACCAACAACATGGCTGAACTAATGGCTATGGAGCAATGCTTGGACTTTCTGAGTCAAGAGAATTGTTTCAATGTGATGATAGAGGTGGATTCTGAGTTAATCATCAACTCAGTGCAAAAAATTAATAATGGTTTGGCGCCGAAGAAAGTCTCTAAACACTGGAAACTAATTCGAGTCTTTCAAAGAATTCAGAGCCATCTTCAGGTTCTTTGCACGGTCAGTTTCCACCAAGTTCGCAGAAAGGCAAATAAGTTGGTGGATCTTCTTGCCAACTAGGGGGTCAGCTGCACTGAGGATAAGATTTCAATGAAGTGGCAGTAGTTGCGTCCGAGCAGATTAAGAGCTCTTTGTGGTGACCAAGCAGAAGAAGATAGGGAAGTGTTTAGATACCAAGCCATGAAGGCTAGCTCGACTTGATTAGACTCCTAATGTGTCATCAATATCTGGTGAACGGTTCTTTGGTGTGGAGAAAACCAAGTATGGGAGTTCATAATCCCAGAGTAAGTGAGAGGAGGATCCCAGTTCATTGTGGGGAGCGAAACGATTCCTATAGGTCTTCGATTAGTGGAAAGTCTATCTTCTTTCAGGGTTCCAGGTTCAGGTGAGGACGAAAAACTTACACAGAAGGATACCTGTTTTTTCCGGCGAATGGATTTTCAAGAAATCGGGGTCTTGGCATGGAAAACCACCTCCCAGGTGGTTTTTGGCTGATCGCACCGCTTTCAAGCGGAAAGTGGTTTTAGCGATTTCTCAGCGATGTCATTCATTCTCCAACACATGGCAAGGTGAGGGTTCCGAAAACTGCCCTTCATCGCACACTAATGTCAGACCATCTTGTTCGGTGCAATATCATTCTCATCTGTTGGATTTAGTTGTTGGAGATCAATGGCTGAGCCTGTTCGAGCATCTTGGTGGGGCAGGACCATTATACTTTGGTCTTTTTGGCTGTGCGATAGCATTCTCGACCGTCGATCTCAGTGCTTTTTGGACGGCTATGATGGTTTGGGTGGTTCCAAATGTGAAGAAGCGGGAAAGTTTGCGGGATTTTCGAGGGCTGATTCCTTTTTAATTAGTTTTTCCTTCGGTTCGGGTTTTTCTTGCTAAGGCTAAAAGGTTTAGTCCTTCGTGGCATGGACTCAATTTTTTATGATTCCTTAGTGTCGGGTGGACGTTTGTAAAAATTGTACACTATTTTTTGGCTTAATGAAATAGAAGGATCCACACTTTCTTTAGCAAAAAAAAATATTAATATAAAATCCATATCTATTGACACTTATCTGTTTATATCAACTACATTTAATAATGTGGTTATGCATGTGATTGATATAAGCTTATCAACCACATTTATTACTATGGTTGTGCTAGTTAGTTAATATGCATTAAGTTAGTTTAACAGGAAACGATCAAGTTTAACAAGAAGATATCATTGTTATAGGAATTCAAACTTTCTCTTTAGTTACTTAGTGAATTTTCTAACCATTTTTCTCTATCCTCTCTTGTTTTGCAAAGAGCTAGTTTAGTATTTTTAATGCTAAATGGAAGTTGCATTTAGTTACTAGTGCTTGGAAAAATGTTGTAATTGAAATAAAAAGTCATTTCAACAGTTAAAAGCTATAATAAAAACATTAATATGCTCTTGTAAATCATACACTCTCTTAGGAAAAAAAAATATCTTTTTTATAAATATATTGTTCAATAACCTCACTTATTAATCAGAAATTCATAATTAAAAATAAAAAATAAAAAATTAACCTAAAAAACTCAAATATCTTCCATTACTTTCTTAAATACAAGTAAATAAATTGGATAAATAAAACATGAAATAATTTTCCCCACTGTAATTTACTTTAATCTTAATTTTTAATTCTTAATATATAAATTCCATAAATATTTTGTGTCAACAAATTTTTGCATTAATCATGGATAAACGTTTCAAGTAAAGTATCATGTTTCCTTTTATAATGACACTACTAAAATATTAATAGATACCATGATGTGCTCCTCTATGTAACAAATTCTATTTATTCCCTTTTCAGAAATCCCTACGTAGTCCTTTTTTATTTTAAGGATGACCAAAAATAGTAATTATTGATGTTGTTAATATGTTAAACAGAGAAAAAGTAGACATAATTTGAGAGTGTCAATAATAAATTATGATGGGGTCTCATATTTTTGAAGCTCATCATGTATACATTGAGCGAAATCCTAATTAGCATTCACCAACCGAACCAAATGCAATTGCGACCTCTTCGCCGCCTTCAATTTTTCCACCTTCTCATTATCAAACATGACCCACTGGCTGCCGCTCGTAACTAGAGGAATGTAATGCCCAAACAGTACAGTGGATTTAACAATTATTAGTATTTGATAATTATTCCAGATAGCCTCGGTGCATGTCTCTGATGCATGTTTCCATGCTAAAATAAGCTGTAGGTAGAAGGGTTTCTTTAAAAATAGTATTTGAAATTAGGTGCAGGTAGAAGGGTTGCTTTAAAAATAATTAGTATTCGGTAATTATGCCAAAGAGCCTCGGTGCATGTCTCTCTGCATGTGTTGCAGGTCGTCGATGCAAAATAAAATTTTAAAAATTATGATATATGTGCATAAATCTCTACATAAATGCAAGTGGATGTCTATGTGGAGAGCCTCAATGCATGTTCCTTTGCGTGTTACCATATGGTGGATGTTGAAATAAAAATCAGTTTAAAATTATGATATTTGTTGAAAAAATACTACATATATACATTAAATGTAAGTGGCATTTACATGGGAGGGTGAGATAATGTTGTAATGTTATAAGTATATGAATCTTATTGATTTGAATTTGTTGTAATATATTGTTCATGGAGCAGAATAAATGGTGTGCTTTTATGATCTAGCAAGAGAATTAACCCATAAGAACTTTTGTATTGTGGGAAGTAATGAGGAAAACTAAGGCTATTAATATTACTTTCTTCTCAATCTTTTTTTAAGTTAACCAAGATATTCTTTTTCTTATTTTGTTTTTTAGAAACTTGGAAATTCTAGATTTTCTAATCTCAAAAATTTTATTGGTTAGGTTGTATTGTTTTTCTATTTTTGTTCATGATTGATACATTTATAGTGATGATGTTGAATAATAGATTTTTAATGCTTTTTATAGTAACTTGTTTCTTTATTTTTATTCTTGAGGGTTATCTCAATTGGTGAAATCTGTATCGTTAAAGCACCTTTGCTATTAAGAAATCATAAGTTCAATTTTCTCAAAATTCTCACGGTTAGGCTCAATGGTTGAGTTAGCAAAGAAGTGATCTATTCATGGATGTAACAGTCGGTACCCATATTTCGTGGATGTCACAGTCGATACCCAAACTCCGTGAACGACATGAAAAAAGAAAAGAAAATGCATTTCTTTACTTCTAAATGATGGAAACATTTTCCTTCCAATATTGTTTCATTTGATGGGTGAGGTCAAGCATCTTGCACCCCTATCTTGCATGACCAATGCATTTCACACTAGCACTTTCACGATGGAGATTTTAAATTCCCTCTTGGTAGAGAGCTTAATATTGCATTCATTTTGGGATTGATTACTATATTAGATTGAAACTCCATTATTAGGAAACTCAGATTGAGAATGAATAATGCAAGTTGGTTGGGCCATGGAAATTACATACTATTAACTAGGAAAACCTAAAGAAGTAGGCAAGTTGGTAAGTTTCATTTATGCAAATTAGTCGCACTAGTCCCTCGACTTCACCTACTGAATCTAACCACTCACCACTAGCCAATTGTAACAAGATATGTGAACATAATTACACCTATAGCATGGATCAATTTGGTTCTTGAAGTTTTGATAGGATCGTAAGTGGAGAAATATAAATTGACAAGGTGTACACCATTTGGGGTCATATTACAATAGGGAATCCACTAGGCTTAAGAGAACCTAGGATGCTTACTACTCAACTTTACCTATCTTATGTTAGGAAAGATAGAGTACTACATGGATCTTCAATTTACATCTCAATGTCCATTGTTCACAAAACTAGGTACATTTGTTTGAGAATGCAATACATATTGGAATTATAGGTCATGGATAGAGGTCATGGGAGGGTCGTAGACACGTTGACATAGTGCACTTCTCTTAGTTTCATCCACCAAACCCTTCCATGAAGTTCCCCACTCATAGAAGTAGGGAAGGTACTTCCTTAGGGTGCCAAAATATGTGGCATGGTAGGTCGTGGAGAAATTGATCAATCACTATGTACCTATCACCAATTGGAATAATTTTTATATAACATACTTTTTTCGAACCTCTTTTGTAGTAGTAAACACTAAGACATCTACCATGAAATTTATCCTAATACCTCCAACTCTATTTGTGGGAGAAATTAAAAGTTAAAAGATCTGTTGTGCTCTATGTCTTCAATTATTGCAATCTACTTTTCACACATATTTTCAAATTTTCAACCTTTAAGTTTCATTTGATATATGTGGAAATGTTGAAATGATTTTAAAAAGTTCTAGGGAACATATTAGTTCATATCTATCCAAATAGCATGCTTATACTTAAGTAGCATAAGCAACACCTATAAGAATAAGTAATACTGAATGATAACAAAAGCCTTCTGAATTGGTTGGGTGGAAAGAAATTGTATTTTCCTAAGAAAAGGTAATAGCTTATCCATTAATGGCAGTGGAAAAGATGATAGTTATTCATTATTCTATTGATCTTAAACCAATGAATGTATTAATTGACCTAGAAGTAATTGATCAAAGGACTGATTTTATGTATTTACAATATCTGAGCAAAAAAAGGATGGAAGCAACACCTTAACTAGTAGAAATAGGGGAAACCACCTACCTCTAGGTAATAAGAATTCTACAACACTAAGTGATGTATCATAATTTAGTGGCTCTTTTCCTCTTCAATGATGAAATTAAATATTGAGTTTGACGTCAATTGGATTTGAACATAATTAGAACTATCTCTTACTTTTCCTAACTAATGATTTATTCACCACCTTTATATGCCCACTCATTTGATGCCTTTACTCCCATTCCCACTACAAGTGATTCCTTCACTTAGTCAACTATCTCCACTTCTAGTTAAATTGCAAATTTGCAGAATTGGATAAGTGGGTCAAGCTTATCATCTTGAGTAGCTAGAACTAGATTTATAACAACATGAGGCAATGATGCTATTGAAATTGGTACTTCTTTCATTGGGTTGAAATTGATGAAACAAATTTAGGTGGGAGTGTATGGAAAGCACACTACGTTGTCTTATGATAAATTTGTTGGGGTACATTACACTTCGTACTTCATCAAAACCTCAATGGGACATACAATATTGCCATCATTAGACCCTCTTCCATACATTGTTATTTGCACATATGGTCACTTTTCATTCATTACTATAAATTCCATATCATTTAGCAACTTTTCTATTTTTAAAAGGTCTATTTGTAGTAGGCTTGTCACCTAGGATAATATATGTCTTTGACTATACACTAGTTGGAATACCACATGGTTATTTTCACTCCATAAATTCATATTACTTCACGCACAAGCTGTTATTTTTTTTTGCATGTAAGAGTTATTAATTAGTTCTCTCTTCTCTTGTTTTGTAAATAGCTAATTTAATATTTTCCCACATCTATATTTTGTCCAATGATATATAGTTTGTTTGATATAGTTGGCTTGGTGGGAACTACATTTAGTTACTAATGTTCAATTTACATTTAGCAAAATATTTTAATTGAAATAAAAATCATCTCAAACTTTGAAAACCATAATCTAAACATTGATATACTCTTATAAATCAGAGTGTCTTTTAAGAAAGAAAAAACACATTTCATTGTATAAACATGCTGCTCAACAATCCCACTTTTTAATCATAAATTCATAAATAAATAAAAAATTAAAAAGAAATTGATAGGAAAGATTTAAATTTTATTATAAATCATATGCTCTTATAAATGGTACACTTTACACACTTTTAGAAGGAAAAAAGTACATTTTATTATACAAACATGTTGCTCTACAATCTCACTGGTTAATCATAAATTCATAGTTTAAGATTTTTAACCATGGATATTTACTCCCCACTAAAAATTGTTAACTATTGAATAGTCTTTATTAAAATACCATGGAAAAATACGTTGGGTTATCAATACTAGTTTCCCAAAAACCATAACCCATTTCAAATAAATATTTTATTTTGGAACAATTTTTATATTGATTTAAAATAATATCTATATATATATATATATATATATATATATATATATATATTGATTGCACAAAGAGGAGCTCTCCAGCCTAGTATAGTATATTAAAATACCATGGAAAAATACATTGGGTTATCAATACCAACTTCCCAAAAACCATAACCCATTTCAACTAAATATTTTATTTTGGAACAATCTTTATATTGATTTAAAATAAGATATATATATATATATATTACACAGAGAGGGGCTCTCCAACCTAGTATAGTATCGATGTTGTAATGTAATGTAAACATTTTAACTTGGTCAAAATAAAATAAAAATAAAAATGGTCCATGGTATTGAGAACTCATGGTAAAACATCTGGTATATAGTCCATTTAAAGAGGAAGTTAAATCAACGTAGATCCATCTTAACTTTGTATCTACCAAGGATATGAGAGATCAAATCTCTTGATATGCAAACCTCTTTTAGAGTGAAAAAAAGACTTGATGTCTCTTGATAGATCAGGTGTTAAAATGGATTTGAATTGGTTATTATTATGGCTAGAGGTGCCAATATAGTAAAGATGTTATAATGTAACTTTTAACATTTTGAACAAGTCAAATTACATTTAAAAAAATGCAATGTAAACATTTTAAATCAGTCAAAATAAAATTAAAAATTAAAAATAATAATAATGAAATAAAAATAACCGTATAAAAAATAAAAAAAATAAAAATAAGAATGGTCTAGCTCTTGGTATTGACCCATGGTATTCATGTGGAATGTAGCCTATTTAAAAGGGAAATTAAATGGCATCTTCTACGGAGGTAATTGCCGAGATGGTAAAAAGTGGCTGGAATCCCCTAAATAAATTTCAAAAAATCTAGCAGTAGCAGTATTTAAATCATATTTTTAATGGTGGAAATGATCTAAAACCAAATTATTTCAAAACTATTAATAAAACAAGATATACTTTGATGGCATCAGATGTTAACGACCCAAAGAAATCCTGTAGCTCACTCTCCTCCATAATTTCCACCTTCTCATCATCAAACTTGACCCACTGGCCGCCGCTGTTAACTAGAGCAATGTAATGCCCATAATTCGCCCTGGGCCCCACATGCACCACAACAGCAAATAAAAAGTACAGAGGATCCTCTGCATTTTTATCTCCACCACTGTTAACAAGCAATCTCAACTCCACGGGGAAAGCCACACGATAACACAACTTCTTGAATCCCTCAACTTCACCATGCTGTGTGTATTTGAAACGTTTCAGCTGGCAAACGAGAATTTGATCCTCAGCCTTTTCTGGGCTTCTTGAAAATGACAGCACATGTCACACCAGTACTTGTTTTTGCCAACCAGTTTCTCCGCAGCGCTGAATGCATTCAGACAGCTTGACAGAGAAGAATTTTGTTGTATCT
Organism: Pinus tabuliformis; assembly: GCA_031772625.1. Lineage (NCBI taxonomy): Eukaryota > Viridiplantae > Streptophyta > Pinopsida > Pinales > Pinaceae > Pinus > Pinus tabuliformis. The sequence goes on along the minus strand of CM062820.1, from coordinate 521,253,430 downwards.
CCACGCTCACATCCATGAATGGCTCTTCTCTGCATGTTACACTCTCGCAGCACAGGCAGCGAGTCTCGTGTGTGAAAGTACCTCCGAATATCTCACGAATACAGGTAGGACAAAAACTCTGCGTGTTATTCCATATTGTGTTTTTGTGGAGTTCATGTGATGGAATAAATCTGATTAATTTTTTATTTTTTATTCAAAGTCAAATCACTCCCGACTGAAAAATTGTGTTGTGTATTTTTTAAAAAACCAGAGGGGCGCCACTTCATTGTTCGAGATTTCATAATTATCGTCTTCAATTCTGCGTCTTCTACGCGTAGTATAGTTTCATAAATATATTCGCCTCAGGGACATCAAAGGTTGTTTAATGAATAGAGGCTGCACTCCTTTTAAAGAAAATTTAGATTGAGAAGCTTCTGTAAGTAAAAGTTTTTATAAATTGGGATGAAATTGTGTAGAAGATTTTATATTTTGTTTAATTTTTGGGTGGATTTTTCACCTATTATGGTTTGTTATCATTCAAATTTTCAGTTATCATTCAAATTTTCAGTCCTTCATAATAGTTAGATAGTCCACCTCAAACGTTGAATAAGATATAAAATCCACTATACAGGTTAATCTGAAAAGATCTCCCAATATAAATAACTGTGAAAACACATTCTCTCTAGTCTTTATAAATACCAAACACCAAAAGTAATTTCTCTATTCTTTATAAATACCAAACACCAAAAGTAATTTTGGATAACATTAGTGACTTTTTTAAGATCTGAAATCTAAAATAGTAAATCAGAATTTTTTATAATAATTTGTCAATAGACGTTTATGGTAATCAAGGGTAGTGTATGTCAATTATTGGATTTTGTACTTGGTTAAATCTAATGAGTGGCATATACTGCCGTGTCCATTAATAGAGCTATAGCTCCATAAATATGTATAGTCGATGTTTATATTTCTACTTAGGGTGGATGAAGCCTGGTTGACTATATTTCAACTCCGGGTAGATGAAGCCTATTGACTCTTTTTATTTTTTAAATCGATTAAATGGTCTAAGTCATTCATCCAAGACACTTAGGGTGGATGAAGCCAAGTTGATTATATTTCAACTCCAGACACTTAGGGTGGATGAAGCCAGGTCGACTATATTTCAACTCCGGGTGGATGAAGCCAGGTCGACTATATTTCAACTCCGGGTGGATGAAGCCTCGTTGACTATATTTCAACTCTGGGTGGATGAAGCCTATTGACTTTTTTTACTTTTTAAATCGATTAAATGGTCTAAGTCATTGATCAAAGACACTTAGGGTGGATGAATCCTCGTTGACTATATTTCACCCGAGGTGGATGAAGCCTCGTCGACTATATTTCAACTCCGGGTGGATGAAGCCTGTTGACCTTTTATTTTTATTTTTTAAATCGATTAAATGGTCTAAGTCATTGATCAAAGACAACAAAATCTATAGAAGTGAAGGGTTACAATTTCAATTAAAAAAAATGATTGCGAAGGTTACAATTTCAGTTAAAAAAAATTATTTTGAACATGCGCCGGTAGAGGCATTGTTAAGTGAGTGAAAGGGGGAGAAAAATCGCTTCTTCTTCCACTAGTTATTCCATTCTCTTGTGCCTGAATGTTTTCCATGGTCTTGAGGCATTCATCAATTGTCCGGCTTCTTTGTGTATGCCTCTCCCTTGGCCGCCATGCTAATTATTATTATTATTATTTATTTCTTTGTCTCTATTGATACTGTAGGGTGCATGTTCTTTTTAAGCCATTAGGGTCAAAACATTGCGGGAAAAAAATTGCATTGTCAAATATATGGATGGAGTGCTCTGCTAGGGTTTTGCACAACAACCTCTGAAGCGCCTGACAACACCTGTATCGAAAGTATAGCAAAGGTAGCCTCCACCTAGTCATTTTGACAAGGGGAATGAGTGTCCCTGTCGGGGGGGGAGATCCCCTCCTATCAAAGCGTGATAGCAGGAGAATCCAGTGGAAAAGCGAGCATCCTGTCTGATAACCTTCATGGAGTCGGCCCTAAAGAAGGCCCTATTATGGGAGATCAGTGGCAAGCAAGAATTCGAGGGAAATGCCTTCCCAGAGAAAGTAAGAAGCCAAGATTCGTGATCCCCTCCACAAATTGGAGAATTACAACATGTATATGAAAGATCACACCCTATTCTACAAGTTTATTGGCATCTCACCCTCGAAAAAATACCTAAGTAAATGGATCCATTTAAAACGAAAACCAAAAAGCCATATAGACTAAAATTGGGAGTTAGAGGCTTCTTTACACTAATATTTTCTAGTCTAGAGGTCAAAGAGCAGATCTTTGAAAATGGCCTACATTAGCTTCTTCACGAGGTATTAGGAAGAATGTTACAACCCAGATCGAGAACAATTCAAGGCTACCCTAGTTTGGGTTCATCTTTTTGCCCTACCAATTGATTTATGGGATCCAGAAATCCTGGAAGGTATCGGTAACTCTATTGGAAGAGTCGTGAAAGTAGTTGAATCCACACACTAAGGGAGATACACTTATTATGTGTGCATTTGTGTCTATATGAACATCACAGATCCCCTTCCTGAATTTGTGGAGTTGGAGTATCAAGATGAAGTTTGGTAGCAACTGCTGGATTATGAACATATTCCTTTCTGCTGCTGAAGATGTCACGAGTATGGGCATCTGTATAAGGACTTCCCATTGAATCAAATGGAATCGGAGGATGCACAATCACCAAAGGAATCAACCCATCCACAAGACCCCAATGATGGTTTTCAAGAAGTCTCTACAAGAAGCGGGGGCTGAACAAGTCTCAATCCAATCCTTCAACACAGTCACGAAAACCAGAGAACCAAAACAAATTTGGCATATTGCAGGACCTAGGGGAGAGCTCCAAAACTATCGATCATCAAAAGGAGCTAGAAAGAGGGAGAGATATGCCAAAATATACTCCCAATCAAAAAAGAAAAGCTCAAACGGAACCCTCAGACAAGGAAGAACAGGAACAATCAGGGGATCAAACCATCATGGACATCGATGGATTGAAGGAAGATCTGAGCGCAAAGGAGAAAGTGTTAAAAAATTTATTGAATGAGTGGAGGAATCAAGATGAGTGATTTATACTGGAGGATCAAAAAAATCTCTATCGATATACCTTCTAGCAATATCAAGCCAAAGAGGGCCAAAACCCACATGACCCACCGGACATCCCTGGATCTCAGATGGGTAGCACTCAAGAACAAAGTAGCCAAAGAAAGGGAGGTAAGAAACGTGGCCAGAAAAACCTTCAGGAATCAATTCAGATGGTAGGGGATCTTTTAGTCAACTCAGGATGGGTGGTATCGCTCTCAGTGATCTTCCAACAAATCAACAAAGTTTCCCAATGATTATAATCTCTTGGAATGTGAGAGGCCTCAACAGTCGATACAAACAAAGATATTTGCACGAGTGTCTCAAAAAGGAGAAACCCCAAATTGTAATGCTTCAGGAAACCAAGGTTACTAAGGCAAGACTTAAGGATATTATTGGCCGCATGCGACCTAAGTATGAAGTGGTAGCCTTGGATGCAAGGGGAAGTGTTGGGGGGATCACCATCTTATGGAACCCTTCAGAGATCCTCTTCCATGAGTGGTTCATCATGCCTCGCATCCTTTTATGGAGATTTAGGCATACTGGCACAAGCGATTAGGAAGTACTACCAGTGGTCTATGGCCCTCACATTCTAGGGGAGAAAGAAGCTTTCCTTTAGAACATAGGAAAGCTTAGGAATATATGTAAGGAAAAATTATGACTCATTAGGGGAGATTTTAATCTTATAACCTCACTGGAGAATAAAAAGGGAGGGATCAGAAGGCAGGAACCAGAAATAGAGCTTTTCTGAGACCTGATTGTAGATCTCAAACTAGTGGATATTCCCACCATCAATGGGCTATTCACGTGGAATAATCGTAGAGGGGGCCCACACCAAATATCATCCTAGTTAGATAGATTCCTGGTATCAGAAGATCTTATTAGCCGAGATGTTTTCTTTGAAGCTGCTATTTTGCCATGCCGTGGGTCGAACCACTAGCCGATCTGGTTAGAGATGGATCTGAAATTGGACCACTGAAACAGACCATTCAGATTTGAATCCTTCTAGCTGCGTGATCCATCCTTTCTTGATAAAATAAAGGTTTGGTGGGAATCGAGATCAGTACAGGGCAAAAATTGTATGCATACCTTTCAACTTCCTTTGAAAGAGCTTAAGCAACAGATAAAAAAGTGGAATAAATTAGAATTTGGTTATATCCTGAAAGATCAAGAACACCTCCAATCTAGTATGCAAAGAATTCAACAACGAAATATCACTGAAGGTTGCTTTGGGCCCTTAGCAATCGAAGAGGGAAAGCTCCTAACTCAGATTGAAGAATGAAGAAAGCAGGAGGAAATCCTCTGGAAATAGAAATCCAGAGTTCAATGCCTCCGAGAAGGTGAGAGAAACACTCGAATCTTTCATAAAGAAATGATCCAACATAGGCAACATAACATAATTTTTTCGCTAACTGAATCGTCGAGGAACCGGTTGGTTAGACACGAAGATATGGAAACACTCTTGGTCGATCATTTCCATAATCTCATTTCATAATCATGTCTGGACAAATCAAAAGCAATTGGGTGGATAAAAAGACATATCCCCTAATTGGTTAGCATGGACCAAAATATGGCACTCATAAGGGCCATCACTCTAGAGGAAGTTGAGGAGGTCGTCAAAGGTTTGGCCAATAACAAAGCTCCAGGGCCAAACGACTTCACAACTGAATTCTTTCAGGTTCCTAGCTTATCCTAGGAAAAGACCTCCTGGAGGTGGTGGAGGAATCACACAGATCAAAAAAGATACCTCCTGCTCTTAATTCCAATTTTATTGCTTTAATTCTAAAAACGACTCATTCAGATGAACCTCAGGGGTTTAGACCCATAGCCCTTTGTAATTTTATCTACAAAATCATTTCAACCATCATGGTCAATCGTCTGAAGCCTCTTCTTCCTTCATCGATTTCTCTTGAGAAAACTAGTTTTGTCCAAGGCTAAAAAATTCTGGATGGCATCATTACCTCCCAGGAGGCCATCCATTCCCTCAAATGCCTGAGAACTAAAGGTATTCTTATAAAACTGGATCTCTCAAAAGCTTGCGATCGTCTCAGCTGGCCCTTCTTACTGAAAGTTCTGCAAGCCTTTGGTTTTGATCCCAGATGGATTGACTAGATCTACTCTCTAATATCCACCCCGGTGTTTTCGATCCTCATTAATGGTTCCCCTTCTCGGACCTTCAATCTGACCAAATGCCTTAGACAAGGAGATCCTATCTCTCCTTTCCTTTTCATTTTGGTTGAGGAAGAATTGGAGTCGATATATTAAAAGTGCAGTCCAATTGGGTCTTCTCAAAGGAATTTGCATGTGGGGTAACGACCTCCACCTATCTCACCAACAATTTGTTGATGACATTATGTTATTCTGTCAAGTCACCCTCAAGGAAGTGCAACATCTCAAAGCTATCCTCCAAGACTTGATGCTAGCTTCTAGCACTTAGATCAACAATGATACATCTAATATCTTCTTTTTCAACACCCTGGTTCCTACCCAATCCTTCCTGGCTCAGATCCAAGGCTTTCGCATTGGATATCTCTCATCCAAATACTTGGGAATCCACCTTGTGATCAATTCTTTAAGAAACTCATGTTGGAAAGGCCTACTGGAAAAAATTCAATATCACCTCCAATGATGGTATTTTCGATCTTTGAACATCGTGGGTCGGGTAGTCCTGTTGAAGGTTGTTCTCCAATCTATCCCAATTTATCTGTTATCGAGCCTAGCCACTCCTAAAACTGTTTGTATTGATATGGCAGGATTTTTTTTAAAATTCCTATGGCAGGGAGCCTAGGAAGCTAAGAAATGGGCCCTCCTATCATGAAATCTCCTCATCAATAAAAAAATGGCAGGAGTTCTGGGCCTCCAAGACCCTTACACTCTCAATCAAGTTATGGGTGCGAAACTTTGGTGGTGTTGGCTGCAGGGAGGATCATATCTATGGAAGACTATTTGGAGCCGCAAATATAATATGCCCTCTACAATGGAAGAAAGTCTGAGGGTGCAGGAAACCCCAAGAGGATCCTCAATATGGAACTTGGCCTCCACCAATAGAGATCTCATTCGTAATCACACCTTATGGGATATAAGGGCTGGGAATAATGCTCGTTTCTGGTAGGATTCTTGGAAACAATGGGAAAATCTCTTTAGTCTCTAGGATCTTGCTGATATCTTTCACTTCACCATCAACAACAACAACCTTCTGGTTAATTAGTTTTTGAGTCCCTCTTCCCAAGCATATTGGAGGCAATGGAAAAAGAAACAAGACTCGAATAAGCCTTCAGACTCAAATCAATGGGATATTTTAGATAAAGAGCTTTAATCAAGAAGGATAGCTATTTTAAAAATCCAAAATATCCTTCGATGGGGTTATAAAACCAAGGGCATGTTTACTATAAAGGAAGCTTATCAAATCGTAGCAAAGGAACCTCAAAATCAATAGAATCCCCTCTAGAGGAAGATATGGAGAAGACAATTCTGGCAAAAGGTAACGTACTTCCTATGGCTAGTGTGCAGCGGCTACATCCTAGCATGGGATCAAATCCAAAAAAGAGGAATTCAAGGTCCATCCATTTGCTACATGTGTTCTGCATAAAATAAAACTATAGATCACCTCTTGAGCCTACGCCCCTTTGTGGTCTAGTTATGGCACAAAATTGAGAATCTTTTTGGCCACCTCGATCATGATATCAACATCATTAGGTCTACTATGGAGATCTGGTGGCAAGGAATATTTTCCAGCCCTGTCCTGAATAGGGTGTGGCACCTCTCTCTTGGTTTCCTCCTCTGGATAGTGTGGAGAGAAAGGAATATGAGTATTTTCAAGGATCAAAAGCTCTATCACTCAGAGTTATGGGTTGGGGTCCTTCAAAACATTCGAGAAACAATCCTAGATGAGAAATGGCATCCCGATGATTGGAAGGCCACCTCTTAAGAAGTGAGGATCCTTTGAGCCCTGAACCTTTCTCCTCAAATGATTTCTCCCTCAACTTGGAAGATGAGCATCCCCCCTCTACCTTCCCCGTCTAGATTCCATGGCCTCCTGATGGTTTCCTCAAGCTAAACTTTTACGGGGCTTCAAAAGGAAACCCAGGAGATGCGGCCATTGGAGGATTATTTAGAGACCCCCAATGTCAGGCTATTAGAGTATATGCTTTAGACTGTGGAGCAACAATGAATTTGAGTTCAATATAGTCAAACATGGCTTCTCATAGCAAGACACGAAGGGTTAATAATAATTGTTGTTGAAGGTGATTCTTCTCTTGTCATTGACACAATTAAAAAACTCCATCAAGGTATCTAGTGGGAGAAGATTAGCAAAAGCGGGAGGACATCTCATCTGATCCAAGAAGTTAGTGAAATCATTTTGGGATTTGACTACATCATCCCCTCACACGTCAGATGCACTAGAAATGAAGTTACGAACTTCTTAGCAAATTGGGAATGCCTCCATCTGGGTAAGAACATTGATCACCAATGGGAAAGTGGGTATATGTTAGAAAGGTTGGAGCAACTAAATCTGATTTTGGACAAGGACTCAACTCCTAATCAGAACCCCGATCGGGGTGCGAGCTAGCTCAAAATCTATCTTGGGATTATGAATATGAGTAAATACATTCATGAAGGGGATAGTGGGCGAATTCACCCATGCCCTCGAACGTATTTCCACCTTAAGGGAGGGGAAGGCCGTAGCCATCTTCAAAATCATGTAGCAAGGTTTGACAAAGAATTATTAAGACAAGATGTGGGAGATGGGGTTCTCAAGAACCCATCTGTCCGGCACTTCGTTCGGCTTCACGGGGGTCTCAGTAGAAATAGGTGGCCCATTACTCAGAGGTTTCAAACAATTTTGTGCTAGCTCAAGGGCTTTGGTGCACGGAGAGGAACCTCGGTTGCGACTCATCTCTACAAGTGGATGGCACTCTTGGCCTGATATATTTTCATCCTTATCCTTTTCCTCAGGTTGGGGACTACCATTTTCTATGTGCCCTATGTAAGGAAGGGAAAAGGCTCTCTGATGGTTTGGAAAGCTTCTTTGACTGGTTATAATGGAAATTTCATTCTCATTATGCCGGTTTCAGTCTGTTACAACATTTTATTAGCTCATGTTTCTAGGTGTGTTGTAGTGCCTGAAGGTGTTACTCCTGTTTTATGGTTTTATTTTTAGGTTCATGCTTAATGTAAATTGCATGTTGGTTACCTATTATTATATTACTCCAAGTTTGCATAAACAAGTTCTTTCTCTGTCGACTGCACTTCCAGTTGGGTCATGGGTGGGGACAAGGTTGAAGAATTCGACAAAGGGTGGTATGTCCTCTCTCACCATGTTTAAATCTTCTCCGAGTGTCAGTGCCTCTAGGCATGGAGGTCGTGGTCATAATTCTCAGGCTGGAAAAGGAAAGGGCACGGGATCAACTTCAAGAAAGCCTCTAAGACAACGAGGCCAGAAATATGATGCCTAGATCTTGTAAGAAATAGTCCAAGATTATAATAGAGGGACTCCCACCCAGGTGAAGAAATTGATTTCATCCTAGGAGGCAGAATCAAACCAGAAGGCAAAAATTGAGCCTTCGTTAGAGGATTGGTGTGGGTTGATTCTCGATCCTGGGCATATCCGCGGTCATCTTACCTTGTACAAGCAATCTGTCCATCTCTTCTAGCTGAGGAAGAGCATCGTTTCCAAAGCCATTATGTCATATCTAGATGCTTCTACAAATCCCGACCCCAGTCTTCAGGAGATCCAGAAGGAACTTCAGCTAATACAAATGTAAATAAAACAACGGAATGCATGCCTTGGTCGAATTAAGCATCACATTCCCTGTGTAATGCAATATGAACTGTTAGGCTCAAGCGCAAAAGACCCCGCTCCAGTGGAGTCATTTGATGACTAGATGCTGGCAGATAATGTCTGATATCATTTTTGTTTTTATGTCATAATGTATATGTTGTTTTGAGTTTTGGTTTACAACTATATGGTATGTAGTTGGTTTCCAGATGTTAAGGACTATAAGGCCATTCTAGATAGAATCAAACAGTTTAAATTTTGGATGGCATATAATGAGATTTAGTGGCCAACAGACTTGGTTTCCTGTCAGGCCTATTGAGGCCACATAATGCTTATTATGAGTGTAACCTACTTGATGATTAGAAATGAATGAATGAAAGGTATTGTCAAGCTTACAAAACAAAAAACAAAAAACAAACACTATGGGAAAAGTCACAAAGAAAATCATGGAATTGTTTGCTTATGATATAATTTCTTTTGATTTCATTTCTATTGATTTTGTAGTGTTATCATCTGGCAGTCTCTCTGAAAGCACTGTTATGAAGTAATTTGTGTGCAAAGTGGGAAATGAAGATAGTGATCAAATGTTGTAGGAATGATGAATCAATGTCTCTGTTTTGATTGAATGAATACAATTGTAACAACCACCCCTTTTTCAAGTAGCCCTGGTCGAATGGTGTACATTGCATGTGATTGATCATGTGGGGTTGGATGTTTTTGTAATTCTATGGTTGATTAAAATAAAAACCCTTATATGTTGCAACATTTTTATCATATTTATCTGAGAGGGGGCCTATTCTATGTGTTTTATAAATTCGATGAAGTTTACTTTCGTGACATACACTACAACAAAACCCTATTATTAGCATCTCTTTTTGCTTCCTTTTTTGCGTATAGAGCACATTCTTGTTCCTATTTGTGTCCATGCAAAACTTGATGAAAAGTTTGCACTGTGTTTTTACTAAGTCTTACACCAAGTTTAGCACTAGGTATTGTAATAGGTTTTGCACCAGATCTTACACCAGGTTTTACGCCAGGTTTTATGAAAAGTTTTGTGCCATCCTTTGCACCATGTTTTGCATCAATTTTGGCACCTAATTTTATTTCTCCAAATTTTTCATCCTCTATTGCATCCACTTTTTGCACCTACACTTGCATCAACTTTTTCTTCATCTCTTTCATCCTCTTTTGCATGATTTTTTAAATCATTTTTTGCATCCATTTTTGCATCATTTCTTGCATCCCATTTCTTCCAAGTTTTGCATCAAAGTTTGTGTCTAGTTTTGCATCTAATTTTTCATCTACTTTTGTTGCATCCACTTTTACATCTTATTTTGCATGCATATTTACATCCTCTTTTTTATCTATTAGTGTGTCCACTATTGCATCCAATTTCTTGTGCCATAATTTGCACCTAGTTTGGCACCTCCCTTTGCACCCATTTTTGCTTCTAAATTTACATCCACGATTGCATCCTCATATACATCTAGGTTTTCATCGACTTTTACATCTATTTTTGCATCCCTTTTTATAACCACTTTTACGTCAATATTTGCATCAAGTTTTGTGTCTCATATTGCATCTACTTTTCCATCATTTTGTTGCATCAAGTTTTGCATCCATTGTTGCACCCATGTTTATGTCCACTTTTGCATGCCTTTTTGCATCTTCACTTGCTTTTTTTTTTGCATCTATCATTACATCCACTTTTTTCGTGCCACAATTTGTCCCATGTTTTGTACTTACTATTGTACCCACGTTTGCTTCCAATTTTGCATCCATCTTCGCATCCTCTTTTGCATCAAATGTTGCATCTATTTTTGCATCCGCTTTTGTGTTGGGTTTTGCATCCCATTTTGTATTTTCTTTTGCATCTACTTCCATTGCATCCATATTTTCCATCCAATTTTGTTTCTCTTGTCGCATCCACTTTTACATCCCTTATTACATCTTGTCTTGCATCTAAGTTTGCATCTTTTTTTGTGTCTATTATTACATGCACTTTCTCATCCACTTTTGTTGTGCCTTATCTTTTGCCTATCATTGCAACCCACATTTTCTTCTAATTTTTCATCCACATTTGCATCCTCTTTTGTTTCCAAGTTTTCATCAAATATTGTTTATGTTTTTTGCATCCCATTTTGCATCTACTTTTACATCCACTTCTATTGCGCCCAATTTTGCATCTAGTTTTGTGTCCACTATTGCACCCATGTTTGGTCCATGTTTACATCCCTTTTTGCATCCAAGTTTTCCTCCTTTTTGTATCCAAGTTTGTGTTCGTTGTTGTATCCACATTTGTTTCACCACAATTCATGCTAAGTTTTATGCCTAGTTTTGCACCCATGTTTTCTTCCACTTTTTCATCCATGTTTGCATCCTATTTTGTGTCCAAGTTTGCATGAACTATTGCATCTACTTTTTCATCCACTTTTGTGTCAATTTTTTTGTCTTGCTTTGCATCTACTTATGTTGTTTCCACTCTTTATCAAATTTTACATCTATTGTTGCCTCCATTTTTTTGTTCACTTTTGCATCCCTTTTCCATCGCTCATCATATTTTTTTCATTCATGATATTTCTTATGACATTGAAAAGCATGAACAACTGATGACAATGTCAATAATTATGACAATGATGATGATGAAGATGATGGCGATGACATGAATTTTGATTATTATGATAATGAAAATGATGATAAAGATGATAGGGGTTACAATGACAATGATGACGCTGATGCGAATGACCTTGACCAATCTTCCCAATTTTTAAATGTTTTCATGGTCATAATCATAATCATTATCTTTGGCATTGTCTTCCAAGTCATCATCATCTGATCATCATTATCATTATTTTCATCTTGGTCATCATCAACAACAATAATGGCATGAATGATTATTATGATGTTCATGATGAAGATGACAACAATGATGATAGAAATTACATTAATTGTGATGATGGGGATGATGAAAATTATAATGTCGATGATAATGGTAGTGATGATGATGATCATCAGTCATCTCTCAAAAATAAAGTTGTTATTTCTTTTGCGTATATCATGTGTCCTAATAACCATTTTCAAGCACTCGTAACATTTTTTGGGTTGATGATATTTCTTATGACACCTATAATTATGAAAAATTGATGACAATGTCCCTAATGATGTTGCTGCTAATGATGATGACGACAACATGAATGGTGATTATGACGATAATGCAATGATGACAATAATGATGATGATGATGGTGGTAATGATGATGATAGTGAATATGATGACACTCCCTCTAAACTAGGGAGGTACTCATAATGAGACAAAAAAGTACTCTCAAGTTGAAATATTCATATAAGAAGGGATCTGGATTGATAAGCATTAATGATGACTTACATCATCATAGCCAACATTGTCAAAATAGCAAGGCCTTGGCTAACAAGTTCTATCTCTCCATTAGATCATAGCACAATGTTGGGAGGCATAAATTTAGACAACACTGCCTCTCTGGGCACTTACCCCATCTGGATGTTCACCAGGTATGTCCTCACATGATCATTTTCTAATCCACTATCATAATATTTGACACCAAGAAATGTCGATCCTCATAACTATTATTATCTTGGATTAATGTACTTGACTTATTGTGGTTAGTCCTAGTCAAAGTACAAATTATCAAAGAATATTGGTCCCAGATGTTTATCCAATCCACCATTCTCCTTACAGGTGTCTTTACTAGGCTTACGACTATTAGTCCTGGCCATAGTACTTGACACATGGATAATATGGTGTCCACCCTCACTCCCTCTCAACCAAGGAGGAGACATCCACAAGCTTAAGTGTTTCTCAATAATACCCATCATTTTCATAGAGAATAACATCATTAATTTAATTTCATTGCATGACGCCTTTATGATTAAGAATTCATAGATTTGTGTCAAAATATTTCCCCTTTTGTCATTTGTGATGAAAAAAAATAAAAAAGTGAAAGCCAAAATCATTAAAGATACACTATAATGATTTATCTAAGTCTAAACTCTAAGGTTGAAATGAAAATTCATGTAAATGTCATATCTATGAGTTTTTCCAAACTTATGAAAACCTTATTCCCTAAGTCCTATATATAAGAAAAAGAAAAAGAAAGAAAAATAAGGCCCAATGAATGGGAACTCATGTATTCGCTCCCTCTTTAGAAAACATATGAATATATACACTCTTAGTCACACTTGATCACATGTTTGTGATGGTTAAATCAGGAATTCCTCTTTTCCCCTTGCATTTTCACTTCATCATTTAAGCACGTAATTGAGGATCTAGGAAATGTTTGTTGCCTAAGATTTTCATGTCTACTCTTGGTTTTCTTATGTCACACTACGATCAATTTATGTGACAGAGTGAAATACTTAACTTTGTGCAGTTATTAGAATAGTGTATTAGGTTAGTCACCACACACACATGTATTACATCTCATTGATCCACATGTGTGGGTTGGAGACTCATTGCTTGAGAACTTTAATGGAGACTACTTTAGGGCTTTGATGGTAGAGCTTACAAAATCTGTTGGTAAAGATTGTGATTCATCCTTTCTTTTCCTCGAGACACTTGATAATATTGAAGTCACTCCCAATAATCCATGGAGATGGGGAGTATAAATTACTTGTGTTGGAAATAGAATTCAGAAATAGAGGTTTTCCATTTGCGATATTGGAGTCATAACCATTAGATACATGGTAGTAGTACTTGATGTCAATTAACTAAAATTTACTGTCATAATGTGAAAAGAGGTAAACATATTGGTAATATTGATGTCCTTATCATTCCAAATAATAGCCATTCCACCAAAGTATCTCTAAACATCAATCACTACTACTTGGAAATTCCTCCCGCATTTGCTAATTATATGAGATAGAAACTCACTTAATATTTTTGTTTCTTATATCAACATTATTGATGGGTGATTTGCGTACCATTTTCTTTTAGGAGTCTTTATTTTCCTTTACCATTGAGGCCCCTCATGTTTCATGAGACTGTTTTCATGGGGAATTTACACAGAAAGGAAGTATAATGCGACTAAAAAAAATGTTTCAAGATTTAAGTTCTTGGTTAATGCCACTTCATGACTCCTATATTTCCTTAACCTGGGACTGAATGGTGAATTTGATGGCCTTAAGGGAAATTGACCAATGAAAATCTCAAAAAGAGGTGGCTTTTGACTTTATCACATACAAGTTAATATACTAAAAAATATATCCATAACAATTTCATCAATAATTGAATCATTAAAAACAAATGCCTAAAACAATTTCATCAAGTAATGAATCATTACATTATAAAATATAATTTATAAACCATTTGGGAAATTTTTGCTAAACCATGCTCAAAACCAACATATTTAATATTAATATTTAACAATAATATGGACAATAACACATTTTCATAAATTAAATAACATGAACTATCAAGCCTAAGAAATGTCACTAACAAAAAAATAAAAGGCATGCAACTAATGGGAGTGACCACTCAAGGCCACCATAAGACAATTAATTTATTAAGACCAATATTAATGGCGACAAACATCTATAAAGGACAAAGGCAAACCTATTGTAAATTTATTGTTTTATTAGGTGCAAGTTGAACATCTCAAGATATAATGAGAGAATAATTAATTTTATTGGATTAAGAAAACCCAAGCACATTCTATAACTTAGCAAGGAATAGATGTATAATACCCATATGAGCGAGCGACACAACACATGGCATTAAGTTACTTTTTTATATATAAGTTAAACTTCTATCATAAAATCACAAAGCATGAATGGAATGTTTAAAATCCATTTTTATAAAAACAAAATATAATTTTTGTTATAAAAAAAAATACCAAAAACTAAATATATTTTTTTAGAAAATAAAAAATACTAAAACTAGATATATATTAAAAAAAAAAAAACTAAAACATAAGCAAATAATTTCTTTTTTAATTTAAAATATATGTAGATTTTAAAAAAAAACTTCCCTCCATTCTAAGAAGCAAAAATAATAATAGAAATAAGGACGGACCAAAAATCTTCCTTTCCCTTGTAAGTGTTTCCCACCATTCATTCCACTCACTCGAGTTATTTCATAAAACAAAGATAAGTGTTATTTTACACTCTTTTGGCAAAGCCTATTGATCTTCGCCTGTGATATATCTATTCCTTGATGGAGTCCTTGATATATTGAGCAAGTTTTGATTCCTTTGAGATTAATTAGAGCAAATAAAACATGAGTACTCTTAATTCCAAGTTCAATTCTTCTGATGGTGGACACAAGGCAAGGGAGGGGTTGTTATCATGTTCATAAATGGAAGTTCGTTGTCTCTGATGGTGGACGAGGCAAGGGAGGGGGTTGCGGTCATGGTCGTGGATTTTTCTCTTTTACATTATATTTAGGGAGTTGAAAGCAATTTGAATGGAATCATTGTCGTCACTAGGTATAATGGATTAAGTGTGATATGGATAAAATGAAGTAATTATTTGGGAGCATTTGTTCTTGAACAAACATTAAGATCTATTTTATTATAGATAAAAATACATACATTAAAACAACTTAATATTTCATGTGACATTCATATTGTATGCGACTTATTTTTCATTAAAAATAATTTACTTTTTCATGTGACATTCTTTTTTGTTAAAATTTCTTCTATTTCTAATCTGAATTACAATTTTAATTTGAAATAAAGCTTCGAGTAACTCTTAATTTACCAATCGTGCATGGACATCATAAGAAACATTCACAATATAATATGAAGAACAAATGGGTACCTACTTCATACGCATTAAAAAATGCTTCTACTACTTAATGTGAATTACAAGTGTAATCTTAGTTCCAATATATCTTAAACCATATTTTCATTTTATTTTTTAGTACTATTAAATTTTATTATGTCCTACCTCATTTTATGGTTAGCATTGTAATAAAAATATGCATTGTGCTATAGGATTAGTACTAACATGTAATATTGAATTTTTTTTCGAGAATGCTATAGGTAATGACCATGAAGATGATGACACAGCCTATGTTTAGATTACATCATATAACAAAGACGATGATGATGAGGATGGAGATGGTGTTAGTGATGATTATGTGGATGATATTATCAAGATGGTCAGAATGATGATCATGGAAATGATCATGAGGGTGATCTTGGCTATGATTTTCGTGGTGCTAGCTAGCCATGCATTATTTTTTATATTTAGTTGGGATGTATTAATATGGTAATCATACATTTGAATTTTAGTTGATTCGAATAATGATGATGATACTATCAGTACTACCTTGTTACCTTATGAATATGTTGAAAATTGTTTACATTATTTTTATGAAGAATTATTGCGTGTGATGAGATTCCTATTTTTTTTATGGATGTTGTGAATTTACTTTAGAATAATGATATCTATGAAACATTTTTATTTGGTAATCATAAATTGAATTTTAGTTAAATTGATTAAATATGATGATGATATTATCATTTTATCTTATTATATTATGTATATATTGAAAATTATCAACATTATTTTGATATAGAATTATTATGTATGATGATATTACTAACTTTTGATGGATGTTGTGAAATTACCTTAGAATAATGGTGTTCACGGAAGATTTTGATATGATAATCACACATTTGAATCTTAGTTGATTTGATTAAAGATGATGAGGATATTATTAGTATTATCTTGTTACTTTATATATGTGTTGAAAATTGTCAATGCTTTTTGATGGAGAATCATTATGTATGATGATATTACTATTTTTGGATGTAATGTTGTGAATTTACCTTGGAATAATGATATCTATGATAAGTGTTGATTTAGTAGTCATATATGTATATTGAAAATTGTCAATGATTTTTTGATGGAGAATTGTTATATATGAGGATATTGTTATATTTTTTTATGAATGTTGTCAATTACCCTTAAATTTGTTTACAAATGTTAAGTTATAAATTTGAATTGTGATATCTTCTTAAATATGTTATACATGAAAATACATCCTCATCATCTTGGGGGAGAATACTATGTTTTTGGTTGAAATACCCCTTTCTCCTATACTATATAAGACTGTAATAGAAGTTATGTACCATGAGGACCACGTTATCCTAGTATATAACAAGTTGTCCCATTCATATAACTTTTGTTATCAAAATTATCACTCAGTCGAGGAAACAAAGCTCGTGTTAACTAGAATTTGACACTCTTGTTCGATTTTAGAAACTCATATGGTGGAATGTGATCTCTTTATCTTCATATTTATCTTTTTCCTAAAAAAGAAAAGCATACAAAAGTAGGAAAGAGCCATAAAGCATGGGGAAGATTTTTCCTAAGCACAAAAGCATCTAAAAAGTGGAAAAGTCCATTTTTATACAAGGAAACATTATTCACCCAAAAGCTTTGCCCAAATTGAACTAATGAGGAATTTGGGAAATCTTCATAGCCTTCACTTTCCTATATATTGGAGTCTTGGTCATTGAGAAAAGGATGGGAATTCTTGTATTGTCACGATGCTGAGATCTATTTTGAGAGGGAGAGTTTTGGAGCTAGGGGTTGGGGGATGTGTTGTTGCAACTACATATCATGGTTGTAACTTTCCACCAACTCATTTATTGTTGGGTATCAGATCCCCCACGTAATGGTTTTGGGGCTCAAAGCCCACATTTTTGGGCAAAAGTATGGTAAAGGTTCCGCGAAGTGTGTGGAGTGCGAATTGTAATGGGTCAAGTCCAAGGGTAGTCCACCCTAAAATATTATAGGTTAATCAATAATGTGTCAGGTTTCCCATGGTTTGCAGACCATGGGAATGTATAAATAAAGCAAGGATCTAGGTTTAGAAGGCAGTTTTTGGAGAATATCTTGGTTAGAGATCTAAAGTGTATGGGTTTGTGAAAGAAAGAGTGCTCTAAGTCTGTAAGTCTGAGTCGTGGGTGGTAGTAGTTAGAGTAGGCTCTGCAGCTATGTGCGTAGAGGCCTGGTAGAGTCTGCAGCTATGTGCACGGACCCCTGCAGCTATGTGCGTGGACCCCTGCAGCTATGTGCGCAGGGTAGAATTGGATTGTATTGAACAGAAGATTAATAAAGATAAGTGTTTCTGAATTATTGTGTATCTGATCGCAGATCTATATGTTTATGCTTATGTTATGGTTTTTATGAGTATATTTAAGATTTATGCTTGCACGCACTGGGTTTAATTGTTAAATGCTCGATTAAAGATAGTAAGGAATAGATCAAATCCATAATAACTGCAATAATTCTAAGAATCTAAGAAACACCCCATCATGGATCTTCGCGAAGGCTAGACAGCGGCGCAGAATAGTGCGAGTGCGTAGATTAGGTTACGACCCCTCCAGACCTTATCAAGACATCCCTAGGGTGTGGAAGCCTATTTTTAGCACCCTCCCATACTACCTCGGGTGAGACTTCAGTCTGCGCTCCATGGATTGTTACCAAAAGGGCCGGTAGTACGGGATTTGCTTGGCTAAAAACTATTCTGAACCTGGGTCAGGGCATAATAAGCCAATAAATGGTTCCGTTGTCGAGACCGGTATCTGCTTAAGGGATGTTTGATGTCAAAACGTTGGAACCCTGCGAAGAAATAGATTGAAGATTGGTGGGATCGAAGGATTTATCACTGAATTCATGATAGACACAACTGTCAGCGACAGTGAAGCTGAAAGACATTTTCTCAAAGGACTATGAGCAGAAGGAGCTTCAAAGGGATCAAAGGGTTAATTTCACCACTGCGAGCAAGTGGGAAAGAGCACATAGGAGTGCGCTTTAGCATGGCAAAAGAGATCAAGTTTCCTATATTCAAAGGAGTAGGAAATGAAGATCCCGATCAGTTTTGGTTTGTAGTAAGAGCAGTATGGGAAGCACATGGGGTTACAGATGATAACAATAAAAATGCCACATTGGTAATTGCACTATAGGATCGCGCGTTGACTTGATATATCAAACACTCAAATGATCACCCGAATACCGGAATAGAAAAAGTCCAAAGTGCATTGAATAGAGAATTTAGTCGACTGAAATCGGAGATGCTGTCGATTATATGATTCAAGGAGATCGTGATGTTTCTAGGTGAAACCCCTTGGGAACTAGATCAAAGGTTGAAAAGTACAATCCGCGAGGCTAATATGACGTTGATGGATGCACAACACAGTGCATGGTTTGTGGCATCATTAACACCACACCTGAGGACAACACTGTCGCAACAGAAGCTCTCAACCCAGGCAGAGGCATTGGAAATGGTGATGAGGTTGCACGAAAACACCGATACAGGATCCAGGGTTGGGAGTCCAACAAATTCACGCACAACTAAAATACCTATGTTTAGAGATGCAGAGTTTGAAGAAGGATAGGGCACCCTAGCTAGAAGTGCGCGAAGAAGTGTGGTGTATAAAATGTAAGGACCAGGGTCACGATAAGGATCACTATCCTATGTTAGCGAACAATTTGGTAGGAGGGGCACCGATGCCGTTGAGGCTAGAGGCGCAGGTTGGTCTGAGTGCGTCTACCACTCTCTGGTGCATGATTTGTTAGGTAGGAGGAAAGCACGTGATAGACAACTGTCACCTATTGCAGAAATATACCTAGACTCTGCAGTAGCTGTACTGTAATTTCTGTAGATCGGTGGGTCATGATGAGCGAACATGTTGAAGCTATGAACTAATGATGGATAGAACTCCAGCCTATTGAGTGCAGATGGAAATGCGAGGGCCCGATCCAGCTGCAGCAATAGCGCAGGGTGGCTTCCAAGGGTGAGGCCGAGGTCGCGGGGGGATGGGGCCCGAGAGGGGCCGCAGACTACTAATTTGTTACAATTGCGGGGGCCTTGGGCACTATGCTCATGATTGTACCAACCCAACAAGATTATCTTGCCCGTACTGTGAAGAGTTTGATCATGAAATGATAAATTGTCCAAAGTTGATCACACAAATGCGCGAAAAAGGGGTGTTGCAGCCCACTCCGATGCAAAACATCCAGATGATGAGGTCCAAACCACGCGAAGAGGACCCCAACATGAACATGATGCTCAGAAGTGGCACGACCATGGGGGAAGATAAGGGGAAGAATCCTAAAGAAGACACCTAGGTACGTAAGGCTCCTACAAAGGAACCTGAATTTGACTTGAACTGCGTAAAAGAAACGTTTATGGAAGCTAAGAAGAGCTTCGTGGAGGTCTCTACTTCAGGTAGTAGGGATCAACTAGAGATGGACCTAGACCCCTCACTGCTAACTACCTTTTTAGAGACATGTATGAAACTGCTGTGTGATAATAAGGCAGTTAAGGGACTACAAGAATTGATCGCTAGGTGCGCAGGGTCCGGGGAGCCGCGTGTAGTCCGAAAAATGGGGAAGCATGCCCTACGCACCGGATGGGAAATGTGGTTGACAGTGCAAATTGGTGAATATGAGATGGATCAAGTAATCTTAGATCTGGGGTCAGACGCGAACGTATTACTGAAGCAGACTTGGGAGCGCATGGGCAGGCCCACACTACAGTGGTCTCCCATTCAATTACGAATGGTGAACCAACAAAAGATCTTGCCCATGGGAAGATTAACAGGAGTAACAATGGATATTGATGGTGCGAGCACGTAGACAGATTTCGAGGTAATAGAAATTGTGGATGACAGTAACCCTTACCCCACATTACTCAGAATACACTGGGCAACGAATATGAATGGAGTTATTAATCTAAAGAAGCAGAAAATGATTCTTGAGACAAAGTCCCTACATGTGATCATTCCAATGGACCCTGCTAAAGGACAACATTACACAGAGCCCGTGCGTGACGATGGAAGTGACAAAGAGCTATATTTTACCTACAAAATAATTGCGCGGAACCAGGATTGGCTACACCCTATTATGGATGAAAGGACCCCATGGAGGCACGCAGAATCCTAACTATTGAAGTTCGACGAAGATGATGAGCGATGGCACAATTGGTTGAGGGAAGTGACGACGCTAAATTGTAATATGATGACCAAAAGGTGCGGGATCTACCAACCTATGATGGACTAACAACAGTGGATGAATTCTCGCACTAGTATAAGAGTGCAGTACCAGAAAAACAGAGGTTCAATGCATTAAAATGGGTGTTGCGTGCAACTCCTATGCATTGGTGGGGAACACATGAAGGGAATTTTGAAAGATGGTATGACTACAGAAGGATGATGCAGCTAAGATTTGGGAAGCTGGAACTATGAATAATCGAGAAATACGATGGACATGATGACTCGCGCAGGCACCTCGCAAAATGGACAAAAGCCTATGGAGAGGAGCCCCAGCCAGAATGGGTACATTTATTTTATCATACCCTGGATGTCATCCCCAGAAACTGGTATACTGAGACAGAGCTCCGACATGGTATGAGCGAATGGGATATCTTGTGTGAAGGGTTTTTATTAACATTCTTATTTGAAGACCAATGGATGGACACCATTGACGATGCACTGCAAATTTTGAAAGCTACTATCTTCAAATTACCACAAGAACCAGAAGAAATTGTTCAACCAAAATGGTCACATTAGTTAAGCCATGCCCTAGAATGTTACAACCTGCAAGTAGAGGATGATGATGATGATCCCCAAAATATTAACATCCCAGAAACAGAAGGGAGCCATGAAGTTCGAGGACTGTCGATCGAGAACCCCGACATCACAACGCCACTAAAAACGAAATAGGTGAACATTGGTATAGATGAGGAGCCGAAGTACGCGACTCTGGGGGACTATTGGGATGATGCCACAGTGGATAAAGTTGTCGAGTTACTGCGCGAATATCAAGACTTATTCCCGACCAAACTGACAGAGTTGAAGGGGATTCTCGGTGACCTAGGGGTGATGAAGATAACTCTAAAGCTGGATGCGAAGCCAATTAAGCAGCATCCCTACCATTTGAATCTGAAGTATAAGGAAAAAGTCTACGAAGAATTGGACAAGATGCTTGTAGCAGGAATTATTGAACCTATCGAAGAATCTGACTGGGTGAGTCTTATGATAGTACAAGAGAAAAAATAGAAGGGCGAAATTTGAATCTGCGTGGATCTCTGAAAATTGAATGATGTTTGTGTTCATGACCCATTCCCAACCCCGTTTATAGATGAAGTCCTGGAGAATGTTGGTGGACAGGAAGTGTACTCGTTCACAGATGGGTTCTCAGGATATCACTAGATCAAGATCGCGCTGGAAGATAGGAGCAAGACCACCTTCACGACCGAATGGGGATGTTTTCAGTACACTGTGATTCCCTTTGGGTTGAAGAATGCGCCAACAATATTTTCGCGCATAGTAGTGGCTGCGTTCAAAGAATTCATTCATAAGTTTTCGGAAGTTTATTTTGATGATTGGACTGTATTTGGGCTAGTAAAGAAGCATGTGGCAAAATTACAGTTAATGCTGGATACATGTCAACGACACTAGATTGTGCTAAATATTAAGAAGTGTACCTTCCTCGTTCCCTTCGGAAATTTTCTCGGCCATGTGGTCTGCAGATAGGGCCTGATGGTGGACCCTGCGAAAATTGTTGTCATCCTCAATTTGTAAGCACCACGCAGTGTCAGACAACTCTATACCATGTTGGGACACACAAAGTACTACCGAAAGTTTATGAAGGGCTACGCGCAAATCATGGCACCAATGGAACAATTGTTAAAAAAGGACGCTACATATTGTTGGAATGATGACTGTAAGAAGAGTTTGGAGATTCTAAAGGAAAAAATGGCATCCGCCCCCATTTTGGTTTTCCCAAAATGGGACATTGAATTTCATGTACATGTGGATGCGTCGTGTATCGCGTTGGGCACCGTACTCACACAGGAAGGAGCGGAAGGCATTGATCACCCGATCGCATTCGCAAGTCGGCGACTGTCTAAAGCAGAAAAGAACTACTCCACTACTGAGCGCGAGGGATTGGCAATGGTATATGCGCTCCAGAAATACCACCACTATCTACTTGGTGGGCACTTTAAAATGTATACCGATCACTCCGCGTTAAAATACCTGGTGAACAAGCCTGTGTTGGGGGGGGGGCACATTTGTAGATGGTTGTTACTGTTCCAAGAATATGATTTTGAGGTCGTTGTAAAGCCAGGATGCCTAAATGCAAGCCCAGATCACCTGTCCCGAATTGAGAATGGTGAGGAGCCAACGAATTTGGAGGAAGGACTACCTGATGCACAACTCTATGTGGTGCAGGTCGTGGATGGCCACTTCGAAGATATAATCCACTTCTTAACCACAGGGACCGTGCCACAGGGGTATTTAGTTCAACAGAACAAATAATTGGTGGTACATGAGGCGGGTTTCACTGTTATCACAAGGCACCTCTACAAAATGGGAAATGACAAAATATTATGATGATATGTACCTGAATTTGAACGAGGATAGATTCTCACAAAAGCACACAGAGGGATTACCGGAGGACATTATGCGGGACGGGCGACAACACAAAAGATTCTTCGCGCCAGACTATGGTGGCCAACTCTACATCAAGATTCAAAAGTGTACTGTCAGGCCTGTGACGTATGTCAACGGACTGGGAAACCATCGTGAAGGGATGAAATACCGCTCAATTCATAGGTGAAGCTGTAACCGTTCGAAAAATGGGCAATTGACTTTGTGGTGCCCATCACGCCTCAAGAAAAGACAGGTGCAAGCTATATCATCACGGTGACAGAATACTTGACTCAATGGGCAGAAGCACAACTGGTTAAGGACTGCACGACCACTAAAGCTGTGAAATTTTTGTTTGAGAATGTGTTGACACGGTTTGGATGCCCAAAAGTTCTAATGAGCGACCGCGGAACGCACTTCCTAAATGAAACTATCAGTGCACTCACTGAGGAATTCTAGTTATATCATCAACAAAGTACAATGTATCATCCACAACCGAATTAAACAGTCGAAGCTTTCAACAAGATTTTAGAGATTGTGTTGACCAAGATCTGTAACACGTGGTACAATAATTGGGATTTGTGCATACCTATTGTGCTATGGGCATACCGAAGCACTTGTAAGAAATTGATGAGTCAGACACCTCTCCGGTTAGTCTACGGCATGGAAGCCATCATGCCAATAGAATACATTGTACCCAGTTTGTGAATAACAGCAATGACAGGCATGGAAAACCATGGAGCATTGGAAGAAAGGCTCGCGCAACTGGAAGAACAGGAGGAGGAACGATTTCTGGTGGGATTCCATCAGCAGGTTAGAAGCAGCACAAAAAATCTTGGCATGATCACCATATCAAGTTGCGCATGTTCAAAAAAAATGATCTAGTATTGATGTATGACAGCAAGTTCGAGAAATTCCTTGGAAAACTCTGGATGCATTGGTTAGGACCATATGTCATCAAATAAGTCATAGATGGAGGCATGGTCTAGCTCAACAAACTCAATGGAGAGCCCTTCCGAGGAAGAGTCAATGGCAGTTGCCTAAAGCTCTACACGGGTGGGCCGACTACCTGACTAACCGACCAAAGTATAGTCTCACCGCTCCGGACAGTTGAAAGAGAGTGCGGGACGATAAAGTAGTTTGTGAGGGAGTTGCGCACCCACAGGGGTGCGCATAGAATCAGTATGTCACAAGGGTCGTAGTTGCGTAGAAGGGACTACGTTGTTGCGTGGACAAGTATGGAAGCAAATGTTGTCGTCATTATTCATGACAAGATGTCCGAGTTATGGAGAAAAGGAGCGGGTGATGAGCAATTAAGATATGAAGTACGAGCCCAATTTGAAATGATCTTCAGTCAGTCTAGCATTAATGGGCTAGAAAGTTAGAGAATGGCTGAATTTGAATTTCCATAGGCCTATAAATCACAGCAGGGCATCCACTGAACAAACTGTAGTATCTGGAAAATGAAGCTAGTAGATATGGAACCATTGAACCACGACGATGGGGAAGTAAGCTAGGTGTTTTAAAAGGAGACGCAAGACCTTGAAATGTCAAAAGCTGGGGGCGCCATGAGGACCTCAATGCTGAAGGCGGGAAATGTACCAAAAATTCTCAGACAAGTAGCAGGACCAGTCCGGATGCTGCTCTATAAACCACGGTCTGGCAAGCGATCTATGCAAGCTATGGGAAAGACAGTGAATTTTGAAACAAATGAAGGAATTTTGCTTAAAAGTTCATCTCTGACGAGCCTTGAAGATTGGGATCTCGCAGACAGCAACACCTCTCTCACAAAAATGCAACACAAGCTGCAGCAGATATTGAGTATACGGGACTAGAAATTGCAAATTTGTTGTACGTACACAAAGAGATCATGGCTCTGGCATCTCAGCTAGAGCTAAAATCCTATGAGGAGCTGCTTTGTGTTAACCAAGTAGAGCAGAATCAGCATCATCCGTAAGGAAAACTAGTAGGGGCAATGGAGTAGGAGCTTGAAGAAGTGTTGCAAGAAGCAACGATGGAACAACAAGGTGTAGTTTGTCACTCACAGGGATGGTGAATTGTGAAGCTTGGGCAGTGCATCTTGCAACACCGACGAGTGACTCGGGATGAGTCACGATGATTGTGTTGGGCGCCTGTTAGGTAGCGAATCCTCCGCGTAACAGTTTTGGGGCTCGCATTTTGGGCAAAAATATGGTAAAGGTTCCATGAAGTGCACGAAGCATGAATTGTAATGGGTCAAGTCCAAGGGTAGTTTGCCCTAAAATATTATAGGTTAATCTAGAATGTGTCAGCTTGCCCATGGTCCGTAGACCATGGGAATGTATAAATAAAGCAAGGATATAGGTTTAGAAGGCAGTTTTTGGAGAATAGCTTGGTTAGAGATCTAAAGTGTATGGGTTTGTGAAAGCAAGAGTGCTCTAAGTCTGTAAGTCTGAGTCATGGGTGGTAGTAGTTAGAGTAGGCTCTGCAGCTATGTGTGTAAAGGCCTGGTAGAGTCCACAACTGTGTGCATGGACCCCTGTAGCTGTGTGCACAGGGTAGAATTGGATTGTACTTAATGAAACATTAATAAAGATAAATGTTTCTGAATTATTGTCTACCCGATCATAGATCTAGATGTTTATGCTTATGTTATGGTTTTTATGAGCATATTTAAGATTTATGCTTGCGCGGACTGGGTTTAATTTTTAAATTCTCCATTAAAGACAATAAATAATAGATCAGATCCATAATAATTGCAATAATTCTAAGAATCTAAGAAACACCCCATTGCAGATCTTCGTGAAGGCTAGACAGTGGCACAGAATAGCGCAAGTGCATAGATTGGGTTGCGACCCCTCCAGACCTCATCAAGACATCCTTAGGGTGTGGAAGCCTAGTTCCAGCACCCTCCCATACTACCTCGGGTGAGACTTCAATCTGCGTTCTGCACATTGTTGTCAAAAAGGCCGGTAGTGCGGGATTTGCTTGGCTAAAAACTCTTTCGAACTTGGGTAAGGGCCCAATAAGCCAACATTTATTAATATAGATCGATTGTTCTTCCTCCCATGTGCTGCTATTCATTCTTTACTTATTCTATTTAACTAATGAATGTATGGGATTTTGGTTTATATTTATTTATTCAGTAATATTTATATGTTTCTAATAGTTTCGATTATCAAGATATTATGTTTTGATGGTTTCTTTGTTCTCTCTCTTAGTGTAGGACCAAGCTTTGGAGCTAGCTAGGAGTGGTTCCCGGCTACACTAAAAACTCCAACAAGACCTGCATGTGAGGACTCACAAGAATTCCTTATCTTTTTCTTAATGTATGCTCTACATATTGATCTAGTAAGAATCCTGAGCCTCCAAACAACATTTCTCTTAATCGGTCTGTCCTAGGTTTCCAGGATAAACTAAGAAGGTTTTATGTTCATCTAACTGTGCATTAAATCCTATAATAAAATGATATTTATAAATTGTAATATATTTCACTATGTAATTGAAATTAGTAAAATGAACCCATAAAGGGGATCATAAATGGAAATAAAAGTAAAACTCTAAACAAGAAGCCAAAAGTGGACGTAACCATGGATGCAAAATTGGGAGTAGAATTGGATGTTAAACTAGCCATCAAAACAAGATGCAAACAATGACACAAAAAGGGTTTGAAAGTATAATTAAAAAAGGGTGCAACACTAGACACAAAGAAGGGAACAAAATAGGGCATACAAAAGGATACCAAATTGGGCACAAACAAGGATGCAAAAATGGACACCAAAATGAGGATGCAAAGAATGGTGTAAAATTAGGATGCAAAATTGGGTGCAAAAAGGATTTAAGAAAAGACACGAAACAAGATGCAAAATGGGACTAAAAAGGGTAAAACGAAGGATGCCAAAAATGATGCATAACTATATGAAAATTCAAACTAAAATCTGGGTGAAAAATGAGATGCAAATGTGGACACAGAATGTGGCAGAAAAAAGGATACAAATTTGGATGTCAAAAAGGATGCAAAATTAGACACCCAAAAGGATGCAAAATTGTACATAAAAAATGGTGCAAAATTGGATACAAAAGTAGAAAAAATGGTGCAAAAATGGGCATAAAAATGGCACAAATTTGGATGCAAATTGAGATGCAACATTTGATGCAAAATGAGGTGCAACAAATGATTCGAAACTTGGTGCAAAAACAAATGAAAAAGTAGAAGAAAAAAATCGCTCAAAATTGAACATAACATTAGACACAAAATGGGATGCAAAGGTGGAAACAACACATGGTTCAACAGAGGATGAAAATTTAGATGCTCAAAAGGATGAAAAATTGGATGCAGGAAATGTTGTTAAAAATGATGTTAAATTGGATGCAACAAATGATGCAAAATTAGATGCAAAATATGGTGCAAAATACGATACAAAAAAGGGAGACAAATAAAGCGTGAAAGTGGATGCAAAATTTGGCACTAAATCAGATTCAACATATGGTGCAAAATTGGATGCAAAAAATGGTGTAAAAAAGGCAGAAAAACTAGCACAAAAATAGATGTAAAAATAAATACAAAATTAGAAGAAAAAAATGGCATAAGACTAGATGCAAAAACTGACACAGATTGGATGCAAAAAAAAGAACTAAGTCAGATGCAAAAGATGGCATAAAACTCGATGCAAATTACGATACAAAACTAGAAGCAAAGAATGGCACAAAACAGAAACAAAAAATGATGCAAAAATAGATGCAAAAATGACACAAAACTAGAAGCAAAACCTGTTGTAAAACCAAATGCAAATCTTGGTGCAAAATATGATGCAGAAAATGATGCAAATTTTGGCATAAAAAAGATGCAAAATTTGGCGCAAAAAAGATGCTTTAAAAATTGTACAATAGAGCCAGATTTAGCACCAGACTGCTCATCCAAATTGAGAAATAAAAGCACTAAAACATGGTGCTAAATCTAGCGCAAATTGCTTGTTTTGTTGTAGTGACCGTCAATTGTTGTTTCACAGTTCATATATCCAAATAAATATTTGGTTCATTAAACCACATATGCAACATAGTTTTATTAAGTTTCAGACATGGATATTGTCTCACACATTAAATGAATATTGGTCTATTAAACGATATTTATAAATATATTTTAAATAACAAAAAATTTCATAACCTTATTCAAATTATATAAATTTGTTTTAAAACATCAATACTTAAATAGACAAAATTGATTTGGTTAATTTAATTTCACCAATAATGTACAAGACCTTCTGGACCTTCCAATGAAACATGGTCAAATTGATCATATTCTTTCTAGGTTATATTTGATTAAATAAAACATATTTATCTAAATTATAAATTCTTCATAATCAATTTATATAAAATCAATAGCTACATGTACCTCATATACATCTAACATTTTATCTAAATTAAATTATATTGTATGAGCATTCAATTCAACACTCTTATCTAAATTTCATATATTGAATTTTGAACAAGTATAGATGACTAGGACATTGGGTGTTGAAAGAACATACCTCAATTTTCGTGGAGGAATGCCCCTGGACAAGCTTACCTCATATCATTTGAAAATGTCATGTGATGCCAAAGCCTCCTCATACTTGTATTTATCCATTTTCAACATTTTTTCCATTTTCACGTACCTTAATTTAGACGTTAATTCAAATGATTTTATGCTTGCATGACCGTTCATTTAAGCTATGATGCATATTTGATTCCTTTTATACTACAATCTTATTGATTTAACAAGAGAAACCGCATGGCAGCAAGTCCTTGCCATGAGCAGGCTTGAAGAAAAGAAACACCACCAAAAAGGTAAAGTAAGTAGGCCAGGATTGTTTCTTATTTTCCATAAGAGATCTCAGACCATTCCCATGCAGGTGACAGTAGCATTGACATTGGTAATTTGCAGTCCAGCAGTTTCAGTGCACTACTCTACTAGGTACAAAATTATACATACATATAACCTGTGATTTTTGCAAATGCTGGCATAGTCACTCCCATCCCTAGCCAACAGTCGACCCAGCTATTTGATCACTTGATACAGGAAGGAGTGGTCCCACAAAGGTAACCTTGCATAGATTCAAATCCTCCAACTCAACCCGAGTTCTCTCAAATTGCTTCTCAGGAGCCAACTCCTTTTAAGTCTCCTGAGCATCAACCTGAATCATCTTTGGTTCACCGGATATGCTCCGATTAGTGCTATCCTTTCTTCTGCAACAACCTTGACTTTTTTCTCTAGTCTTGTTGGATCTAGGGAAGCCAAAATATGGCATCAACATTGTTCATTGAGCTTCACCTTTCGTATGAATATCAGCAATGGCAAGAAGATGATCAGAATTGTTACTACAGTAAACAACTGAATCATAATCTGTGGAAGAACCAGCAAGCTTTCCTACAAAATAAAACCCATAAACAAACTATCCAACATGAGGGCCATGACAAGAAAAATATAAAAATTCTTAGTCTCGTTCTTCTCTTTCGGAGCCTCCATAGGCCTAATGATCGGCATCAGTAGGAGCAGTGAGCACTACAGAAGTGGGGAGAGTAGCAGCCCTATGACTAACCCTCTGCCTCTAGGGAAATTCTTGACACAAGTCACAATTATTCCAGTATTCACAAATGTCATGGAGCTTCCTCTGATGCATTGATACATGTACATCTGCCACATGGCAGGCTTTGCAACTCTGCCAGTGACAGAGAGCCAAATCATGAGATATCCAATAAGGTTCATCGCGGAACCCATAGTGAGAACCACCATGGTCCCTATGCATTGATGGCTTGTACCTATGTATGATGAGTTACTTATAGATTTTATACTCAGATAGAGAGAGGAAGAGGATAAGCAAGCAATGGATCTATTGTTAACTTAGATGTCAGATATCAATAGTATGCTAAAGCTTGGATAGGGATTTCTTATTTTTATAGAGCTTGTTGTCATGTGCATAGGTATTTTTGAGATTGTCATGGCTATAAAAATATTCTCCCCCTTCTCCCCGAGCACACAAACAACCTTTGAAGATTTCATTTACGAAGTGCTTCATGGGTACTTTTCAGTGCATGTCTGAGTTGCTAGAAGAGACAAGTCAATAACTAATTTCACTTACCATGTAAAAACACTAGAAATTAGATACATGTGAAAGATCTGCCAAGAAACCTATACGAATTGATAACTCCAACTCTGCTGAATATTCTATTTGTCAAGAAGAAGGTGCAATATTCTACAAGTTTGGATGACTAATCGAGAGTCACATCATCGACATTTTTGTCATCCTGAACATTTCCATTTGTCTCCAGTTCCATCACCTGCATAAAATATAGATTATGTTGTCATGGCCCCTCCTTTCAAACAAATTAAAAAGGACTCTGGAACAAACGAAAAAATAAAAAACAAACTTCTGTAATCTTTCCATTCCATTTCTTGGAAAAAAAACAAGCCAAACCTAGAACATTTACATGTTAAGTAAATTAGATATATGTGAGATCTCTTCCAGAGTTGTCTCACAATGCCACAAATGAAACACAATACTCTAGCAAAGGATGGTTGTGGTAAATTTCACGTGAGCATTCAATGTGAACACATCCTAAAGCTTTCAGAGAGACTGAGAGAATATGATATAACTTATGAAATCCCCCAGCCAGTACAATGTACATCAAGCAAGATGCAGAAAGACCTAAGACCTGAAACTGTATATAATAGGATTGTACTTCAAAAGAATCTTGTGCTGAAATTAAGGATAGAAAAAGATATAAAGAAACCTTTTAAGTTTTAACCAATCAAACAGAGATTTCTTTTTCGAAAGTACTAAAGAGCAAACAATTTGGAGTCTTACCTGGCAAGCAAGAAGCTGCTTCTGGTATTGAAGCTTGGCCACGCGCTCTTTGAGCTCAGTGACATAAGAGCAAATATTATTAATATTCTCTTCAGCAGCAACCTTGAACATATTCTTAACATTTTTTATGTCAAAAGAAGCACTTCGTTCAAGCATTTCAGTGCTGTCTGTGGATAACACATTGCCTTCTTTACCCTCATTTTTATGAAAAAGATTCTTCCTCAAGCTCCCGGGTCTCTTCCAACTAGCTGTTTCTGGTGGAGTGTTTTCGTTATGCCCAAAACTATCTGTCACCCAAGAAGAGGGAGAGGATGGAGGGCTAGTCATTATTTCAGCTATACAACTTCTACTCCTTGTTAGTTGTGGAGCTCTACTGAAATCCGATAATCTAACCTCATTGGGAAGAGGAAGTACAAGATTTTCAATGGATTGTTGCACATTCTGAAGCTGCTCTTCCAATGCAGCAATTGTTGCATCAGTATCAGTTAATTTGTGGAGATCCCCTAAGCCATTCAGTCTTGAAATCTCTTCCTTGAGCGTTGTATCTACTAGGCTTCTCAAAGCAGTTTCTTCTGGGCTTGAATTTTCTTCCTTTGAACACAATGCTCGAATTTCTCCTCTAAACTCTGTCACAGACGATGCTGTATCATTCTTGGGTTTACTTGATTGAGCGATATCAAGGCACTAGACTTCTTTATGAAGGGCTGCCAAAGCTCTACTAGCATCCTTACCAAGATCCTCCTGCAGATACTCCAACTTTCTAATTTCTTGAACCAACAGTAGGGGATTTGAGGTGGACTCCCTAACAGGATGCTTCTCGGGTGTGGAGGCTGAGGATTGTTGAAATTCTTCTGACTGTAAAAGAGCTTCTTCTTGATGTTTTTGAATGCTTTGCTGATAAAAAATTTCACTGCTTGTCTGACTCACTGTTCCGTTGTCAGAGTTATGCAGTTTAGGAAATTGCAAGTCATCTGAACCCATATCATGCCCTGTGCTGGATACATCTAACACTGCACATTCATCTTCATAAGAGTTTATTTTCCGAGCAAGAGTGTGACTGGGATTAATTGAGTACTGCAAAAAATAGAAATAGAAATAAGTTTTGCATCCCTGAAAATGGCTGAGAACAACTTACATCTAGCTCAAGAGATGAAAAAAACTAGTTACCCATCTTCTTGACCCTTGACTGCTAGCAATGCTCTAAAGCAGGTCCTCAAATTGGCTTTGTGCAGCATCTCTTTGTTGAGTCAGCTTCTTGATCTCTTGGGCCATCTAGAATATTAGGTGACATCAAACCCCTCATCAGAGCAAGAATCACTGAATTTTATCCACACGGATACAGAGTTGACTAGTTCAAATAAAGAGTGTAGATTAGCTAGGTTTACAGTAAACATGGTGAACATCACAGAATAATTAATGAACAATGTAAGAAGACCTTCTGAATCTGGAGATCTTTCTCCTTCAACAAAGCCTCAGTGTACTGAGAGGGAGCAGAGTTCCCAGGAGCGGAGTGCCCAGGGGCTCGTAATTCATTTTCAAGCCTGGCCACTTCTTTTTGCAAGTGCTTCAATAATGCCTTGTCTGACATAACTATATTGACATGTGCACTAGTCACAACTTCCTTTGCACAACTAGCAAAGAAGAGAGTATTCCGTGACTGTTCAACATGGCTCCGTGCAGGACTCAATGTACATATCATTGCTGTCCTTGCATTGCCTCCCAATGCATGTTGAAGAATTCGGGTGAGTTTAGAATCTCGGTATGGAATGTGACCATTCCTAGTTTTATTGTTTCCACTGTAACAAAAGTAGTTGACAAATTTGATCAATACAAACCAGAAGAACGTCTGAGTTTGAAGCCATAAATAGTGTCAACAATTCATAATATTTTTAGAAACATAGATAATGCCAGTGTTCTTCATCCTTAATGTCTGAAATATTTTTTTAACGGAAATTGGAACCTAATATTATACAGAATGATGTCAAACGTCAACACTAAAAACAAAAGAGGAAAGGGTAGAAACAGACCTGAGCTTCCTGATCACAGTGCCCAGGGTAAGCAAGCTGCGATTAATATGGCAACCTTCCTTCAATCTAACTCTTGCTGAAAGAGATTGAGATGCGCGCTCACTCCCTGCAAGATCAACAAGGTTCTGTACAAAATTGTCAGCTTCATTTACTAAACTAAGACATACATGAAGATTCATACGAATAGAGGAATAGTAAGCATACCAAACTCGCGACTAAAGAGCTTGAGGTGTTGTCTTATGGTCGTGTTTCTCGAACAGAGCTTTCAATTGTCTATAGAAGAGAAGAGAATCCAACAGTCAACACATATTTGTAGAAACTAATTTAACATTTTGGTAGCCTGGGTGCAGGCAATATAGAAAATCTACCAAATTCGACTATTATTTCTTCTAACTCGGGCTAAATTCCTCTTTTTGCTTCCATAGGTGTATCAATCATCTACTGTTAGACTAATTTCTTATGGATTTCCCTTCTTCTGGTTACTATCACCACTCCTTTCCCTCTAAATCACCCCAACCCGTGTTATCAGGAACAATTTACAAACTGAGCCTCTTTTCCACTATCGGGTCTATAATTCCATATGAATTACGAATTACTCTTTCGACAGGGCCTTTTAACAGAATTAAGGAAACCGTGTATGAATACACTATCGGAAACTTCCAATGGCTGCAATGCTATTTCACATGAAATTAACTATCGGTGGGGTCTTTACAAAGGGAAGCACAATACACTATCGGCGGAGTCTTTATTCCATAGGATTGGAATAACTATCGATGGTCACTATCGGGGATTCCCTGTGGAATGGGACATTATCACAACACTCTGCTATCCTGATGCGATAATACGAGGTACTATCGGCAATTTCTATCGACTCCCAACTATCGGTGCTATAGAGGTCTGACGTGATATCGCTATCGCTATCGGCGATTTGCAATGGCCACTTTAATATATCCGCCTCCCCACTAAACTTCTAATGCGATAGTCTTATGGATCTGATAGACTATCCAATCACTCCTATATTATTTCGGGTCCGAAAGTCGCACTTCAGACTTCGACGCTTCCAAAGGCTAGTCTCTCCCTGCTCCAACATAGTGATGCGATAATATTGCGGACCCGATACAGGTATGAGCCAAACTTGAATAGGATTTCAAGTCTGGAACTTGATTCTGGCTAAGTTTTTCATAGTTTTACAGTGTAAACCCAAGTTTCCGCATGTGGAACTCAACAATACTTATAAGGAAAACAGGCATGCCGATACATAGGAAAACACTCACCCAGACTTTAATCAAAGTATTCGTTGGAAAACAAAGACCGAACCACTGTTATAAGAACTTAGAAGATAACACAGCATAAAGCTAAAATTACACATAAAATACCAGATTAATAGAGAACCATAAATTCAGATGCACAGAGAAGGTTTCAAAGACCACAATGTCTCTGGGATCAACCAATACAGAAAGTACCATTCTTTCCTTCCAAAAACAATAGATAAAGCCCTCTTGGTCCTCATCCATTTATAATAGCATGCCAATTACATATCTACTGGTTTATTTTAGCAACTAGTTACTAAGACAAAAACTTACTTATTATGACTAATAGTTTTGCGAGACATCCCCCTCGAGAACCTTTATTACAGCTTATCTATGCAACCATGCTTATCCATGCAATAATTCTTATCCATGCAACAATGCTTATCCATGCAAAAACATGATCTTATTCTTAGATTCTATCCCTATCCTAAACTAGAAAATCATGGAAAATGATGGCTAAAGGACCCCACTCCTTTTCCTGTAGATTTTTCTTAATTTTTGGAATAAGTTTGAAGATTTTTTCCTCCAAGTCACATGCTCCTGCATCAAACTCCTGAGGACAAAATTCTTCATGGGCTCCTATCCATGAGCTCATCTACAGAACTGCCCAGTTTCTGTAGCATGTTTTCTGTAACCCAAGTAGCTTCAGCGGTTGGCTGATCCTTCCATTTTACCAAATACTGGAAGTACTTTTGTCCCCTTGTTTTCTTAAACACCTTCTTGTCTAGAATTATTTCTGGCTACAATTCCTTTGCTGTGGGTAACTGTTTTACCCAATCAATCTCTTGGGTCTCTTGATCCTTTTCTGTATCACTTGCAGTTTCACCTTCATACTTGTACAGGTCAGCAACATTGAAAATTTGAGATATTCCAACATCAGGGGGTAATTTAATCTCATAGGAATTTGTAGAAAATTTCCTCAATACTTTGCATGGTCCAATTTTATTGAACTTCAATTTGTTATACTCCCTCTTTGGAAACCTTTCCTTTCTGAGGTGTGCTAAAACCAAATCTCCAACTTCAAAGTTTACCTCTCTTCTTCTCATGTCTGCTCTTGTTTTGTACTTGATGTTGCTATCTTGTAGCTTTTGTTTCACTTGTTCATGTATTGCTTGCATTTCTAAAGAAAAATATTCACCCTATGCACTTCTCATCTCTTCTTTTCCCAAGTTTCTTAACTCAGATATTCCTCTTGGATGCACTCCATAAACAATATGGAATGGACTCTGTCCTATACTCCTGTTAGGTGAGTCATTATATGCATATTCAGCTTGTGCCAACACTTGATCCCACTATTTTGGATGTTCTACAGTAAGACTCCTTAAAATATTGCCCAAACTCTTGTTCACAACTTCATTCTGTCCATCAGTTTGTGGACGATAGGCAGAGCTGAAGCTTAGTTTAGTTCCCAACTTCTTCCATAATGTCCTCCAGAAATTTCCAACAAATTTGGAATCCCTGTCTGAGACAATACTCTTCGGCAACCCATGCAATCTTACAACCTCCTTAAAAAACAAATTAGCAATGTGAGAAGCATCACTAGTTTTACAACATGGAATAAAGTGTGGCATTTTTGAAAATCTGTCCACTACAACAAAAATTGAATCATTACCTCTTTGAGTCTTTGGTAAGCCCAAAACAAAATCCATACTTACCATATCCCAAGGCCTATCTGGAATTGGTAATGGAACATACAAACCTGTGTTTTGGCTTCTTCCCTTTGCATATTGACAAACTTTGCAAGTTTTCACATACTTCTCCACTTCAGATTTCATTTTTGGCTAGAAATAAAATCTGCTTAACTGCTCATAAGTCTTCTCTACACCAAAATGTCCTGCAAGTCCTCCACTATGTTTTTCTTTGATTAAATTCTCCCTCATATAACAATTTGTTATGCAAAACTGATTTCTCTTAAACAACAGTCCATCTTGTAAGAAGTAATCTAACCATTTACTCCTATCCACCAAAACAACATTTTTACAAGCTTCAAATGCCTCTTTAAAATCTAGATGTGTTTCATACAATTCTTTAAGAAAATCAAAACCCAACACTTAGATTTGACTCTCTTGAAATAATACATTCCTCCTACTTAAGGCATCTGCAACTTTGTTTGATTGGCCATTTATATGCTTCAAGACAAAATGGAAACCTTGAAGATACTCTACCCATTTGGCATGTTTTTGGTTGAGCTTTGGTTGCTGCATAATATACTGTAGTGAATGGTTATCTGAATAAAGTATGAACTCCTTTGACATTAGATAATGCCTCCATTTCTTCAATGACTGCACAACTGCATATAACTCCTTGTCATAAGAAGAATACTTCTTTAAATTATTCAGCTTTTCACTAAAATAAGCTATAGTTTTGTTTTCCTGACTTAATACACCTCCAATGGCTTCTCCGCTAGCATCACACTTCACTTGGAAAGGTTTACTAAAATCAGGTAGAACCAAAATAGGCTTTTCAGTGATATCCTTCTTCAATAGCTGGAAATTATTTTCTGCTTCAGCAATCCATCTAAATGGTTGTTTATCCTTCTTTATGGTCTCAATAATAGGTGCATTGATCTTACTAAAATTATTTATAAATTTTCTATAAAAACTAGCAAGAACATGAAAACTTCTTACCTCAAAGACACTTTTAGGTGAAGGCCACTCCATGATTGCCTTGATCTTCTCTGGATCCATCTTCAGTCCTTCAATAGAAATAACAAAACCCATGTACACTAGCTCTTCTTTCATGAATGAACACTTCTTCAAATTCAGCAATAATTTCTCCTATTGTAGCCTTTGTAAGACATAATTCAGATGTCTCATGTGCTCCTCCTTAGATCTATTGTAAACTAATATATCGTCCAGATATACTATTACAAATTTACCAATGAACTCTTTAAAAACTTCATTCGTGAGTCTCATAAATGTACTTGGTGCATTTGACAACCCAGAAGGCATTACTCTCCACTCATACAATCCCTCATTTGTCTTAAAAGTGGTTTTCACTCATCCCCTTCTCTTATCCTTATCTGATGATACCCACTTTTAAGATCTAGTTTTGAAAAATACTTTGCTCCACTCAAGAAATCCATTAAATCTTCAATTCTAGGTAAAGGAAATCTATACCTGATTGTGATTTTATTGATGGCTCTTGAATCTGTACAAATTCTCCAGCCTCCATCTTTCTTTGGACTCAACATTGTTGGTACTACACAAGGACTCAAGCTTTCTCTGATCAGCCCTTTGTCAAGCAATTATTGCACATGCTTTTTAACCTCTTCATTTTGTATAGGAGTCATTCTGTAAGTTGCTCTATTAGGTAGACTTGCTCCAGGTATCAAATCTATATGATGGCTAATTCTTCTAATGGGTGGTAACTCATTAGGAAAATCATCAACAATAATATCACAATATTTCTCCAACATTTCTTGAATTTCAATGGGTAAATTAGAAACTTTAGTAGAAGTTATTATTACCTTGGGCTTGCAA
This sequence comes from Pinus tabuliformis, assembly GCA_031772625.1. Taxonomy (NCBI): domain Eukaryota; kingdom Viridiplantae; phylum Streptophyta; class Pinopsida; order Pinales; family Pinaceae; genus Pinus; species Pinus tabuliformis. The sequence goes on along the minus strand of CM062820.1, from coordinate 521,215,462 downwards.
ATTACAACAAAATTTACCTCATTCTCTTCAATCTGCTTCAAGTATTCCTTTCCTCCTAGTAACAGAGTTTTTGGATCAGTCTTTTTTCCTAATGCATCGTCTTCTTGCAGAGGCAGCAACGTATGATTGACACCATCCTTTCTAAACTTGTAGGTGTTTCTTTTCCCATCATGCATGGCTCCTCTATCATATTGCTAAGGTCTTCCAAGCAATATGTGACACACATCCATTGGCATCACATCACATAAAATTTTATCTTTATACTTTCCCAACTAAAATTCCACTTCACACTGTTCATTCACTAACAGTTGATGTCCCTTTTGTAACCATGACACCTTGTAAGGTGTTGGATGTTTCATTTTCTTCAACTTCAATTTCTCCACCACTTTTACAGAGACCAAATTATCAGTGTTGCCACTATCAATGATCATTTGACAGCGTTTCCCTTGAACCTTACACACTGTTCTGAACAAAGTCTTTCTTTGTGATGGTTCAACTATCTCCTTTGCTGGCTTGAGAAAAACTATATTAACTACCAAAGATTCTCCTCTCTCTGGTATATTTTCTTCTTCTGCCACTGTTGTTGCTGTTGCTTCTCCCTCATCTTGAGCAACAATTTCATTCCTCTGACTTGTTTCTACTTTCTCTGGGTATTCAAAAGCTCTGTGTCCCAGTTTGTTACATCTGTAACATCTTACTTCTATCCCTCTTTCTCTACCTCCTCTTCCTCTAGAAAAACTCCCTCTGCCACTTGCATCACCTACTGTGGGTGCATGCTAGGTTGAGCTATTGCTAGCTCCATCTTTAGGTGTTGTAGATCTTCCTCTACCACATTGACTTCCCCTTCCTCGGAAAGTACCTCTCCCTCTAGTAGACTGCTTCCTCATGAATTTTTCTTCAACTCTCAGTGCCATCTGATAAGCTTCTTCTACTATTTAGGAGAAATTATACTTATCTCATCCTAAATATCCATCCTAAGACCATTCACATATCTAGCCACCTTCTCATTTGTATCCTGAGCTTCTCCAACTCTTATACTTACCTTGTAGAATTCATTTGTGTATTCTTTCACTGTCAAAGACCTCTATCTAAGATTTTGCATTTGTCTGAACAAGGTTTGCTGATAATTACTTGGTAGAAACTTACCTCTTAGCTTTGCTACCATCCTACTCCAATTTTTGATTGGTTTCTTTCCAAGTCTCTTCCTTTCTGCCTGCACACCATCCCACCAAAGCACTGCATGGCCTTTTAGCTTGGCGAAAGAAAACTTTACTTTCTTCTCATATTTTGTTTCTTCATAGTCAAAGAATTTCTCCATGCCATTAATCTAGTCTAGCAATTCTTCTAGGTTCACTCCTCCTTCATATATTGAAACCTCAGTCTTTGGCCTAGCTATGGATCTCAACACTGACTGGAAGAATCTCATCTCAGGAGTAACTGCTACAGCTTCCTCCTCTGCAGCTTCAACCTCAGGCTCACTAACATCTCCATCATCTATATTTCTCCCTGTTGTTAATGCATCCAATCTAGCCTGCATCTGTTGTACAACTTCCATCACTTCAACATTTGCAACTAGCCATCCTCTTCCACTACGTCCTCGCCCTCTTCCAATTCTGAAAGCCATATTAACTTTCCTTCTCCTGCTTCTGAGATTCAATTCAGTTTTAGTTGGTTGCTCTGATACCACTAATGGTGACCTGGGTGCAGGCGATATAGACAATCTACCAAATCTAGCTATTATTTCTTCTAACTCGCGCTAAATTCCTCTTTCTGCTTCAACAAGTGTATCAGTCATCTACTGCTAGACAGATTTCTTATGGATTCCCCTTCTTTTGGTTACTATCACCACTCCTTTTGCTCTAAATCACCCCAACCCGTGTTATCGGGAACAATTTACAAACAGAGCCTCTTTTCCACTATTGAGTCTATAATTCCATAGGAATTACGAATTACTCTTTCGGCAGGGCTTTTTAATGGAATTAAGGCAACCGTGTATGAAATACACTATCAGCGGCTTCCAATGGCTACAATGATATTTCACAGGAAATTAACTATCGACAGGGTCTTTACAAGGGGAAGCACAATACACTATCGGCAGAGTCTTTATTCCATAAGATTGGAATAACTCTCGACGGTTGCTATCGACGATTCCCCATGGAACGGGACATTATCACAACACTCCACTACCTCGATGTGATAATACGAGGTACTATTGGCAATCACTACCAGCTCCCAACTATCAGCGCTATAGAGGTCTGACGCGATATCGCTATTGCTATTGGCGCTTTGCAATGAATGCTTTAATATATCTGCCTCCCCACTAAACATCCAATGCAATAGTCTTACAGATCTGATAGACTATCCAATCACTCCTATATTATTTCGGGTCTGAAATTCGCACTTCAGACTTTGGCGCTTCCAAAGGCTAGTCTCTCCCTACTCCAACACAACGATGTGATAAGATTGCAGACCCGATACGGGTATGAGCCAAACTTGAATAGGATTTCATGTCTGGAACTTGATTCCAACTAAGTTTTTCATAGTTTTACAATGTAAACCCAAGTTTCCGCTTGTGGAACTCAACAATTCTTATAAGGAAAATAGGCACACTGATACACAGGAAAACACTCACCCAGACTTTAATCAAAGTATTCACTGGAAAACAAAGACTGAACCACTGTTATAAGAACTTAGAAGATAACACAGCATAAAGCTAAAATTACACATAAAATCCCAGATTAACAGAGAACTGTAAATTCAGATGCACAGAGAAGGTTTCAAAGACCACAATGTCTCCGGGGTCAACGAATACAGAGAGTTATGTTCTTTCCTTCCAAAAACAATTGATAAATCCCTCTCGATCCTCATCCCTTTATAATAGCATGCCAATTACATATCTACTGGTTTATTTTAGCAACCAGTTACTCAGACAGAAACTTACTTATTATGACTAATAGTTCTGCGAGACATCCCCCTCAAGAACCTTTATTACAGCTTATCTATGCAACCATGCTTATCCATGCAACAATGCTTATCTATGCAACAACATGATCTTATTCCTAGATTTTATCCCTATCCTAAACTAGAAAAGCATGGAAATTGATGGCTAAAGGACCCCACTCCTTTGCCTGTAGATTTTTTTTATTTTTGGAATAAGTTTGAAGATTTTTCCCTCCAAGTCACATGCTCCTGCATCACATTTAATGTGAGAAAAAAAGAATACAGACCAGTCTAACAATTTGATGAGATCTAGAACTTACTTCGTTCAGCAAAGTCTCCCCGACCTGTCTATGAGCTGCAGAAAAACTAAGCCAATTGATTGAATAAACAATGATTATAATAATAAGCCTTAAAATCTAGGGAAGCAAAGAGAAGGATCTACCTTCACATATACTCAAAAGATTTTGCAGATGATCTTTGTCCTGCACCCTTTCTTCAACCAATTTCTCCACAACTGTCCCCCTATGTTAATAATACAATAAACATGAGGCAGGGGCAAAGAAAATTGCAATGTTGAGAAAGAAACCCAAAAATCTGAGGAAACTGGCAAATGCCCACCTCTGGATCATCCAGAATCTGAAGAGGGCCACTGTTCTCAGAAGAAGCGAGGAGATCATTCACCACTTCGTTATAAATTTCCATTGCAGAAAACTTCAAGACAAATACTCGTTCCAAGTGCTGCAACATCACATCAATTGTCCTCGCCATTACAATGTGGAGAATAAAACACAGTGAGGAAGCAACAACAAAAAATAAATCTAGCCCCAATACCTTGTCAATATACTTGTAAATATCCATCACGGCACGATCTGTGATGCCCCTCATCGTATACGTCTTTCCACTGCTGGTCTACCCATATGAAAATATTGTTGCTGCAACAACCACATGTATCAATGCCACCATTGCCAGATTTTGGGATTTGGGTTCAGATAGGGAGAATGAGCTAAGAAGTGAGAGTTTAGATTAACTCACCATTGAGACCACTGAGAGTGGAAAGAGCCACCTCCTTTGCCCCATCCTCATACACCTCATCTGTTGAGGCTTCACTCCCAAATACTCTATCTGCAATGTGCATTCCCAACAATTTCATTTATACATACAAACAAATTCTTGTCAATTACAAAAATGAACCAGAATCAGAAACAGAAACAGAATAAGAAAAGAAATTTTACCAAATGAATATGCAGTTGGAAATAGAGATCGTTCCGGAATGGTGTATTTATAGACAGTGTTTTATCATTAATGCATTCCCAGTCTAAAACATCCCTTCTGGCGATCTCCTTCTCACTCAATGGTCTCACTCGAATACTCACAAATATCTTCTCCTCTTCCTCACCCACCCGTTTCTCCCACAACCCCTCCTCCCCTTCCATTGTCTCCCACCTCACCTGCTCCACTTATTCTCATTTCATCTGCATTTTGTGCCTGCTCCTGCTCCACCTCCCCCTCCACTGATTTATATACACATATATTTCACAGACTCACTACCTGTATTGCCAATATGAGCAATTCGATACCACATCCCATATGCATTCATTATCAATCGCCTGCTAGCTCACATGCATCACAACAGAAACATGGACAATGCAACAGAAGAAAACAGGCATGGGCAAGGGCATGGGCACGACGCCACAATATTTAGTGTCTATTGGTAGTAAATGTGAAGAAATGGCAATTGGAAAGCTTGGGATCCTTGAGACCTTTACATACGAGTCAGACAATCTCCATCAACAAGCTCTGCAGTAGTTGCAACGCATCCTTACAACCAGTTAGGTAGCTCAAGGCCTCCTTGCTATGAGGGATTACTTTACCAAACTAAGGGATCTTAGTTCTTATTGAGCTACTCAGAACTGAATTCAATAGCCATGATCTTCTGGACTTGTAGTTAAGCGATTGCACGATTTGGAAATATTCGCATCCATGATTTCCCCTTAATCCTATTGAGAGCATGTAAAGCATGTAGTTGAAAAGATAAAAATGTTGAAAATGAAGTTCACAGCACATACAGGAGGTAGTAATCCTATGGTTGCATCATGGATATCTAATCAAATTAATAATCTATATTTAGATCTATAATCTATTGATAACTTATAATTTTATAAAAGAAGACAAGTACTAAACAAAGTGCATTCAATCTATGGCAATATTTCGGCATGCATTTTTGACAGATGTCATTGAGTAAGGTTACACATTTTCTTTCCTATCATTCATGTCATTTGTGCCATAGCCATATCTTTTCGTGGCTTCGCCTCTCTTTAGGTCGCAATGTTGAAGTAGAAAGCAGGTCCAGATCTGTTTCATTTCATCTCCCAGCTCGGGTTTATTTGAGCCATCCTAGCCAATTTCCAAAGTCAGCTTTCTGGAGAGCCTCCATGGCACCCAACAGGTCACAATAGGGCAAGAGGGCTTTTGAGTTGGGGCGAGCGGTGACCAATCCAGCAATGTAGGAGAGGGGAACCAGATCCCCTAAGGCAGTGATTGTTCCTTTGAGAGGCAAGTTGGGTGTGATGTTACAGTCCATGAGATTTCTCAGAGTGTCAAGAATTTCCCATCGGATCCCTGAGTAGCCCTGCATCAAGGTGTTTCTCTGAACCAACATGGGCACCTTTGTGTATTCTGTAGGCAGGCACAAACGTTCCTCCCCCACGCATCTAAGGTAGCATCCTCACCCGTTTGAAAATGGTTTTTTCATAATGGGTTCAGCTATTTGTCTCACCCTACCACATACACTTGTGCTGGTGGTGCTTACTCAAGTGGTGGTGCTTCCTCTGCTACTTATGCTGGTGTTGCTTAATGTTGCTATTAAAATCATCACTGTATTTGCAAGCCAGATTATCAAATTGCTACTGCTGCATTTGCTATTTGTATTCTTAAGGCCCTCGTATCTGGATTTGAAGGCAGCAGAAGCTGAACTGCACCGTGGGTTTTACAGAAATAGTTGTCCAAAGGCAGAGGTTTTTTGAAACATAGCGAACCAGCATGGGCGCCTTCGTGTATTTTGCAGGCAGGCACAAACGTTCCTTCCCCACGCATCCAAGGTAGCATCCTCGCTCGTTTGAAAATGGTTTTTGCATAATGGGTTCAGCTGTTTGTCTCACCCTACCACATATATATCACCCTACCACATACACTTGTGCTAGTGGTGCTTACTCAGGTGGTGGTGCTTCCTCTGCTACTTGCGTTAGTGGTGCTTACTGTTGCTGTTAAAATCATGGTTGTATTTGCAAGCCAAATGATCAAACTATTGTTGCTACCTATGCTGTTTGTATTCTTGAGGCCCTCGTATCTGGATTTAAAGGCAGAAAAATCTGAACTTCACCGTGGGTTTTACGGAAACAACTATCCAGAGGAAAAGGTTTCTTCAAACGCAGATCATGTGAACCTGCCGCAGTAACTAAGTAATGGAAGCATATCCAACCCACCGTCACATGGTATCTTGTGTGGGCCACGGCACAAACATGCACTCACATGCAATATAGATGTGTGGTGAAATCGCCATGTGGTGTAGCTAGGTGTAGCCAGCAACCTGCGGATGCTTATATGCTTATATGTTGGTATATACCAGCATGTTCCTGAGAGCTGAGCTAACATTTAATGTCCTCTAATAATGCTAACATTAGTTTAGGTTGTAGTATTTACAAGTTTGAAAATATCAAACAAACAAAATATAACCTATTGTTTTAGCTTTGGTCCAGCTTCGGTCCTCGGGAAGAGGCCAAATAACATGATAAATTAATATGTCTCTAAAAACTTTGTTTATAGCTAATGAGCCAAAACTAAAAACAGCTCAAATAATACTAGATTCTTCGTTTCCGATTACTATAGTCCATGCCGGGATGGCAGGGACTAATAAGATTATATCTGCTCCTATTTTGATTAAGAATATACATATTCATTATTTATGATTTTAAATCCTAGAATTATAAATATGAATATAATTAATTATAATTATTATGGATTATAAGTAAAAATAAATATAAAATTTTGCGAAACTAAACTTTATTTATACTTGTGATTTTAATATATATATATATATATATATATATATATATATATATATATATAATATTAATTAATATTATATTATATTAACATTAACATTGATTATAATTATTATTATATAATATTGTATTATATTAATTATTAATAATTATAATTATAATAATTAACTATTAAAAATTAATTAATTATTAAGTTATTAATTTTTATAAATTAATGTATTTAGTATATTAATATTTAGTGTTTAATATATCATTAATATTTAATTATGACATTTGTATAATATCAATCAATGTAAAGTCTCAAGGGATAACTTAGTTGGTTGAGTTCTTGTTGCTAAGTACCTCGTTTATTGAGAGGTCAAGGGTCAAATCTCCTCGATGCCCTCGAGGTTAGGCCTTGATTGTTTGGTCAACAGGTAGATCCCTTCGGGTTCATCTACTTGGATTTTTCCATGGATGTAGTGGCCATTTAGTGTCCATGAACCACCCTCAAACAAAATATCAACCAAAGTAAAAAACATTATAAAGCATTTAAATAGATTTAATAAAAGTTTAATATAATATTAATGGTACATTAATAACACATTATTTCATGCATTTATAATGTCTTATATATTAATCTATTCATTATAAATATGTTAATTATGGTTGACTATTGTTGATATGGTCAACTATAGCCACCATGGTTATCGTTAACTATTATTGACGTGGTCAACTATGGTTAGCATGGCCATCATAACCAATAATAGTCAACATGACTACCATGGTGAACCATGGTTTCCAAGGACACCATGGCCTATTATTACGTGGCCTATTATCAACCATAGTGAACTATATTGAACTATAGGGACACCCATTGTTGACCATGCATGCCTATACTAGATGGTCACTGTTACTCATAATCAAACCATAGTTGAGCATCAACAACTACCATTTCAATGGTAAACATAATGAAATCATGGCCAAATATAGAGAAACCATAGTTGAAATATGATCAAGCACAGTCAAACCATGGTCAACTATAGAGACACTGGTGAGCTCCAGTATTGTAGCAATAATGCTACAACTCCTGGGGCTTCCTGTATCTTAATTTTATCAACCCGGTAGTTCGTACAAACTTGGAAGCGACGGTGCTATATGCACAAGTACTAGCTCTTGTCGCAGCTGTCACTTGGTCAGCTGGCACAAGTCCGCTAGGGCTCAAGCCAACTTCTATAGGCTCTCAGAAGAAGCTTGCTAATTGATGGACGAAAGCTATTCTCAAAGGAAAGCTACTTTACTTGACAAAAATGGACTGAAAGCAAATCAAAGCATGTAAACCTAGGAAACCCTAATTTGACTAGTCTAACCTCTATGACGCAAAGAATGTGAATGAAACTTCTACCAATGCTGTCATTACCTCTCATAAGTGAAAATGCATGAATCTAAGCTGCTTGCATCTTAAAAGACATATTTTTGTATTTTTTCTTTAAGTGGATGGAATGATTGTGATTTTGTGCTTATTAGGGTTTGGTTGTGCAGATGGGATGGAGAAGGAAGGAAAGCGTGGGAAAGGTTGGGGAGGCTAGGAGAGGTCCCCAGGGATCCTTAGCATCCGTCCACAGAGGTTCCTCACATTCAGAAGCTCAGCAACCGAGTGAGTGGCCTCCTACAGGATGTCTGCAGGGGATCCTACAGGAAACTCAGAGATTTCTACAGGAAATCTACAAATTGCTACAGGATGACCTACCGTGGGTGTTTGAAGTGATGGAGGAGTGATGGAATGGTAGGGGGAGATATGTAAGGTAGGAATAAGGCTGGTGATGGCTCAAAAGTGGAGGGATAGGATGGGGAATGAGTGTAGGGAGTAGGTTGGAAGATAGAGGGCTATGTCAATGAAAGGGCTAAAGAATGAAGTTACGAGAGGAGTGGAGGAATTTGGAAAATAACAGAGCGGAGCAGTGGTCAAGGATGTGGTTGCATGCGTGATCAAGACGAAGGAGGAGGTAATGGAGCGAGGGAGAGCAGTGTAAATGAAACAAATGCTTATGACTGTCACCAAGACGAAAATGCATTCACCTAGACTACCTGTGCTATGAATTCAATGAACAGCAATCCAAAACGCGAAGAGGAATGTGCATGAAGCTGTGATGAAGGTGTGTGGTGCAGGTGTGAATTACATGGAAGCATCTAACATAACCGTGACTGTGTTGCAGCAATCATGAAGTAAAGAAATGCGTATTTTTGGTGGTTGGTTATGGACTGCACCCCAATCCCTAACAGAGATGGCAGTGGGCCTTTACAACCTTTTTGCTGGAGCTCCAATGATGTATAACTATCCTCCTATTAAACTTAAGCAACTGAAACAAATGCACCATAAACTAATCCTATCTAAGCTCATGAAAAAGACTAAGTTAACAAACTGTAAATTCGAATTGCATGTGAAAGTAAACAAACTCAAAGTGTTGGAACTAAATGCAAACACATTACAACACCGAGGAGATCTATTGCTCTCAGGTTGGGCCCTAACCTGAGAGCTATAGCTCCTTGAGAAAACTCAGAACTAGATCAAAATCTGCCTTCTTTATTCATAATCTGATGTCATGCCAAACTGGCTTACAAAAGGAACAAAAACATAGAGTTGTGCTCAAGAATTACAATAGTAATGCGAAAGTTTCAACAACCTATCAAAGGCTACGGCCTCTATACTTATGCAAAAACGATCATCCAACAGGTGTCCTTGATTTTAGGAGCTCGGTTGTCCAACTGAAGTTTAAACTATTGATCCTGTAGGACAGTCATAATTGCTGTTCCTGTAGAACAGTTATAACTGCTGTTCCTGTAGAACAGCTAGCTGCTTCTAAGCTCGGTGGGGAGATGGATTGGAGCTCGGAGCTATGGTGGGAATCACGAGGAGGGTCCCAAGACTGTGGACATCCTCTCCTAAAAACCAGCAGTGCCACCTCATTGTCTCCTTGTCTCCTTTTCACGTGGTCTTTTCTCCCTTTTAATGCAAAAACTTGAAATCATAATGCATTAGTCACGTGGATAGAGTGCCTACCCTTCTTCCTACAAACAACATGAATAAACTAAGAAATGCATGCATAAGCAATAAAAGATGAATGGTTTGAGCAAGTAGAATAGGCCAAAATGAGCCCAAATTGTACCAAAATTGGGGCTCATCATCACCCCCCAGCTGAACCATTTGCTCATCCTTGAGCAACTCAGTCAAGATCCTCATCCTTCATGGCTTTCACTGCTCCCCTTACATCCCAAGCTTCTGTGGTGATGTCCTCTTTGTTGATATGAACCCCGGCTGTTTTGTCCACCTTTTCCCATTGTGCATTGTCATCTTTCTCTGTACTCCCTTCAGCCAATCCTAGCAGCAATGGGGGGCTGAGTTTAAGGCCAATCCAGCTGGCCTGAAGTCTTTGCATGGATTTCTTGTAAAGGTTCACTCTTGCCAATGCTTCCCTCATCCGGGTTGGGGTATGGTATTCCCGGATCTTCAAACTATGTACCAAGGTATGCCACCTGCGTGCACATGCCTGGGCAGCAGTTTCTCCCAATAATCCTTCCATGTCTTCAAAGTGGGCTATTGCTTGGGCCTGCTGGTCCATAAATCTCAAGGAAGCTGTGGGATCATTAGACAACTGTTGGCGGGCTAAGATGAGGGCAACCGGATCCTCTGGTTCTGCTTGAATGTACAGTGGCTCACTCACTTCTCGGTTCATGACCGATTTTTCTTCAGTTGCTCTCTGATCCTCATGATTTAGCCATGAAGCGAAGGCCATCAACTGCATATCACCCAAGGCGATATTGGGATCCCAAGAGACTTCATTAGGCAAAACCAGATTGTGGAGGTAGAATTCTGCTAGTTTGGCTTTGTCTTCTGCCGAGCTAGTATTGCATAATTCGGCAAATTGCTGTGGGTTATGGATTTGCGCAATGCCTCTTTGTGCTAATGTGTTTATCTGGAACTGCAGCCACTGATCCTTTAAGTACAACCCATAAGATTTTGCAGGATGTCTGCACTGCAGGGCTTCCATGGCCCAACTGGCCATGCAGGCCAATTGTGTTTCCTTTTGTTTCAGCTGCTCTTTCAGAGCTTGTATTTCAATTTGGCCCTGCTGTCTTGTTTCCTGTAGAAGTGTTATTGGCTCCTCAAGATGGGTGGTCAGCTCTTGTTTTCCTTGCTGCTCATTTGTGGTGTCTTTGGAGGATGTTCCTACCCCTGCCCTTAGCTCCTGTAGCTGCAATTTCAACTTCTGGTTTTCTTCCTGTAGAAGCACACGTTGACAATTAGCCACATGCTTAGCCAATGCAAATTCACTCCTGACCTCCTTAAGTTGTTCTTGCAAGGGACCTATGTCCGCCACACCCTTGGACTTGGCGATTTGCATCCATGTGTGGGAACGGACCCTCTCCTCTTCCAATGCAAAAAATAGAGGTACAGTAAATTTTTGCGGTATGATCTTTCCCGCCTCCAAGAAGGTGTAGTAGGAGTTCAGATTAGGTGAAGGGCTAGGTTCAGGGATATGTTCTCTTTCTTCCTCTCCAGGAGGTGCTAGCTCACCCTCCTTTGGTGATGAGGTTCCTTCCCCTTCTCTTTGTTTGGTTTCCTGTAGTCGAGCCAAAGTATCCTGTAGGACATTTTCGGCTTCCTGTAGCTGGGTTTTTTCATCCAACAGATCTAACCTTTCTTGCCATGTGTTCTTCTTTGGACTTCCCTTTTCGTAGGTAACTGTAATCTTTGAGGGGGATGTTTCTTTGGGAGAAGCAGGGGTGTCTTCGATGACAATTGGGCTGCTGGACTGCGTCTGTGGTTTCCCTGTTTTTATCCTAACACTTCTCCGGGTTTTGAAGTAGAGAGGAGGGTCCCTCTTCCTCTTTCCTCTTGGCTTAGGCGGCGTACTGAGGCCAGCTAATACAGCCGCTGCCTCCCTGGCCAGAACATCCACTTTCTGCTCCTTTGATTTTGATTTTGCATGGCCTCCTGTAGAAGCTTGTTTCTCCGTTTTCGGGCTTCCTGTAGAAGCCTGTTTCTGCGCTTTTGTGCTTCCTGTAGAAGCTGTTTTCGGGCTTCCTGTAGAAGCCTGCTTCTCCTTTCCTGTAGTGACAGGTGTCTTCACTTTCGCTCGCTTTGCTGCAGGGGTTTTATCTTTTTGTTTGCTTGTGAGTGTTGGAGAGGTAATTGGGCTGACATGGCCCGCCCCAACTTTGTCCCTTCTGCTCTTTGATCTTATTTCCCTCGCTGACAGGATGGGGGAGTCAGCTTTTTCTTCAGCATCTTTTTCTTCGTGCTGCTTCTCCTGCATGGTAGTCGGGGTACTTGGGCTAGTTTCCTTCTTTTCTTCGACCACTGCTTCTTGTTCTTCACTGCTAGACGACCCTGTTTCTTCCATCAACATTTTTATGTCTCCCTCTCGTGTTAAATTCCGGAAGGATTCCCATGAGAGGGGAACCTTTTGTGAGTGGAGCGCGTCTTCCACAAGAAGCTTGATCAGCCCATGGTGTGCGACTTGATCCGGTATGCCATCTTTGAGCTTTGTAGCGCACTGAATCAAGGATTGCAACAGGAAATAAGGAATGCTTAATTTCTGCTCTACAGGAAGATTGATCCGGTGTCTTAATTCGGTGAGCAGCCTGAAGTGATATGCATACACGATGTTGTAACGACCCTCACAGGTGATATATTTCATGATTTGCAAACTGACTTCGTTCCATGGTGGCAACAGGCTTTTCCTTCTCACCCCATTTTTGTCCTCCGTGAATGCTTCTTCAGGTGGGAAGAACTCTTTCTTGGCTTGCTGGCTTAGCTTTCTTTCGTCCTTGTCCCATGGCAGACCCATAGGGAGTTCTGTGATCTGACTGATATGTTCTGGGGTGAGCTTGAGGCTCAGACCTCTGAAGTTCACTGTGGCCAGTGTCTGGGATTTAGGCTTCAGAGCCTGCAAGAATTCTTCGGCTACTTCATCATCGTAGCCCTGCAGCTTATCACAAAAAGTCATCCATTATGCTCTGGTGAAGAGCTCTACCACTGCCGGGTTTCTCCTCAATTTATCTGAATCCGTGGGTTCTCGCCTGATAAATCCACCCGGCATGATGGCACAATTTTCTTAACCGGAGGTGGTGATGGTGGCAGAGAGTTTAGTTTCGGGGACAGAGTGTAGAACAATGCGCATAACCCACAAAATTTTCAACACAGTCTAATTACTCAACAATCCTGTAGAATGACAGTATAGGCACACAGACAGCAATTTCACCACTTTCTCTATACCCAGACAGTGACTGACAATCCTACCACCTTTAATGACCATTTGCATGAGAAGTCCAGGGTTACCTCGTTACTCGGCCACCTTTTTTACGTGAGCACCCGCGTTCCTGTAGAAGACTGCGTTCCTGTAGAACTGTGTTCATGTAGGAGTTGTTCCTGTAGGAGCAGTGTGCAAACTTCGGGGAGGACTGTAGTTGGCCAGCGGTCGAGATGTGCTTCACTGGCATTCTGGTAGCCGAAAGCTCGGCGTATCAACGTGCAGAGGAAATCAGAAGAGCCACTCGAGTTTTGAAGTGGAGGTTGATGAATACATGCGCATAATCTAGCCGGTTAGATTTTGAATCGGCGCAGCTCGTGGCGCGGGGGGTGAGCTGTCCCCGCCGGACCGTTGGGCGACGTCACCCATCATTCGCCTGCATATTCACTCGCTGCCGCATTCATTCCCACAGATCTGCCACCGCCCTTTTCGGTTAAACTCGTTTCTCGATTAACGGGACTATCCTCACGTGCGTGTTGCGTATTTTCTTTGTCGTGGCTGCCACCCAATCATCCGACTATACCATAACTAGCCGACGTGGCCAGTCAACTGGCCATACGGCCGCTCAACCATTCATTTCTATGCCATGCAAACAAATCAAAGTAATACTCATGCGATTTGGTGGAAGGAAGGGTTGAGACACTTACCTGCGCGCGGCTGCACACGATTTTTCGGTTTTTGGACGACGGGGAGCGGATCTACCTGCTGCATGCGGCTTACACAGTCCCGGAGGCTCATGGTTATAGGATGCTGGCGATGGAGTGGATGCTCTGGTTGCCTGCGCCCGTGTGTTGTTTGCAGATGGCGGTGTTGTGAATGGTATCCACTCATGCAGGTTTGACTGTTACAGGATTCCCACGGGGTGCCTTGTAACAGTCTCGCCTCCTTGGGTGCATGCTGCACGACGATGGATAGAATCTTCTGATCACGCTCCCGGAGCTTCTGATGCTCGACATGGATGTGGTATGAGCTCTCGGTGCTTGTTTTTCTTTGACAAATGGCTTTACCACGAGAACTCATTGATATGGTTTGCTGGTGCAGGGATCTTGGGTGCATGTCGACGAGGATGGTGGAGCAAGGTAACAGCGTCGTGCATGGGCCCAAAAGAGGTTTGCATGCGTCCAAACCAACCCGTAGTCATCAGATCTGTTCATGAAATGCATTTTGGGCTATTCTGAGCTTCTACAGGAAGTTTCCTGTAGAAATACAGAGCTTCCTGTAGACAGACAGCTCTTCCTGTAGAAATTTTCACCTTCCTGTAGAAATTTGCACCTTCCTGTAGAAAATTGCACCTTCCTGTAGAAAATCTGCGTCTTCCTGTAGGAGACTCAATCTATAATGAAAGTGCACATACCTTGAAGAACATAAGCATTCTTGGAGGAGGTGATGGTGAGGTGTCCTGGCTACATGATAAGGACTTTTGGCCTTGAGTTGAGAGGCTTCCTCTCCTCCATAGAACACCTGCAATCTGCATGCAACTTTCACATAAGAAACTTGTTGATCTTGTATTTTTTTCTTTTTGTTTTTTTCTTTTTTTTTTTTTGGAAGATAGCAGGGGCGCCTCAATGAGGTTTTCACCCTTACCACCTGCCTTAAGCGCCTCAGAGAGGTTTTCACTCAAGGATCTTTATCTCTTTTTTCTTTTTTTTTGAAAGATAGCAGGGTCGCCTCAATGAGGTTTTCACCCCTACCACCTGCCTTGGGTGCCTCAGAAAGGTTTTCACCCAAGGATATTTATTATTTATTTATTATTATTATTATTTTTTTTTTTTTAGATTCTTTAGGGTGTGCCCAAAGCAGGGGCAGAACCCTTCTCTATGACCAATACTGCCTTCTCCATAGTTTTGATGAACTCTTGTCTGGAGGGAGGCTTCCTGTAGATCTTCAATCGATGCCCGTTGACAAGCATGGGGATGGCTTCCTCATCAATGGTCTGAATAAGAACAGATCCATTGTCATGACATTTTTCCACTGAATATGGCCCGAGCCATCTGGTTCTCAGCTTCCCCTTGAAGTCTTTGTATCTGGAATCATACAACAAAGCCCAATCTCCCGGCTGAAATTGCTTGTCATGGAGATGTTGGTCATGCCACACCTTTCTCTGAAGTTGGACCACTTCTGAGTGAAGGAGGGCCTGCATGCGGTGCTCATCCAGTCCATTCAGCTGCAATAGCCTTTCTTGTTGTGCATGGCTGAGATCTAGATCCAGCTGAGCTGCCATCCTCAAAGTGTTGTATTCGAACTCAATGGACAGCAAAGCCTTCTTCCCATAGACCAGCTCATAAGGTGTGAAGCCGGTGGTGGTCTTCCAAGTGGTGTTGTAAGCCCATGTGGCTTCAACCAGGCGATCTGCCCAGTCCTTTCTGCTGCTGCTCACCACCTTGGTCAAGATCCCTTCTAATGCTCTATTGGTGACTTCCACCTGCCCATTTGCTTGAGGATGATAGGGGGTGGAAGTCCTATGCTTGATCTTGTGATGAGCTAGTAGATCTTCAACCAAGTTGGATGTGAACTGGCTCCCTTGATCGGTCACCAGCTCTCTTGGGTAGCCAAACTTGTAGAAGATTTTCTCTCTTAAGAACTCGACCACCCTTTCTTCTGTTGCTGCTTTGATTGCTTTGGTCTCTGCCCACTTTGTCAAATAGTCAGTGCACACAATGATGTAAGACCTTTGCCTTGAAGGAGGGTTGATTGGGCCCACAAAGTCCATACCCCACTTCTCAAATGGCTCAAGAGTCACTTGAGGTTGGAGAGGCATCTCATCCCTTTGGGTCGGTTTCCCCATTCTTTGGCATTGGTCACACTGACTGACATATCTTCTGACATCTTGATGAAGTGTGGGCCAATAGTAGCCTGCCTGCAGGATCTTGAAGGCAGTTCTCTTTGCTGCAAAATGTCCTCCACAAGGCCCATCATGACAGGTGAGGAGGAGGTCAAAGACTTCCTCCTCCCTTACACAACGCCTTAAGATCTGATCGGGGCCAAGCTTGAACAGATTGCCCCCGATCCAGGTAAATGAGGCACTCTTTCTGATGATTCTGCTCTTCTCTTTTGAAGAGAGGTGCGGAGGGAACTGAGCTGAAACAAGGTAGTTTGCTATATCAGCAAACCATGGAGAGAGTACTGAGATAGCAAATAGATGCTCATCAGGCATCTGGTCATCCACCGTCCCATCTTCATCTGCAGACAAATCCAATCTAGATAAAAAATCAGCAACAACATTTTCTCTACCTGGTTTATCAACAATGGTTAAGTCAAACTGCTGCAATAAAAGTAACCATCTAATAATACTAGCATTCACATCTGGTTTATTCATTAAATATTGGATTGCAGCATGGTCAGTATGTACAAATGTTTGATAGCCAGTGATGTAATGTCGGAACTTGTTCAGTGCATGGACCACAGCTAAGAATTCTTTCTCGGTTACAATGTAATTCAGCTCAGCTTTGGACAAGTTTTTGCTAACGAAGTAAATGGCATATGGAAGTTTTTGTTCAACTTGTCCTAAGGCTGCACCTATGGCTTTGTTCGAGGCATCAGTGTGGATGTGGAAAGGTAGGGCCCAGTTTGGACCTCTTAGGATTGGTGCTGACACTAACTTGTCTTTTAATTCATTCAAACTCTTCTGACAATCATCAGTCCAATTAAACTCCACATCTTTTGCCAAAAGGCCAAACAATGGTGAGGCTAACTTGCTGAAGTCCTTAATGAATCTTCGGTAATATCCTGCTAATCCCAAGAAACTCCTAACATCCCTTACCTTCTGTGGAGGTGGAACCTTCTTGATTAGAGCAATTTTGTTAGGATCCACCTGTAACCCTTGGCGAGAGATGGTATGGCCTAGCACGGTCCCTTCAGTCATTAGGAATTCACATTTTTCAGGGCTAAGGGACAAGTTCATCTCGATGCACTTGGTTAGGACTTTTCCCAAATTGGACAATGCTTCCTGGAAGTTGGCCCCATAAGGAGTAAAGTCATCCATATAGATTTCTACTGCATCATGGACCAGCTCCGAGAAGATGCTCAAGACAACTCTCTGGAAGGTAGCAGGAGCATTGCATAGCCCAAAGGGAAGGACACGGTAGGCAAAGGTACCCCAAGGACAGGTGAAGGTGGTCTTATCTTGGTCTTCCGGGCTGATTTGAATCTGATTGTAACCGCTAAACCCATCCAGGAAAGAGAAGAACTTCTTTCCTGCCAGTCCATCCAACACTTGATCTATGAAAGGTAGGGAGAAATGGTCTTTCTTGGTAGCTTTGTTCAGCTCTCGGTAATCCACACAGATTCTCCACTTCCCATTCTTCTTGGGAACCAACACTAGAGGGGACACCCATTCACTATCTGAGATGGGGTAGATGAATCCGGCATCCAAGAGTTTTTGCAATTCTTCCTTGACAATGTCCTTAAGGGCTGGATTCATTCTGCTCTGGGGTTGCCTAACCGGTTTACAGTCCTCTTTGATGTATATATGATGGGTACAGACCGAGGGATGGACTCCTTTCATCTCCTTATAGCTCCAAGCAAAAGCATCTAGGTGGCTGGCCAACAGGCTACACAGCTCCTTTTCCTGAGAAGGAGATAGGGAGGAGCTGATTTTCAATGATCTCTCAGGGCCGAACTCCACATTCTTAACTCTGGGAGTGACAGGGTTGGTTGTACAAAGATCCACTAAGGTGCCAGCTTGGCATCCTCCACCAATTTTTCTAAGGGTAGTGCACTGGTAGGTGGGTTTTGGATCAAGTTCTCGATCAAGTCATCCTCGGTTGGAGGGTATCTTCTAGTGGTATCTAGGGTACACAGAGGTGCTGAGTACACCTCGTCTTCTTCTCCTTCTTCTAGCCAAAGTGGTAAATCATGCTCTAAGGAGGGTTGGGCAGGAGGGTATAGGACTAGCTGCTTGGACATGGGACCATTTTTGATGGTCATATTTCCTGCACGACAACTTATGTAAGCATCTACAGTAGCTAACCAAGGCCTTCCCAAAATGAGAGGATATCCAGTAAGCTTGGCCTTTGGTTGCAGAACCAGGAAGTCTGCAGGGTATTCCCAAGAATCAATAGAGACCAAGACATCCTCCACAATCCCTTCGGGAGTCACGGTGGAGCGATCTGCTAATTGCAGTACTGTCGAGGTCTTCCTTAAGGAACCCTGAAGATTGAGTTTAAGCATAGTATCTCTAGTCATCACATTAATGGCAGCTCCCAGATCAATCAAGGTGTGAGGTATAATGGTGCCATTGATGTGGACATCTACTACAGGACTTCCATGATCTAGGTACTTTGGGCAGATGACTTGTCCTAGCATAAGGTCGGACAGTTGTCCTATGACATTGATAGTTGAGGCATCTTTCTTTCTCCTGCCTGGGTGTTTAAAGCACTTTTCCTTAACCAGTTTGTTGTATATGGGCACATCCTTGATGGCTTGGAGAAGTGGTATCTTCACACACAACTGCTTGAGCTCTCCCAGAAGCTCATCTTCTTCCGGGTTGGGTTGTGTGGTGGTTGCAAGTCTCTCAGGAAAGGGTGGAATAGGCTTTGGTTCACTCTCCTAATGGTCTTCCTCATCCTCTAGGGGAGGAGGTTGGTGATCTGGAAGAGTCTTTCCAGATCTAAGATTGATCTCCTAGATCTCCACAGCATAGGTAGGACATGATGTTTCCCCAGTGTATACCTGCTGAGCCTGTCTATTGTTGGGGTTCGGGTTCGGTTGAGTAGGCATTTGAGGTTGCCTTGGAGGAGCAGGAGGTAAAGGCTGAGGTTGAACTGGTGGTGGAGGCAAAATGGCAGGAGGAGTGTTGTATTGGGGCCTCCACCCCGACTGAGGTGCACTCCACTGAGGCTGTGACTGGGCGTGTGAATGATATGAATGAGAAGTAGGTTGAGCAGGGTACTGAGGTGGATAAGACCATGGAGGAGGCATGGACCAAGAAGGATGAGCAGGGGGACCCCAAGAAGGCATGGGAGTCGATTGGTTGGGGTTATAATAAGCTTGTGGTGCCCCTTGCATTCCCTGCTGATAAGGTCTAGATCCTTGTGGCCTCCTTTGGTTGATGAAGTAGAGAGGTTCAGTGGGGGCTTCGGTCCCTTGGTACATGGCTTTAAACCCAGGTAAGGTTGGACACTGATTTGTTGGATGGTCCTCCTCACAAACAAAACACACTTCAACCGAGTGCAATGGGCATTCGTTCTTAGGGTGTCTTCTGGTGCACCTAGGGCAGAAGACAGCCAAGGCTCTCTCAGCTTCTTCCTTCTTCTGCTGGATCCTGAATGTGTCCATCTTCATGGCAATGGTCTGTCTCACCTCACTCTTAAGATCTTCTAGTTGGTTTGTAAACTCATGTTTGGAGAAAGGGACACCAGTGGAGAGGAGATTTCCTCTACCTCGTTTTCTAGCTGCCCTGGAATGATTTCTAAACACAGTCTTGATGTCCTCATAAGGCAGTTGGTAAATGTCCCCCCCAGCTAACATGTGAAGGGTGTCTAAGAGATCTTCAGGGACTCCTCGGAGTAGAACCAACTTGAGGGATTCAGGGTCAAGTGTGCACCTGGCCTGCTTGTAGCTAAGTTGGAACCTCTCCTCATAATCCTCTAAGGACTCATCATTTCCCATGGTCATCCAAAAGATTTCTCCCTTGGTTTCCTTAGACCTACAGTAATCCCTATACTTGGTATTGAAGGCTTGCTGCATCTGAGCCCAAGTAGTGATACTATTCCCAGTTAATCCCATGAACCAGTGTAATGCTGCATCCTTAAGAGTTGAAGGGAAAAGCTTCAGCTTTTGCTCATCTTCGGTATAGTCATAAGTTCTACAAAGGACAGCAAACTCAAACAAGAAGGTATCAGGATCCTCAGTGGTCAGTCCATGGAAGTGAGGCAAGGCGGAGGGGCTAATGTTCTTCATTTTCATCTCTCCATTGGTCTCTCGGATGGGGAATGCACCTTCTATTCTCTCATCCTCTCTTCTATTATCAGCCATGGCTTCAGATGGAGTGGTTTCTAACTCTTCTTCTTCTATAGGGTCTTGGTATATCTCAGGTTGTTCACCTATAGGTTCCTCTGGGTCACTGTCACCAAAGAAGAGAGAAGGGTGACTTAGAGATGTGGTGGGGGTGTTGGGTAGGAATTTGCCTGATTTATCTCGGTTCCTACGAGGCATGAAATGGAAAGGACTTTTCTTTTTTGATTGCTTTTGCTTTTTTTTCTTTGGTACCTGCAAAACTGAAACAGAGTGATCTACAACTAACTATCTTGCTCAAATGAAATTGCGGAATTGGAAAGCTAATCTAGGAAAGCAAGAAATACTAATCTATGAAAGCAGGAAATGCTAATCTATGAAAGCAGGAAATGCTAATCTATGAAAGCAGGAAATGCTAATCTATGAAAGCAGGAAATACTAATCTATGAAAGCAGGAAATGCTAATCTATGAAAGCAGGAAATGCTAGTCTACTTTTGCAGAATGGAAATGAAATAAACTACTGAGCAGAAGTAAGAGTACGAAAGTAGAAGAAAAGCAACAATTACTAATACTCTGACGCTTCCCCGGCAACGACGCCAAAAAGGATGGTGAGCTCCAGTATTGTAGCAATAATGCTACAACTCCTGGGGCTTCCTGTCTCTTAATTTTATCAACCCGGTAGTTCGTACAAACTTGGAAGCGACGCTGCTATATGCACAAGTACTAGCTCTTGTCGTAGCTGTCACTTGGTCAGCTGGCACAAGTCCGCTAGGGCTCAAGCCAACTTCTATAGGCTCTCAGAAGAAGCTTGTCAATTGATGGACGAAAGATATTCTGAAAGGAAAGCTACTTTACTTGACAAAAATGGACTGAAAGCAAATCAAAGCATGTAAACCTAGGAAACCCTAATTTGACTAGTCTAACCTCTATGACGCAAAGAATGTGAATGAAACTTCTACCAATGTTGTCATTACCTCTCATAAGTGAAAATGCGTGAATCTAAGCTGCTTGCATCTTAAAAGACATATTTTTGTATTTTTTCTTTAAGTGGATGGAATGATTGTGATTTTGTGCTTATTAGGGTTTGGTTGTGCAGATGGGATGGAGAAGGAAGGAAAGCGTGGGAAAGGTTGGGGAGGCTAGGAGAGGTCCCCAAGGATCCTTATCATCCGTCCACAGAGGTTCCTCACGTTCAGAAGCTCAGCAACCGAGTGAGTGGCCTCCTACAGGATGTCTGCAGGGGATCCTACAGGAAACTCAGAGATTTCTACAGGAAGTCTACAAATTGCTACAGGATGACCTACCGTGGGTGTTTGAAGTGATGGAGGAGTGATGGAATGGTAGGGGGAGATATGTAAGGTAGGAATAAGGCTGGTGATGGCTCAGAAGTGGAGGGATGGGATGGGGAATGAGTGTAGGGAGTAGGTTGGAAGATAGAGGGCTATGTCAATGAAAGGGCTAAAGAATGAAGTTACGAGAGGAGTGGAGGAATTTGGAAGATAACAGAGCAGAGCAGTGGTCAAGGATGTGGTTGCATGCGTGATCAAGATGAAGGAGGAGGTAATGGAGCGAGGGAGAGCAGTGTAAATGAAACAAATGCTTATGACTGTCACCAAGACGAAAATGCATTCACCTAGACTACCTGTGCTATGAATTCAATGAACAACAATCCAAAATGCGAAGAGGAATGTGCATGAAGCTGTGATGAAGGTGTATGGTGCAGGTGTGAATTACATGGAAGCATCTAACATAACTGTGACTGTGTTGCAGCAATCATGAAGTAAAGAAATGCGTATTTTTGGTGGTTGGTTATGGACTGCACCACAATCCCTAACAGAGATGGCAGTGGGCCTTTACAACCTTTTTGTTGGAGCTCCAATGATGTATAACTATCCTCCTATTAAACTTAAGTAACTGAAACAAATGCACCATAAACTAATCCTATCTAAGCTCATGAAAAAGACTAAGTTAACAAACTGTAAATTCGAATTGCATGTGAAAGTAAACAAACTCAAAGTGCTGGAACTAAATGCAAACACATTACAACACCGAGGAGATCTATTGCTCTCAGGTTGGGCCCTAACCTGAGAGCTATAGCTCCTTGAGAAAACTCAGAACTAGATCAAAATCTGCCTTCTTTATTCATAATCTGATGTCATGCCAAACTGGCTTACAAAAGGAACAAAAACACAGAGTTGTGCTCAAGAATTACAATAGTAATGCGAAAGTTTCAACAACCTATCAAAGGCTACGGCCTCTATACTTATGCAAAAACGATCATCCAACAGGTGTCCTTGATTTTAGGAGCTCGGCTGTCCAACTGAAGTTTAAACTGCTGATCCTGTAGGACAGTCATAATTGATGTTCCTGTAGAACAGTTATAACTGCTGTTCCTGTAGAACAGCTGGCTGCTTCTAAGCTCGGTGGGGAGATGGATTGGAGCTCGGAGCTATGGTGGGAATCACGAGGAGGGTCCCAAGACTGTGGACATCCTCTCCTAAAAACCAGCAGTGCCACCTCATTGTCTCCTTGTCTCCTTTTCACGTGGTCTTTTCTCCCTTTTAATGCAAAAACCTGAAATCATAATGCATTAGTCACGTGGATAGAGTGCCTACCCTTCTTCCTACAAACAACATGAATAAACTAAGAAATGCATGCATAAGCAATAAAAGATGAATGGTTTGAGCAAGTAGAATAGGCCAAAATGAGCCCAAATTGTACCAAAATTGGGGCTCATTAGACACCATAGTCAAAATATGGTCAAGCATAGTCAAACCATGGTCAACTATAGTCAATCATGTTTAACTATGGTTGATAGTTGTCAAACCTTAGTCAAATGATGATGAGTTATATGCAAACCATGTTCAATGATAGTCAATTACGATCAACCATATTCGCCCATAGTAAAACCATGGTCAACAATAGTCATACAATCGTTAACCATAATCATATGAAAATCAAATATTGTCAATCATCGTTAGCCATGGTCCAATGTCACATTGTTACAAAGATTGTCTCAATATGAAAATCAACCATGGTCAAACATGGTCCAACATCGCATTGTGACAAAGATTGTCTCAATATGAAAATCAATCATGGTCAACCATGGTCCAACATCACATTGTGACAAAGATTGTGTCAATATGAAAATCAACCATGATCAACAATGGCCAACCATGTTTAATTTACTATTTATAATATTTATAATAAGGTTTATAAACCTTGGTTTTCACATTTGTCTTAGTGTTTATCATGGGATTTTCTCAATATGAAAAATCAATCATGGTCAATCATCATCAACATTGGTCAAACATAGTCAAACATGGTCAAGCATGGTCAATTATGGTCAATCATGGTTAACCATGCTCAACAATGGTCTAACGTCACATTGTGACAAAGATTGTCTCAATATGAAAATCAACCGTGGTCGAATGTCGCATTTTGAGGGGGGGATTTATTTCCCACTAGGTTTTCCCTTTTCACCTCAGTCTTCTCATATTGCATATTGCATATTTGTTTTGCATGAGTACCTAACATGGTTGACGATTGTTAGGACTCATTTACTAGCATACTCATCTATTGTGCTTTAGGGAGATGATAGGGTACATTTTACTCGATAGTTCATTAGGACCTTTTTAGACCTACACTCTGGCCATCACTAGACCATCTTCCACATATTATTAGGGGAACATATGAGCACTTTTCATTCATCACTATAAATTCCCTATCATTTGGGAAATTTTCTATTGTTTGGGTTTTCTATTTTTAGCAGGTCTTCTTCTAGCTGGGGTTACCACCTAGGATGACATGTAGGACAACATAGTTACTTTCACTCCGTAATTTGTACTACCTCATGCATAGGGATTTTTAGAGTGAATACACACTTTCTCATTACTTTATAGCAATTAACCACCACTTTTCTCTTTCCTTTTTTTAAGTTGACTTTTAATACTAATTTTGGAGTTTAAATGCATTTAAGATGTTAGTTTTTGTATATGAAAGTTATTAATTAGTTCTAACTAATTTATAACTCCACTTACTTTCATTTTAGGATATTTTGCTAATTTTAGGTCTATCAGTCTAATCTTCACTCATTTTTCATCTAGGGAGAGTGCTTTTAAGTAAAACTAATTGCATACACATAGAATACCAACCTAGTTAGAATTTGTTGGCCTCTTGAAGAGTCTATATATTATATTCATGTTCAACAGAAAGATATCATCGTTAACAACTGATCACCGAAGTTCAAATTTTCTCTTTGGTTACCTAGTGAATTTTCTAACCATTTTTCTTTATCCTATCTTGTTTTGCAAGGAGCTAGTTTAATATATTTTTCTCTATCCTCTCTTGTTTTGTAAGGCCCCGATTTAGTATTTTCTCACATCAAGCTTTTGTACCTATGATCAAAATTCTACAAAATTGTCTTGTGATATATAATCCATTTTAGATATAGATGGACAAAAGGGAGCTACATTTAGTTAATAATGCTAAATTAAAGTTGCATTTAGTTACTAATGCTATGGAAAAATGTTATAATTGAAATAAAAATCATTTTAAAATGTTATAATTGAAATTAAAATCATTTCAACAATTAAAAGCTATAATATGAACATTAGTATGCTTTTGTAAATCGTACACTCTTTTATGAAAAAAAGAGATATTTTTTTATTATTAAGGATGACCCAAAAATAGCAAGTATTGATGTTGTTAATATCTTAAAAAGAGAAATCAACAATGTAAACTTTGAAACAGGAACTCTAGCCAAAAAACCCTGAAAAAACATTAAAAACGGTGCTAAAAACGAAAAGTGTGTATACTGGAACAATGATTTTTGTATTTTAGGGTCAATTTTGAACATGTTTTAAAAATGGCAGTGACTACGAAATTTTCGTGCAAAATACAGCTTGAAAACAAAAAAGTGATGATACTGGAATGATGATTTTTTCTTTTAGGGTCAATTTTCAAACTTTTTAAAAAATCCTAGTAAAACTAAATTTTTATGTCCCAAACAAAGTTGTTTATGAGGAAAAAAACACATTAATGTTTTTGGTAGAATATCATTTTTCTTTCCTAAGTATAAATTCAACATGTTCTCAACCATAACATGCTAGATACAAAAGAAATTGAAATTTTTTCAACTATAAAATTAAAAAACCATGACATTATGAACAAATTACATCACTAAATGAATTCAAAAGTCATTATTTGTATATTGAATAAAACATACATTATATCTATAATTTAATATTGCATTGTAGATATTTTAAACAATAAAAATTAAGACATATAATCCAAAAACATAAAAATGCCTCATAAATTCTCATTTAACACCATATGGAAATCATAAATTTTATTTCAAGATACGATGCATACATCAATTATATAAACTGTCTTAAACAATTATTCAAAATCACTCATATTTTCTTGCACACCATCAAAATTCACATCTTCAGATGAGTGACTGGATGCTGACAAATATGTTCCATATTCTTCTCTTTCATCAACTAGTACCCCATCTGAGTCCACATGCATGCCCATCATTTCAGGATTCAAAATTATTCTAGATCTACAACTGGTTTCAATAGACTCCCGTCTCAACACTATTCCTTCTGGTAACAATCTTTTCAGAATCTCTATCGTTTTGAAGCGAAGAGTTCCTCTCTTTGTTAAATTGAAGTCATAAACAAGTATGTCAACATCCTCTAATTTTAATATGTCTGTGTGGTGGAAATTTATATTTGTACCCTTTCTTTTTCTCTTTCCACCATTTTTTTTGTCAACTACCATCTCTGGCTTATACACACCATTGAATGGGTGTGTATTTGTGGCATACCAATGTACTTCAACACTTGTAACATCCTCATTTTCTATAAATACCTTTATAACTTTAGCAACCCAGAATGGATAGCCATTGGGATCTCCATCTGCTAGCACTGCGATCATGCAACCCTCCTTAATATCCTGTACTGAACCCCTATAAAGGTCTTCCATGGCTTCACGTTGTGCACGAGATCTTCTAGAACCAATATACATCTCTCTTTCCTTTGCCTGTGAAGAATTAATAATACCTTGAGATTGTTGTTGTTCAACAATGTTTATTTCCTTATGTTCATTCGACACATTTTGTGGCCAAATAAATGGATTTTTCAAAGATATATCTTCATTTGTTGTTGTTGAAATGATATCACTTTGATTATTGAAAAATTACTCCCACCACACTGAATCAGCAGTGTCAAAGTACACATATGTATATCTAATACATTTTTTAATTTCTTCCAGGTGATCAAAATAATTTATATCTCTATTTTGTCTGTGTGCATTATGAACTTCACCAAATGATTGTAATAACAATATTTTTGATGCAAATATTGGATGATCTGGAATGAAATTCAAAAATTGCAAACCTGATGACGGTGCCCATTCTGCAGTCGTTGAATATTTCTTGCCCCATATTAGTGTTTTCCCATCAATTTTTTTGATATGAAATTGATGTTGGAAGCTAAAGTCATTAAGTTGTTCAATGCATTTCCCCTCACCGTATGATCCCAGAATAAACCTTCGCATGTCAATATTTTCTTCCAACACATCAAAAGTAGGCTCTGTCATGTATGATTTCTTATTACATTCAATTAGTGATGGCAAGCTCCCAAATTCCTTCCTCCTCAATGTGACTGAAAAACGACTGAACATCTAATCAATATGGTCATGAGTGTGCCCAACAAGAAGGAAACCAATCTTTACCTTTTGAAAAATTCTCAATTCAACATGCATGTTTAGATATCCAAAAACAACCTGATTTTTGTTTTCATGGCAAGTGTTGTCCAATTGTAGATACAAAACTTCAGGAAGATTACCAGACCAATGAGAAATCACATCATGAATTATGGTTATGGTTAGATTTACATCATTATGAATATTTGGAGTTATGAAGTACACCCTTGGGAACATTTTCCCATTGAAGACCATAGAACTGACCAAGTGAAACTGAATAAAATTTTCCTCCTGTAAATTTTTGGGTGTGCAAACGAAATGTGGTAAAAGTGTTTTCTTCTGGTCCATACCATCAATTATCAAACACAAATATTTATTCGGATTATCATAACACTTCTTTCGATGCTTGTACAACTTCTTCCTTTCGTTTGTTTGTTGTTCGCGATGCTCCTGAAGTTCTTTGACAATTAAATCTATACAACATAAAAGAAAGTCATTAAGAAATATGTTTTCATAGTTGATGACTATAAAATTTTAAAAGTTAAAGTTATGAATGCTTACCTCTTTCTGACCCTTCACATTTTTCCCTTTTGATTTAAGAGAAGCACATGTACTGCAAATCCCCATCCTTGTCTTCTTAGGAATATAGACATTGTTGAATTCTTTCTTCCATACCTTCACAAAATATTGATATGTAATAAATTGGCCATGTCCCTGAGCACCTTCTGCATATTCTTTGTATAAGTTGTAGATTTCTCGTCTTGAAAAATTATCTGGAATATGTATTGTCTCTCTATTTGGCATACACTCTCCATGCTTTGAAAAGAAATCTTTCATCCTTAACATTGCAGTATTTGATAATGACCCAAACTATCTTTTATGATGTACTTCTGAATAAAATGTGGGATCCTTTTCCAAATTTTCTTAAATTCTCAAGAGATGAAAATTCCCAATCAAATGAAACATTTTGAAAGCTTTTCTACAGATAAATAAAGTCCTAATATGATAATCATAACCTGACAATGTAGATTGCATGCACCCAACTAAATATGAATTTTGCATGCTTTTATTCATTCACAAATATCTCTTCCTGCTTTCTAATGCAAATTTTAAATCCATATGTTTCAAGCAATCTTTTTGGCAACATTCACTTGAAATGAGAGCGCTGATAGAAATTATTCTCGTCAGATATTCTACTCTACCCCTTGTATATCTAGAACAGCTTGCATTGATACAAAAAGGTCTGCTCCTACTCCTCGATACAATATTTCTTGGCAACATCTCCATCATTCGATCATCATTTGTATAAGGATTTTCATCATCATTAAGAGGAATGTTATCCACACTATGATCAGCTCTACTTTTCAAATATTGACTTGGAGGATATTCTTCATCTTCCCCTTCTTCAGTGCTACTATCATAGTCCTTAGAATTTGGACTGAATGGAAAATTTGACTCGATGTTTAATGGATATTCTTCCTCATGTGCATTGTTAGTGCTACTCTCATAGTCCATAGAATTAGGACTACGTAAAAAATGTGACTGTTTACTTATTGAAGATGCTACATCTTGTCCTTTGTCACTGCTACCTTTATACTCATTAGAATTAGGACTAAGTGCATCATCCTGTCCTTCATCACTGCTGCTCTCATAGTCCTTAGAATTAGGACTAATAGGACATTGTGACACTCCATTCTTTTGAAATTCATCATCACGCTCTTCATGAATGTTGCTCTCATAGTCCTTAGAATTAGGACTAAGTGGACACCGTGACACTCCAATCTTTTGAAATTCATCATCCCGCTCTTCATCACTGCTACTCTCATAGTCCTTAGAATTTAACTAACTGGACACCATGGCACTCCATACTTTTGAAATTCATCATCATGCTCTTCATCACTACTGCTCTCATAGTCCTTAGAATTAGGACTAAGTGGACACTTTGACACTCCATTCTTTTGAAATTTGTTATCACGCTCTTCATCACTGCTGCTCTCATAGTCCTTAGAATTAGGACTAAGTGGACACCGTGACACTCCATTCTTTTGAAATTCGCCATCATGCTCTTCAAAACTGTTGCTCTCATAGTCCTCAGAATTAGGACTAAGTGGACACCGTGACACTCCATTCTTTTGAACTTCACCATCATGCTCTTCATCATTGTTGCTCTCATAGTCCTTAGAATTAGGACTAAGTGGACACCGTGACAATCCATTCTTTTGAAATTTGTCATCAAGCTCATCATCACTGCTGCTTTCATAGTCCTTAGAATTAGGACTAAATGGAATTTGTGACTCTTTATTTATTTGAAATTCTTCATCCCCTCTTTCATCAGTGCTGCTCTCATAGTCCTTAGAATCATAACTAAATGGAAGAATTGAATTTCTATTCATAGTGGAAGAATTCCCGCTATATTCATCAATATGAATAGAGTTGTTATGCGATGAAGATGTTGATGGTGTATAAATCGAAACTTCACTATTAGAACAATCCATCCATTTCAAATAGAAAATGTTGAATGATACAAATGGAGAGTCTCCTAAAGATATTATATAGCTTAGAGAATGAAATTTTCCCTCCAAAAAGCTTCGCAAAAATAGTTCCCTCCAAAGAGTTTGTTAGATTTATTTACCTTCATTATTTTATTCTACAATTTATTGAAAAATGTAAACTAAATTTTTTTATGAAATAAATCATTAAAATTAAAATTGTAAACTACAACTTCTACATTAATTATTTTAATAGTTAAAGTATATAATATTTACTAAACAATTGAATGTTTTTTTTTTAATTTTTATAATATATTCTAAAACAAATTAATCCCACATTCACCCTGCTGTAAAACAATTCTACAATATTCGCTTTATCATATTTTAAAACAAATTATCCCACATTAACCATACGGTAAAACATCTCCGTAATTTCACTTATATACTAAATTCCATTATCACTATTACTCACATCACATCCAAGTTTTCTGAAGTTCGTTGAAAGACTTGTGAATTTGTGGAGCAACTACATTGCTATCAACAACATATTCAACGAAGAATTCTTGCAATTGAAAGGTAAGTTAATTTTTTTCCTTGAAAATTTTCATATTAAATTAGTTTAATGAAGAATATATATTTTTTTAAAATTAATACTTTTTCTGAGCCAAAATAACAATTACATCCATTGTGAGCATGGTGGGCCTGACCAAAATCAATCGCCCAACAGCCGTGGGTGTGCTGCCTTGGTGGTTTGGGGTGGGCAGGGAGGGCCGGTGGGCAAGCGGGGTGTGAGGGCACGGGTGAGGTAGTAGGGGGTGTGGGGGCGAATGGGGTTGTGGCGCCCACTCGATGGTCCACCCGCCTGCTGTGAGGGTTGGGCGATTCTGAGGGGTGAGGGTGTGAGGGGGGGGTGGGGCATTAGGGGGTGTGGGGGTGGGTGGGGATGCGGCACCCACCTTGGTGGGTGGGCAGGCCACCAGGGTGGGCACCGTAGCCCCACCTTCCCCCACACCCCCTACCGCCCCACCCGCCCCCCCACACCCTCACCCTCTCCACCCACATTCTGCCCCCCCTTACCGTCCTACCCCCTACCCCCACATCTCGACCCTCAACGCCACCCTCACCCTGTACCACCACCCCCCCAGACCCCTCTTTTCCACATCCCCACACGACTCCTCAACCCTTCCACCCCCACCTGCCCACGCCTCCCCTCCACCCACACCCACCCGCCCCATCCCCCTCACACCCAACCACCCCCTCACCCATCCCCCTCACCCTCGCCCCCTCACCTACCCTTCCCCGCCCTCACCCACCCGCCCCCACCCTCCCCCTCACCTGCCCGCCCCCACCCTCCCCCTCACCTGCCCACCGTTGCCCTCCCCCTCACACCCCGCACGCCCTGCCCGCCCCACTCGCCCTTACCCTACTCGCCCTCCCTGCCTACCCCACTCGCCCTCCACACCCCGCACACCTACCCTCCCCCCCCACCCACGCCCCGCATGCCTGCCCCTGCCCACGCCCGCCCCACCCACCCTCGCCCGCCACCTCACCCGCCCTCCCCACCTGCCCTTACCCGTCCCCTCACCTGCCCTCCCCGCCCACGCCCACGCCTAGGCCGCGACACCACGGCGGCCTGCCCCGCCTGCCCGTGTGGTGGCTGGGCGATTCCCAGAATCACCCAGCCACCGCGCAGCCAGGCAGGTGGGCCGCCAGGGTGGCGTGGCCCAGGAATCACCCAGCCACCACATGGGCGGGCGAGCAAGTGGGCCACCAGGGTGGCACGGGGTGGGGCTGCAGTGCCCACCCCGCACCACCCCAGCGGCCCGCCCGCCCGACTGTGGGGATTGGGCGATTCCCACCCACCTACCTAGCCTTCCCCTCCCCGGCCGCCCACCCACCCCGCCCTGCCTCCCCCTCCCCACTCGCCCACCCACTCCACCCTCCCCACTCACCTCGCCCTCCTCGCTCGGCCTCCCCCTCCCCGCCAGCCTACCCACCCCGCCCACCCAGCCTCCCCCTCCCCACCCGCCTTGCCCACCCGCCGCCACCTGCCTGACCCGCCCCACCCTCGCCTGCCTGCCCACACCCTCAACTGCCTGGCCCGCCCCTTTCGCCCACCCCACCCACCTCGCCCTTGCCCAGCCACCCTCACCCGCCCGACCGGCCCCGCCCTCATCCACCCGCCCACTGCCGCCTGCCCCACCCGCCCACCCACCCACCCTTGGCCTCCCGACCTGCCTCACCCTGGCCCACGCCCACCCGCCCGCCCTCGTCCGCTCGCCCACCTGCGCTCGGCCGGCTCGCTCCACCCGCACACCCTCACCCGACCCACCCGCCCATCCGTCCTCGCCGTCCCGACCCGCCCACCCGGCCCGACTCGCCCACCCACCGTCACCCGCCCGCCCACCCCATTCACCCACCCACCCTCGCCAGCCCTCCCACTCGCTCGACTTGCCCACCCTCACCCTTGCCCATCCGCCCAAGCACATGCCCTCCCGCCCATGCTCACCCCGCCCGTGCACCCTCACTTAGCCCACCCCGCCCACCCACCCGCCCTCACCCACCCTACCTACCACGCCCTCGCCCACCCTCGCTCGCCCGCCCACCCACCCTTGCTCGCCCGACCCGCCCCACCCTCGCCCACCTGCCCACCCGCGCCTGCTCTGCCTACCCACCCTCATCTAGCCTGTCTGCCCACCCACCCACCCACACACACTCGCCCGCACCACTCGCCCCGCCCTCGCCCACCCAGCCCGCCCTACCCACAGCCACCCTGCCCCACCCTCACTCGGCCTCCCTCACCTGCTCACCCCACCCACACCCGCCCGCCCACCCCGTCCACACCCGCCTGCTCACCTGCACTCCCTCACCACCGCCCCCCCCACCCCCACTCCCTCACCACCCCCCCTCCTCCAACCGCCCAGCCACACCCGCCCACCCACACTCACCTCACCCACCCTCTCGCCCTCACTCACCCTCTCGCCCTCATCCATCCCACCCTCCCTCAACTGCCTACCCTTCCCCACTGACCTTGCCCGCCCTCACCTGCCTGGCTACCCACCCCGCCCCGCTGTCCCTCACCCACCCTCCTGCCCGCCCACCCACCTGCCTGACGTCGACCTGCCCGCCTGCCTGTCAAGGGTGGCTGGGAGATTCTAATTATACAAATAAAAACTTTATGACATATTTTCATTGTTAATTGAAGTTAATATGTTTTTGTTATTTACTGATTTATGTGTTTCTATTTTTCAGGAAAATGGCATCAAAGAAGATTTATGTGAATCTTTCTGGACCAAAGACTCTTAAAGGTGCATCTTCAAAAAACATTGGTGAACGAACTCCACTTGAGCTCATGGCTACAAATCCTTCAAGTGCCTCAAATGATAAGAAGATGATTTCAGATTGGAAGAATTCAAAAGAGGTGAAATTTCCATCAAGAATCTGGTATGTGAAAGAAAGAAAAAGCCAAAATGTAAATATATATATCTATATATTGATATACCGAATGATAATGGAATTTATGAGGTGATGGGAAGACTCATAGATATGTGTTTGGTATCGGACACTGAAGTTGTTTACATACTTACAAAAGCTCCCAAGTCACATGAAAGAATTAAATACTGATTATCATATTCATTGTATGACACGAGAGGTATCTACAAAGTTGTGTAAACAAATCATAAATGAGATGAAACAAAACATCGTAAGTATTATTACTTATATTTGTATTTTGCGTTTTTGAAAGTGTCTCGCTATATTTTTTTAACTTTGTTTTTATTGACATATGATATTTTGTTTGGCAGAATTTTGTTGAAAGTTGTTCAATTAGGTTGGGAGGCATTCATTTCATAGAGCATGATATCATGAAAATTGTCAGCAGTTTTTACTCAATGTCAGAAGAAGATATGGAAAACAAGCAAAATGTAGTAATTAATGATGCTACAAAACTACATCCAAAGAATCAGAAAAAAAGGCCTCTGGTGGATAAATCTAGCAAGGGTAGACAAGTTACTTTTGAGGACGATGAAGTTGAAACTGACAGTGAAGCATATGTTTCCATTACTGAAGATGACATTGGAACTGAGAAAAGCCGTAAAAGACCAAAAGTAAAAATGCCCAAGAATAAATCTATTGAGAATGTTATGACGAAGAAAAGTAAAGTTGAAGATTTTGAAGTAGTCATTACCAATAGTCAAGAACCTATTGAAACTTCAAAAGAAAGTAGAGAAATCATTACACCAGGAGTTGATTTAGAGGATGGCATTATGAAAACAAAACAAAATGTCATTCAACAGAATTTGACAAAGAGAAACTTAATTGATGGTGGTCGTACATTTCAGCTTAATGTCAGACAAACCTATGAGGCAAGTGAAGGACAATGTCAATATCAAGTTAGCAAGCCACATCATCTGCATGTTCACAACTTGAAGACATTAATGAGGTACAATCCATATGCTCATGTGGTTAGTTATGTGCTTCTTGTTGATCCACTTCAAGTTCCCAACAAAGAAGCATTTGATAAGTCAAAATGTTTTGAATACAATTATTATGTGCTTGGGGGGAACCATTCTGTAGAAGCTCAAAGACAATTGATGGAGGAATATCGTAATAACCCATATTTTGAAACAATGAAATGTATCATTTATGCTAGTTTATCAGATACAGAAGCAAAGTTAGTGGCATGGGATCATAATTCAGATAATGAATATACGATGTCTATGACTTTCATCCAAAGGGTTAGATTTATTCATAGTGAATTTCAAGAAAAATGTGGTGGGGATAGGATAAAAGTTACTGCAGATTTCTGAAAGGAATGTTGTATGGAAATAGGCTATCAAATTGAAGAGAAAACCAATTCAAAAGGTGGAAAAGGCAACAAAATTAGTGATTTATTCAAAAGTGTTGATAACATTTTCCAATTGGCATTTAGAACTGGAGATGTTTGGAAGTTGATTGATGAGATTTTTAGCATGTGGGAAGACATTGGCATTAAAAACCAGAGGGTCAAAAAGTCTAAGCCATTGATATGTAGCAACAGTAAATCGGCTCCTAAAATGGAGTAGCTTCTAGACCATATGACTATCACACCTTGGAGAGCGATGCAAGGAGTGAAAGATGAAAAAAATGTCAAAACAATATTATCTCATGTGAGGTCAGGGGAATTATCATTGGAGGAAATGTCTGAAGAATTTCAAAAGTAAGTTTGTTGAATTATTTTTATTTATTTCTAGATTATAATTATCTTTTAAATAAAACATGTTGTTCTTGGTAGTATTTGTTATACATATCATTATATTAACTTTTTGTTACTTTATCTATGCGGTCACAAAGTTTACATGAAAATTCAAGAACAAATGGTTATATTGTTGAATGAAGATAGTTGGGATGATGTTGTACGCAACTATCCAGATTCAAGTTCTACATCAACATTAAAAGCTTTTTATCTTGCATTTAAAAAGGTATCTTGATTTATACATTCATTTTTATTCATCTGTGTACTATTTTTAATTTATAACTTACACATATATTTGTTTATTTTATAAAAGATGAGGAAGGATGATAATGGAGCACCAGATAGTTTCAAAATCCTTATTGAAAAAATACAGATTGAAACACTAAGGAAGCAATGTATTAAGAATGTTAAAC
The DNA here is from genome assembly GCA_031772625.1 of Pinus tabuliformis. Lineage (NCBI taxonomy): Eukaryota > Viridiplantae > Streptophyta > Pinopsida > Pinales > Pinaceae > Pinus > Pinus tabuliformis. The sequence goes on along the minus strand of CM062820.1, from coordinate 521,180,367 downwards.
TTGATCCAACTCTTAATCATTTCATTTGGAATGGGCTAGACACTATTCAATATCAAGTAATACAAGGTGACTGTGAAGACATTGCTAAACTCATACCTAAAATGGATTATGCCCTAGTTATTGCAAATATTCCCCATGGTTTCAATATTCCAAACATTTACTATGATAGTGACCCTTATACTTATCAAGATCTTAGTAAAGTGGTTGCGGGATTTGTAGAAGTCACGTCATCACCATTATGGAGATTTGTGACATTTCATTCAGACACACAATTGGCAATGATATTGTCAAGTTTCAAGGGGAAAACAAATTCAAGGATGTAGTTTACATGGTAAGACGTTTAAAATGTAAAATTTATTAATGTTGAAAAATTCATTTATGTACAAGTTAATTGAACTTTTACTATTTCATGTTACAGGCAAAAGTCAAATCTTCTTAACCATAAAGATCAACAAGTTATAAATGATTGTGAGTTTATTCATATTGATAGTTGGGCAAAAGATGATAGCCATATGTCTATGATTTTTAATTGGGTAGATGGAAAGAGTCATAGCCAAATACTGACTTATGATGCTGTTGTGAGAAAACTAACATATGAAGACAAAGAAGCAAAATGAGAGATAGTTAACATTTATCAAAAACCACAATTATTGATTAACTATCTTATCAACATATGTTCAAATGAAGGAGATTGGGTTTTGGATTTATTTTCTAGGTCAGGTAAGTTTTATTATATGGAATTGAATTTCAATATGTTATTTTTTAATTAATATGTCATTGTACTAATTTAGTTCATTATTTCTTTTGTGCTTGATAATTAGGTACAACACTAGCATGTTGCCTTCAAAAAGGAGGAAATTGCATTGCAATTGAAAAATATCCAATACAGTGCAATTTCATTCAGCAAAGAATTAATGCTCTTCAATTTCTTCCAGATGCAATGCAAGAAATTGGGTTGAAGAAAGGGGACTTTAGTGAATCACGTGGGGCAAAAAGGGCAAAGCAACCCCAACCACCATTACATGGAATGTTTGGAAAGACATACATTGGAAGATTCGCAGATATCAAAGATCCATTAGAAGAGGAAAATGAGGAAAAGGAAGCAGAAAATATTGTGGAAGAAAATAATGATGAAACTCTAGAGGACGAAGAGTTTGGATTACGTGACATTGTTGATTAAATGTAAGTTATGCTTGGAAATCAAGCTTTATAGTGTTTTGAATTTGACATTTTATGAGAAGAATAAACACTCAATTAAGGTTGTTATGCGTTCAATATTTGTAATATGTGAGTTTCACATTAATTTTTAGGTTAATCATTATTTTTTGAAAAAAAAGTGATTATTATTATTTTTTTCACATGAAATTCATAAAAAAAAACTATTATTTAACCATTTTTAGTTAAAATTTTCGTATAAAAATTGTGATTTTGACATGTCAATTCTAGCAAAAAATTATCAAAACGTGTAGTTTTTTAGTTATATTTATGTTAAAAATGGTTATTTTTATGTCCGTTGTTAAAAAATATTGTTTTTTAGAAACAATTATTTCATGTGGATTGAAAAATTAATTAAGGATGTATAAATATGTAGAATATCGAAAATTCAAAATATCGACCTTCTAATTTAAAAATGCAAAACAATAAAAACCTCACTACAAAAAAATTAAAATTAAAATAAAAAACAAGAAAATATGAAGAAAATGACCACTTCAAAAATTATTAAATTTACAAAATAATTATTTACATTTCATACATTATAAAATTTAAAGTCAAAAAATAGGTCTTTTAAGAAAAGGGTCTGATGTAGAATTACCACTTTTTTAAATCAGCATGAAAATCACTACCATTCTAAAATGCAATGTACATTAAAAAAAATTGAAGTGGCAAAAACTATGCTCTAAAAGAAACATGTGTTCTGCATCACCCCTTTTCAGAATCAAGTCAATTTTTTGCAATCTCTACGAAACGGGTAGCAGTATCAGTTCCTGTTTCAAAGTTTACATTGTTAAACATAGACATAATTTGATAGTCTCATATTTTTAAAGCTCATCATGTATGTATTGAGTGATATCCTAATTCGCATTCACCAACCGAAAAAAAGATCATCAGACATACATCTTCCCACTTTATAGTGGACAGATTAATTTTATATTTTTTATTCAAAGTCAAATCACTCCCCACTGAAAAATTGAGTGGAGTATATGATTATTTTTGAAATAATTTAAAAAAAAACAAAGGCACAACACTTCATTGTTCGAGATTTCATAATTATCGTCGTCCAATTCTGCATCTTTTGCGCATAGTATAGTTTCATAAATATATAACAAATAGATAAATGAGATCCGAAAGACTAAATTTCAACGTTTTTGTCGGTAAAGTGAAATTTTATAAGGTTGTTTATATTATGTATCGCTACATTTTCTGGAATTAAACCAAAATACATGTCATCTATATGCCATTCTACAAAATGAGTCATATCATATAAATCTACCAAGACAGAATGACACAAATAAGTTTCCAAAAATGCAACTCAAAATTTTATCACAGCATATATGTGCCACTAAGAGAGTTCTGGTTAAAACAAAAAAATTGATTAAAAGTTAGATACGATGGCAGATTAATGTGGCCTTTTTTGTGATTTTATTATCTTTCATATATATATGTAGTTCATGCTATCTGAACCATCTGATAGTCTTTTCTTCAATAGAGAATCCGCAACAGTATTGGCTTCCCCAAAAATGTGTTAGAAGGTGATCTGTTGGAAGGTCTTTCTGAGTTCATTGATATGAACAATCCAGCCACTTAGATAAGGAGGTGTGAAAGAAGTGTTGGCTATGATCCCATCAATAAGTGATTTTGAATCTCCATATATATGTATGTTATAAATAGCTAGTCTTATGGAGAACCAAACTAACCCCCATAGAGCCAGTACCTTTGCTCTCATATTTGTGCCAAAACCTGCATGCCATGATATTTTATAGTGTGACATGTGATCCATCCTAAGCCATGTGCCACAACCACATCGTTCTCTCTGTGCCGCTCTATCAAAGTAACCTGCAGGAAATATAATGTGAGGAGGAGAGTTTCAAATCAATGGATCCTTAATTCTTTGTAATCCTATTGTGAGTGTGTCTAGCCATGTACCAACCTTCTAAATAATTTTGAAGATATCAATCTCATAATTCTAAAAAATAAGACCATTTATGGCCTTCCATATTTCCTAGAAGATGAAAAGTGGTGTGGCTTGTAGTCGACCACCACGTTCCATTGACCAAATGAGGCATTGTTCTATTGAAATGAAGAATCTGAAAGGAACATTTCGTTGTTGCATAATGAATCTCCAAACCTGCAAAGAAATTATTCATTCCAAAAGGACGTGAGTGTTTGTCTCCAGTGAGGATTTACATAGTGCACATCTACCAGGACCCTGCATGCCTCTTTTTCGAAGGTTCTCCCATGTCAAAGTTTTATCGTGCCAAACCAACCAAGTGTATTGAATAATTTTATAGGGAACATTAAACTTCCACGTTTTAAAAAACCAGCAAGTATGTCTGAAAGAGTGAATGGAAGTCACAATGTACCTATATGTGTCTACAACAATGACTGAGTTTCCACTTAGACACCCTGCCCATGTGATGTGATCACCATCCTCTCTACTGTAGAGTCTCGCTTAGCTCAGGGACATAATATATGAGTTCCATTCCTCTGTGCAGTTCCTGACTAATCCCATATCCTCTGCATTTCACCAAATAGGGAAATGACCACGCCATCCACACATGACCTGCACTAATATAAACAAACCTTTGGCATGTAAACAATGTAATGTGAGCTCGGAGAGTTAGTGATTCCCCTCAACACCTAAGATATTATCCATACCAATAATGATATTGTTGCCCGATCCAAAATCCCATGTCATTCGCCTGACAAACCAAACTTTAATCTTAACAAATTCATTCCAAATGCAAGATCCATTGTTGAGTCCAATATCACCAGTTCTGATCTAGTTGTATGCTGCCTTATGCTTCAAATATTTAGAAGAGATTATATCTTTCCATAAGCCCTCCCGTAATAGTGCTCTCCAAATTGATTTGATGATGAGAGCCTATCCATAATATTTTATGTCCAGAACCCCCACCCGCCAAATTCTTTCGGGATTGTTATCTTCTCCCATTTGATCAAATGATATTTGTGTCTATAGTCTAATCCTGCCCAAATGAAGTGAGCCATAATACCTTTGATTTTGTTAATCACATATGATGGAAGTATATAAAGATGTGCCCAATAAAACATAAGTTGTTGAAGAAATTCTTGTGCCATAATATATCTGCCACCAAGGGATAACCAATAGTGTGCCCAAATATGTAGTTTCTTGTGAAATTTGTTAATTAACAACTGTTAGTATACAATTATGTAGTTATTTAGCTTTAATCGAAATCCTAGGTAGGTGAAGCCATCCCCCATGGGTTGTGTGCGAGAATGGAAAAGTGTGGCAATGTAGTAAATCTCCTCCCATGCACCACAAGAATAAATAATTAATGATTTTTATTCATTGACCATCATACCTAAATCTTCCCCAAATTTTTGAATGATGTGGTGCAATGTCGTCCATTGTGCTCTGGCGACCATCTCGTAAGCAAGAAAGTCATCCACGAAGAAGTTATGTGTGATATATTAATGAGATCCCAATTTGATGTTGCTAAACAAACCCAATGAGTGTGCTGCATTGATATTATGGATGAGGCCATCCATCACCAGTGTAAAGAGAAGAGGTGAGAGGGAACATCCTTGTTGTAAACCTCTCCGAGCTTTGAATAAATTGGATGGGAATTCGTTCACAAGCACCAAATATTGGATAGTGGAGACACAACTCATGATCCATTATACAATCTGGATAGACAGACCTATCTTAGAGAGTATGGGATGAAGGAAAGACCAATCCACACATTCATATGCCTTCTTTAAGTCAACTTTCATAACCAAAGCCTCCAATTTCTTTGTATGTATAGTGTGTATGGATTCCTGTGCTATAACTACAACATCATGTATCAACCTGTTATGCAGAAAACCAAATTGTTCCTGGGAGATATAATTTGACAGATAATCCTTGATATGATCTGCAATAATATTAGAAATGAGATTGTAACAAGTATTGCATAGAGAAATAGGACGGAAGTATGAGAAGGTGGATGTATCTGTCACTTTTGGGATCAAAGAAATAAATGTAGAGTTTATAGCACGTGAAACCTTACCAGTAATCCGCGCTTCTTCCACCATATCATGTAACTCCTTACCCATCAAATCAAAGAAGTGTAGAAAAATATCAACCATCCAACCGTCAGGTCTTGGGAATTTATCTTTTTTGAAGGATTTAAGAACTAGTAAAACTTCATCAGTGGAAATAGTTCTATACAATGCATTATTTTGTTCTTCATTAAACATCAAAGGGTATTCCCTCATTTCCAAAATGTGCTCTTCAATATCAACACCCACCCTAGCTTGATAGAACGTCTCAAAAAATATACAACTTCTCTTTGAATCTCCTTAGTAGAGGAAACCTTTACACCATGTCGATCTAGTATATGCCAAATAGTATTGATATTTTCCTAGTGATTAACAAATTTATGGAAGAAACTAGTGTTCTTGTCGCCTTCCCTGAGCCATAATGCTCTACTTTTTAACCTCCATGTAATTTCTTGTATCTGAAGTATTTTTCATCGTTGCTGCTCCAGGGACTTCAAGGACTCCCACATGGAATTAGATGGGGTGCCTTGTTCCATATCTTTACGAATGTGCGCAATCTCCACCAATATGTCATTGGGTTCTTTGCACATAGCTGTCTTCTTATTTCTTTCCCAAATCCTGGCCTTTCTTTTAAGTAATTTTAATTTCTCTGAAATGTTTGTCGTCGACAAGACACTATCATTCCTCATTATAGAAATCCATGTGGTTTGTATCAGTTCATTAAAATCAGCATCCTCCAGCGAGACCTTGTTGAACTTAAATGGAATACCCTAATGAGCCTGTTTTGTCCTCCATTGAAGTACGACGAGGAGATGATCAAAGACCAAAGAGCTATCCACCCAATATCGCCAATTCCCCAATCTTTCAACAAGATTCTCGTGCACCATGAAGTGATCCAAAAACTTGCCAATAGATTGTTCCTGAGATCTACAATTGCTCCAAGTAGGAGCGAGCAGAGAGGGCCTGATATCAACCAAATGATTAGTGGAAAAAATGTCTATTAATATGTCTGCCAAAGGATCCCTTTTGCACCTAGTCCCCCATACTTCCTCCCTCGAAATAGTTGTGTTATAATCCCCATCCATAATGAGAGACCCAATTTTAAGGATATCACAAGCCTCCATCCTATCCCAAAAACAGATTTTATCTCTATATGGCACATATAGATTAAGGAAGTGTATTCATTATGCAAGCCCATGAACATACCCAGATACAAGAATTCCACCAAAAGACTTGTATGCCCTCAGCTTGGCCCATCTGAGGTCCCATAGAACAATTGTGCCTCCAGATAAACCATAGGTGTCCATTGTAACCATATGCCACTCAGGAAGAAAAGAACCAAAGTATGACATGACTCAATCAGATGCAAACACAGTTTCTTCAAATAAAATAATGAAAGGTTGAATCGACCCAAAAAGGTGTTTGAAGGCAAGTCGTTTAGACAAATCCCCCAAATCTCTGCAATTCAAAGATAGACAATTCATCATGAAAACTCATTTGCAGGAAACTCTGCTCCAAGGGCCCAGGAGAACTCAAAGGAAATGATGGGGATGTCTCTCAATTGAGAAGAATCCAAGAAATGAAGAAATTTAGCTGACTACATTTTTTTGTAATGTCGGGAACCTCGACCACCATTACGTCGCATCGTAATATTGCAAGCCAAATTTGGGCTAATGAAAATAGGGGATTTTTGAGATCGTCCATGGTGTATGGTGAGGGTGTAAAGATCCATAGCCAGGTTTTTCATTAGAATTTCAATATCGCTGCCAACCGAGTTATGAGGAGAGTGGTAAAAATCGGGAAGGTCTGGGGACTATGGAGAAGTAGTTTGAATTAGGGCAAGGGACCCCTCCGGAAGAGGTACAAAAAGAGGATCCTAAAGAGGCGAAGGTCCAAGAGGATGATAAGACATCGATGGGATATCCAAAATAGGACCAAGCTCACAATTTTTAGATGGCCCAGGAGGTAGGAGGGGGGACATCATAGGGAGGGAAATGGCGGTCATAATAGAATCAGGTTTCGACCTAGTGCTCAATTTATCTCGGTGATCCCCGAGAGATATAACAGGGTCCATGGAAGGGAAAGTGGAAGGAGTATTAAAGTGATTAGAAACATCATATTGGACCAGAGACTTCTTAGAAGAGACCTTAGTACCTGAACATTGCACCCGATGGGCCTTTTCTTTGGCTTGTGAATACATCCACCATCCACCACGACGTTGTCCATGAGGAAATTGTGAGTGTCTTCTAGGGCACCGATCCAACAAATGTCTTGTCTGGTGGCATAAAATACATCTACATGGTAATCCCCAATAATCAAGCCTTTCTCTATGTAACAGGTTATGCTATTCCAAGTCAATATGTTCAGGGAGCCCTCCCGAGAGACCCAGTTCCACCAAGATCCATGCAACCCATTTATCACGAGTGCCCAAAATGCCTAGGTCAATATATATGAAACGACCGATCACATATCCAATCACCTTAAGGACATTTCTGGTCCCAAATTCTAGTGGTAAACCTGACAATTTCACCCAAACATAGTTTTTTTTTGGAGTATCCCGCAAGAGATTTAAGCCAACATACCATCGATGAAGCTGTAAGAAACTCCTACCCCAAACCCATCGTCTCTTCGTGATGCGCTCAAGATCCTCCTGATGAAGGAAGTGGAAACTGTACCAAGAATTCATAATCTGGTTGGCTTTAGGGGAATAACCAAGAATCAATGATCATTGAGCTTTGATCCAGTCCTACATGTTTTGTGGAGGAATATTAGTGAACACCCAGCGACTCACTAGTGCACATTTCTGTAAGCTAGTAATTTTGTCCCATAGAACATCATGTCCAAAGATGAGTAATTTCATCTCTGAGGCAGGTGCAATATATTTTTCATAGGAATGTTTCTTGTGCCGATGATCTGAATCCTACAGAGCACATGTCTTTTCCTGAGACTTTGCATGTCTTCCAACTATTGGAGGATCGTGAGGGAGGGAAAAGTTTGGGCAATCCGAGGGACCACCTTCCTCCACCTATGAACATTTATTGAGATAGGCCATCTCAACGGAAAGGGTGTCACGTATAAAAGTGTCATGATCAGATACAAAATTTAAACATTCAAAATTGCCACTTGTGGCATCCTCTCATCCAGTCCAGCCAAGAACACCCCTTCACCCTAGAGTAAATGTCACAACACAACCCAACCAATGACGTAATTAATATAATTCAGACCTAGAGCACTGCCAACCCCTTCCATTAGGAATAAAAATAATATATTATAGACTCCAGTACAATATGAAATGACATTAGTTAGAGAATAACACCACATTCTAGATATGTGGTCAGGGAATGTACCTCGAGACTCCCAATAAGATCACCAAATCTAGTAAATTAACTCCACACACAATCCATGTACCACCTACCAACTCAAGAGAAGGTGAGTCAGTACATCACCAAAAATAGTAAGTAACTCAAGTATAAACAACAATATAGAATGGCAATGTGAGAAAGTATAAGTACACTACCAAAAATGGAAACAATCCCCATAATTAACAGTGATCCAGAAGGTCAAAGAGAGGAGGTGTCGACCACATTTATTAGGAATCGGAAAGATCCTAAATCCTAACAACTCTATCATATGTCAGTCAGATATAACCCGATCCTACCCAAGAAACAAGAAATGTTCCTTCAATTATCAGACATGTAGGAATGCATTCAATGACTCCATTGACCAAGCTAGTTGTCATCAAAAGATTTAGGCTGCTAGATTTTTTTTTTAAATCACTAGAGAAAGAGATCCATGAGCTGAGACCACCATAGATGTAAAAAACTACCAGAACTGTGTGTCCAACAATGGTGAAATAATGCTCCAATGAAAATCAATAAGTGATAGTGAAGAACATTAACACCAGGACCCTACAAATTCATATCATAAGAAAAACCTATGAGTACAGAGCCATAGTGCAACCAACATCCCATAAAACCACCACCCTTCGACAACAGAGGAAATGTAAGTACTATGGGTTAACAACAACACCAACATCACGAACAACTCCACCACCTCCTACAGTACCTACATCTAATGTCTTTGCAAGGTTTCAAAATATTGAATGAAGAAAGCCATTTACGCCATAGAAAAATTATTCTAGTTTGTCCAATAGGTGCATCATCTTCAATGTCAACCTCAGGTGTATATAACTTACACAGTCTATTCCAAACTTACATGGTTCCTCCTTCGCGACAGAAAAAATGTTCTATAATGATGCAATATAGAATGTAGATAACACAAATAGGCAAAAGGAAGATATGTATCAACTCAGGGATTAGGGTAAGAAGCATCCCCACCAGAGAGAGATATCACAGGTCAAAGAAAAGATAGGGGGAGTTGTAAAGAAACGAAAAATACCTTCTACTACAAAAATAATACCAACTACGTCCCAGCCTATGCACCACTCACCCCCGAATTCTGTCGTAGACCATGTCAAAAGCCACACTCTCAGAAGTTTTACTATTTCAACAATTGATCTTCCTAGTTCTTACACTGCCCAACTGCATCTTCGATACTACTCCTCCTTCTCCTCCTCATGAACAACCATTTCTTTGAGACATCAAAGGTTGTTTAACGAATAGATGTTGCACTCTTTTTAATGAAAATTTAGATTTCGAAGTTTTTTTTTTTCGAAGAGGAAAAATCTTTATTTCTTCATATTAATATATAAAAAAGATATTACAATCTCTCTATTCAAGCTTCTTTGATCCATAATGAATTAAGAAAAGTATTTCGGTAGAAATCACATAAGAGAAATTTTTGGCCAACACGTTTCGAACCAACAAGTGTGGTTCATCATTAGGACCAAATGATGATGAACCACACTTGTTGGTTCGAGACGTGTCAGCCAAAAATTTCTCTTATGTGATTTCTGCCGAAAGACTTTGCTTAATATTACAATCTCTCAGATTATTTTACTACTTTCTGACTCTTCTATTTCTACTGTAACATAATATTATGATAACAATCCTATATAGTACTTCCTACCTACTTATTGATTCATACTGATCATACATATATATCCTTACTGGATCCTTCTCTTAATTTTTGTCATCTATTCTATTATAACCATACATATATTCCAAAAGAACTGCATCGACCATGCAAATAGTTCCCCAAAAAATTGATGCATTTTCATCTATGAATAGTTTATGCTTCTAGCATTAACCATTATCCTCGGTTCATAAGCTGTAAAGAAAAACTTACCTGTTCCCTTAGAAACCCCTCTCTTAGAAAATCAACAATCTAGTTTTGTTCCTTGTAAATGTGAGCAAACTATACATGTTGAAAAGTGCTTACTAGATTTTGAAATCATCTCATCCAGCTCTTAAATTATATTTCAAAGTTTATGTCCGTAAAAGTCTATAAATTCCAAATGCACATTAAATAGATATTGGTTCATTAGATGATATCACTAAATATATTTATATATCTATAAATACATTTTACTCGAATCATTTAAATTATTTTTAAAGTTTCAATACTTAAATAGACAAAATTGATTTGGTTAATTTAATTTCACCAATAATATACCAGACCTTCCAATGAAACATGCTCAAATTGATTATATTCTTTCCTAGTTATATTTGAGTAAATAAAACATATTTATCTAAATTATAAATTCTTCCTAATCAATTTATATAAAATCAATAAATTAACTGTATGATTATATAAAATCAATAAATTAACTGTAATTAGATGCCCAAGTCTAATATAAAAATAAGCTTAGGCCATTGAGTGTTGAAAGAACATACCTCAGTTTTGGTCGAGTAATGCCCCTCATCCCTGTATTTATCCCTTTTCAGCTTTTTTGGCATTTTCATATACAAATTTAGACTTGTTGAAATGAAGTATTATGACCTTAATTTTTATGTTTACATGACCGTTCATTTACGCTATGGTGCGTATTTTGTTCCTTTCATACTATGATCTTGATTGATTTAATAAGATTTTATATATATATATATAAAATGTGGTTCGTTACGTATGTTTTTAAACCCTAGAATTTTAAATATGAATATAATTAATTATAATAATCATTATTATTGATTATAAGTAAAAATAAATATAAAATTGTGTGAAAGTAAATTTTATTTGTATTTATGATTTTAATATATATTATATTAATATTAATACTAATTATTATTATTATTATTATTATATAATATTGTATTATATTCATTATTATTAATAATAATTAAGTATTATAAATTAATTAATTATTAAATTATTAATTTTTATAAATTAATATTTTAGTATATGAATATTTAGTGTTTAATATATCATTAATATTTAATTATGACATTAATATAATATTAACAAATGTAGAAAATATTATTAAAATATTAAAATAGTCTTAATAAAAGTTTAATATAATATCAATGGTACATTAATAATATATTATTTCACACATTTATAATGTCTTTCTTATATATTAATCTATTCATTAAAACATGTTAATTATGGTTGACTATTGTTGACATGGTCAACTATAGTCACCATGGTTATGGTTAACTATTGTTGACATGGTCAACTATGGTCAACATGTGCATCATAGTCAATAATAGTCAACATGACTACCATGGTGAACCATGGTTACCATGGACATCATGGTCTATCAGTACATGACTCGTTGTCAACCACGGTAAACTATATTGAACTACGGGGATGGCCAATGTTGATCATGAATGCCTATAGTGGATGGTCATGGTTAGCCATAATCAAACCATGGTTGAGCATCACCAACCACCATTACAATGGTAACCATAATGAAATCATGGTCAATTATAGAGAAACCATAGTCGAAATATGGTTAAGCACAGCCTAACTATATTCAAACCGTGGTCAACTATAGTCAATCATGTTTAACTGTGGTTGACAATAGTCAAACCTTAGTCAAATGATGGTCAATCATATGCAAACCATGTTCAATGATAGTCAATCATGATCAACCATAGTCACCCATAGTAAACCAATGTTCAACAATAGTCATACAATCGTTAACCATAATCATATGAAAATCAACCATGGCCAACCATTGTCAACCATGGTCAACCATGGTCCAACATTGCATTGTGACAAAGATTGGGACAATAAGAAAGTAAACCATGGTCAACGATGTTTATTTTACCATTTATAATATTTATAATAAGGTTTATATACCTTGGTTTATAACATTTGTCTTAGGGTTTATCATAGAATTTTCTCAATATGAAAATCAATCATAGTCAACCATGGTCAGTGATTGTCAATGATGGTCAACATTAGTCAAACATGGTCAATCATGGTTAACCATGGTCAACAATGGTCCAACGTCACATTAAGACAAAGATTGTCTCAATATGAAAATCAACCATGGTCAAACATGATCCAACATCGCATTGTGACAAAGATTGTCTCAATATGAAAATCAACCATAGTCAACCATGGTCCAACGTCACATTGTGACAAAGATTATGTCAATATCAAAATCAACCATGGTTAACCATGTTTATTTTAGGGTTTATAATATTTATATTTGGGTTTATATACGTTGGGTTTATAATCTTAATCCCTTAGGTTTTTAGTATATATCCCTTGTGTTTATTCGTCCCTAAGGTTTATAATATAGTGGGCCTAATGGTTAAGAGCATGTGTTTCCTCCTAAGAGGTCACAGCTTCAAAACCAAAGGGGGGTAGAGTATGTATGCCTTCGCAGACTTAGCAGTCAAATCGTTATGCAGAGGTGGGTCCCTTGTCCCACAAACAAGGGGGTCTCATACACCAATTTGGTGTTTGGCTTGGTTGTGACCTTAAAAATGGATATTATTATTATTATTATTATTTTAATATCAATCCCTTGGGTTTATTAATCTAAGGTTCATAGGGTTTATAATAATAATCCTAGGGTTTAATATAAATCCCTTAGGTTTATAATCATGGTCAACCATGGTCTACCATCACATTGTGACAAAGATTGTCTCAATATGAAAATCAACCATGTTCAACTATCGTCAATTATCATTAATCATGGTCAATCCTGGTCAACCATGGTCCAACATGAGATTGTGACAAAGATTATCTCAATATGAAAATCAACCATGGTTAACCATGGTCCAATGTCGCATTCTGACAAATATTGTCTCAATATGAAAATCAATCATGATCAACCATGGTCAATCATGGTTAATATGAAAATAAACCATGGTCAATCATGGTCAACCATGGTCGAATGTCATATTATGGTAAAGATTGTCTCAATATGAAAATCAAACATGGTCAACCACCATTAACTATCGTCAATCATGGTCAATCATGGTCATCCATGGTTAACCATGGTCAACCATGGTCCAACGTCGCATTGTGACAAGATTGTCTGAATATGAAAATAAACATGGTCAACCACGGTCAATCATGGTCAACCATGGTCAATTACCATAGTCACATTGTTACAAATATTGTCTCATGGTCCAATGTCACATTGTGACAACCATGGTCCAACGTCGTATTGTGACAACCATGGTCCAACATCGCATTGTGACAAATATTGTCTCAATAAGAAAATCAACCATCCTTAATCGTGGTCAACCATGGCCCAATGTCGCATTGTGACAAAGATTCTCACAATATGAAAATCAATCATGGTAAACCATGGTCAACCATGGACCAACATCACATTGTGATAAATATTGTCTCAATATGAAAATCAACTATGGTCAACCATGTTTGTTTTAAGGTTTATAATATTTATCCTAAGGTTTATATACCTTGGGTTTACAATATTAATCCCTTGGGTTTAATATTATTCCCTTGGGTTTTTAGTATTAATCCGTTGGGTTTATTAGTGCATTGGGTTTATAATATCAATCCCTTGGGTTTATTAGTCTAAGGGTTCATATTCCTAGGGTATGATATTATTGATAGGGTTTATAATATTAATCCTAGGGTTTATTATAAATCCCTTGGGTTTATAGTATAAATTCCTTAGGTTTATTAATCCATTAGTTTACTAATCACATTATGACAAAGTTTGTCTTTATATGAAAATCAATCATGGTCAACCATGGTCCAATGTCGCATTGTGACAAGGATTGTCTCATCTCGAAATCAACCATGGTCAAACATGTTTATTTGAGGTATTATAATATTTATGTTAGGTTTATATACCTTGGGTTTATAATATTAATCAATTGGGTTTAATATTATTCCCTTTGTTTTAGAATCCCTTGGGGTTTTAGTATTAATCACTTAGGTTTATAATATCAATCCCTTAGGATTATTAATCTAAGGGGTCACATTTCTAGGGCATAATATTATTCATAGGGTTTATAATATTGATCCTAAGGTTTAATATAAATCCCTTGGGTTTATAATCATGGTCAACCATGGTTCAACGTCACATTGTGATAAATATTATCTCCATATGAAAGTAAATCGTGGTCAATCATGGTCAACCATGGTCCTATGTCACATTGTGACATAGATTACCTTAATATGAAAATAAACCATGGTCAAGAATGGTCCAACGTCACATTGTGACAAAGATTGTCTCAATATGAAAATCAATCATGGTCAACCATGGCCAACCATGGTCCAACGTCTAATTGTGATAAAGATTATCTCAATATGAAATTCAACCATGGTTAAACACATTTATTTTACCTTTTATAATATTTATCATAGGGTTTATATACCTTGGTTTATAATATTTATCTTAGGGTTTATCATAGGATTTTCTCAATATCAAGATTAATCATGGTCAACCATGCTCAACCATGGTCAATGGCCAATAAAGGAGATCCCACGGGACTAGGATACAAGTCTAACCATGAAATCAGGTAGTGGAGGTAAGAGTACAAACCAAGTCCACTCTTTCTACCTAATTCCCCCACCAATCCATACCCAAAAGTGCCCATGAAAAGTAAGGAAAATCAATCAACTATACCAATGAAAAGCCATACCTTTGGGGTCGGGAGGTCCACCTTCAAGCATACAATCATAACCAGTGGGTGAGGGACCACATGGTTGGATCAGGTGGCAGAGATGATTGCACATCGAGCAATCTGGGGGCTAGAAGGGCTTGTTGGCTACCAGTTGAGGACCATCTAGGAGAAAAAAATTCTCCTATATACGCTACCTGTAGGTGGTGGGTAACAGGTCTTCTTCAAAATCAATATCTAACACTACTTCAAGAAGGGAAAGGTTACAAATTCAATATATTCTCCGAGAGTTGTCCTCAATTATACTTCAAGTGATGTGTTTGACTTTTCTTGCACGTGTCAAAGGTAGGCTTTCAAAGATATAGGTATGCTCTCTATATCAAAACAAAATTTAGAGTCTTCTTCCAAAAATTAAGATCTACTCCAAGACACAAACTTCAAATTATTATTAAGATGATATTTGTTTTGCCATAAAAATGGCTTCCATTATGCGTCAGACCAGCCTCCAGTGATGTTACATGTCAATTTTTCGCCATGACACTTGATCATTTTATGGATATTTTTACCATTCGTGAACATGTTTGAACCATCTCCCTCAGAAGTCAAACAACCCAAAATATGTTGAAGTACATGAGAAATTTGAGTCATATAGCTGTCACACCTTGTTAAGTTTAGCCTGCACAATTTTCTCTAGAGCTTCCCATGCATGCACTAAAATTGACTCTCAGAATAGCGCAGAGCCATGCTCTGTCTGCCACTATAAACCTGCAAAGGTGAATTTTAGAAAATAAAAATAAAAAGTACATTCTAGAAACATAGTTGGTCGAATGTTTCCCAACTGAAAGCTTCTAGGTGATGACTATTCGAACTATAACCCTCAGAAGATGCATCTCCATCCCTTTTCTCATGGTAACCTAATCCCTCAATAAAGGATTCTCATCCCCCTCTTATGGATCTGAAACTTCCTCCTCTTGGCCTATAAAATGACTAAAGGGTAGAGGGATTGGGGAGGTTAGAATTGAGAGAAAACAAACTTATGTTGTTGGTTTGAGATTGGAAAGCTTGTCATCTAAGGAGGAGATTGAAGGCATTTGGGAGGGACCTCACGACATCAAGGCGAAGGTTGTAAGGCTCCTCTTATTTTCTGATTAATACAAATGAACACTTTCTCCCATTGATTTTGTCTTATGTGAATGATGAATGGTTTACAATTGTTTATAATGTTTATTAAGGCAAATTCAATTCCTAATTTCTTTGATCATTAGGCTAAGTTGTTTGAAATATTATATCACATGTGGGTTTGATCCTTTTATGGTCTATGTTTGCAGGTCTTATCAAGCATTGAAGAACTGCATCAAGTCACAACAAGGGATCTTCATCAGGCATTTTGTGAAATAGGTAAGAGGCTCATCCATTAGCTATACTACTTATAATTCGAACAAGTTCAACTTAGGGAAAGAGTTAGTTAAATTTTCATGATTGTTTATAGTTTCCATTTAGGATCTAGGGAGATCGCTCTTGTCCACAAGAGGGATTTTCTGGTGTAAGAAACTGGCGACTCCGTTGGGGAACGTCTCTGTTATCGTCTTTTTCCTTAGTCTTTCTTTCTATTTTTTTCTGATTTATCGAGACTTGAGTCTTCATAAATTAATGAACTTTTAGATCTGAGTGGTTGATGCTTCGAATTTTTTATTTTTTCTTAGGTTTTTCTCCCTACATTGTTTTGTTTGTTAACGGAGCACATCTTTGTGCCCTTTGTGTCGTAGCAATAGAGTGCATGCACTCTATTTTCTACTGAAGACCCGCGCAGGCCTTGAAAATTTTTGAAAATTTTCTTTTGGCTTAAACCCAAACCAGAAATTTTTTTTTCTAAAAGTGTCATTATCTATGTTTGGATTGTGTTGTGTCTCTTTTGAACTCAGTTGATTGCTTTATTGATGATTTTTGCAAATTAGGTCTTTTTGAAAGAATTCCTTAGGGTTTTCCTTGGTTGATTTGCTGATTGATCAAAACAAGATAGAGTGTGCTTTTGATTATGATATTCTTATTTTGTTCTGTCAAATACACTGGTTAAGCCATAATCATTGCTTATTTGTGGTCAAAATTCCTTTGAATTGCAAATTAGGGTTTCTTAAGACCTTGTTCTTTTTTGAAAGGATTGTAATTATTTTTGCTTCATAAAAGAAATTGCTACTTTCATCTTGGAAAAAATTTTGCGATTGCACTGATATTATCATTAAATCAAAGCATTCATAGGAGAATATGTCTTTTCTCCAACTCTCTTGATTGATTTCTGTGTGCTTGAAAGTTTTGAGTGATTAGAGAAAAAGAGTATTTTGGCTTATTTGATGATTAGGGAAATCTGGAAATTAGTTTGTTGACTGCATTTTCATTACATAATAGTGAAATTGGTTGCTTTAGAAAATTGGAAAAGTTGTGAGTTTTTGCATTTCATTTCTCAAAAAATCAAAGAAACTCTTTCTTTTCTCTAAATAGAATTTCATCGAATTTGAAAGTTGTTATTGCATTTTAGAGTGCATTAAGATTTCGAGTCATGTCATAACATCATAAGTTTCACCTTCATCACCTATTTAGTAAAGAAAAGCTTAATAATACAACGTTAATTAAAATTCACCTAGAATTTTATATTTTTTAGGGCTCTTGTCACCTACAATATCTTAAGTGTAGGGCTTTGGAATAGGGAAGGAAATAAACTTTCCAAATCTAAAAACGAATAATAGAATCTTAAGTTAGGGAGGAAAATCAAATTATTTCCATTTTGCTCTGGGAAGCTCTTATTATACATGATTTAAACATGAGGTCATGTCGAATTTGGTGAAGTGATCGCATCCACTTCATTGGCCTAGAAACAGTTATTTGAACGTATTATAATGGTGCCGAAAGGTATTTGATGTCACTTGAAAGTAAGCCTCCAATTGATCACGTGGAGGAGCCTTCAAGGGGATTGACCTTGTTACTCCGCCCTTGCGTGTATGTCTGATCTACGATTACCCCCTAGGTAAAATTGTTGTATTTGGTGAACTTAGTGACTATAATCCTAGGGCTCTACCTAAGGTCATAGTAGAGGGAAGGTCCTGTTGTACCTGGAATAGATGTTGGCTAGACTCACTTGGAATTTTTGGAGAGTAATCTTTGCACGAGATGGTTTATAGCAGAGTTACTTGCACCAGACTGTCTCATTAAGTAGGTTGTCAGGGTAACTGGTTCCAAATACTCATTTCTATAAAAAAAATCACCTTGATCTCTGCAATGTTGAATTTCATCACCAACTAGTAATTATTGATCTCTGTGAAGAGTAAGTTTGTGTGGTTTGAACTCCTAGATTTTTTGCGCATGTTACTTTCTGTGTTGCTTTTTACTTTTTAGAGACTTTAGGTGTAATTTAGATATTGTGTAAATTGATTAATTGAAAATTTTTCATTGTGGTGGAACTATGAAGACAATCATGTAGGATACTCGAGGATCCCCCTGAGTACACACCAAGTCAGTTAGAAAAGATTAAAGAAAAAAAATCTAAATCATCTGAATCTAGAACTACAGTAGAAACTAAAACTTCTACTATTATAGATTCTGATGTAAGAAGAACTGAAGTTAATCAAGCAATAACATCTACTATTTTAGGCCTTGAGGTAATAGAAATTGAATTTGATCAAACTTAGAATTTCACATCACACTTAGCAGCAACTGATTTATAAATTACTGAGCTTGTTCAAACTGAATCATATACTGGAGAATTTTTGGATAGAAACCCTATTTTTGAACCAGATATTGACGAACCTGAGTCTGATATTTACGAGCCTGAAATTCATACATATGCTATAGCACATATTCCAGATCCTCCACTTTCACAGCTGTTGGCTAGTTGAATTGTTTATTGATTAACAATCAAGTACCACATTAAATTGTCAACCTGGGAAAGTCTTTTATTTCAAAGGCTACCGCGTACTGTATGTACTTAACTCTAAAAGCATTAAAAAGCTGTAGTATACATAATTCTCACGTTATGTTATAACAGTGTACTACAAAGATGAAATGAAAGAAGTTAATTTAAGATTACAAATCTGAAAAGAAAAGTGATGGATGCTCTGTTAGCAGAGGATCAGGACCCTATCCTCCAGGTAAGGACGTTCAGCACCTGCCCCTGTAACCAGATTGCTAATACACACTGCAATTCTAATTCACCGGTGAAATATTCTCTTACAGCTTCAAGCAATTAACAAAACAGAGTACTAGCAAAAAGGAAATCATCAGAGGTAATGCTACAGAATCCAAAACAGAGTACCAGCGAAAAGAAATTACCAAACACACTTACACACTTGACAGAAGAGTAAATGGGTGAATCTTGTGAGGAAGGAGGGCTCGGTCCCTCTCACAAGATTCCCCAGAACACAAATGCTAGATTAGGTGCGCAGAACAATCTTCTATTCATCTGCCAAAAGATTCAGTTACAATAAAAGTTCAGACTTTGCTGTTTGTCTTTCAAAATTCCCCTTATAGACTATTTTTCTCCCCTTCTCTAATGTAGATGTCTCCTCTTTATAGAGGAGACATCTATTACAATAGACTATCACAGTTCATTCAGTTAAACCTTTCTGTCAAAAATAAGAGTTACAGGATGCTGTTACAACAGTGTGACAGTGTATTCTTTCTTGGGTTTCTTACTGTTACACAGCTGGTAACCGAACTTCGACCGTCTTCTTGGGATCCTCGCACTATCCTTTGTCGTTTCCCCATGGTTGCTAATTTAGTAAACTCGTGCTGTTCCTAATATTTTAGCAACTGTAACTGTGTTTTACCCTTTTTGGACAGTTGCTGATCATGCTGCGTTAGCGTGGAATTCTGGCGATCTTCAGATAGTTGCCGTTTGTTATTTCCAGTTGTTGCAAAATAGCATTCCCCTGCTTTAGATAGTTGTCGTTGCTGGCTGTAGCAACTGCGTAGTTGTTGCTTCTGGTGTTGCATCAATTGCGTAGTTGTTGTTTCTGGTGTTACAGCAACTATGAATTATAATTCCTGCAGACTTTAGCCAGTTCAACGGTTACTTGGCAACTTAGTTAGCTTTTCCAAAGATAAATATAAAGATAACATGAATATGTAATGAACAATTAAACATATAGATATGCGGAGAGTTACTTCATACCTTGGGGTGATTAAGTCATTATGTAATCAAAGCTTTCAACTTATGAACTGAAAAAGGATAATATTATGGCAAAAATATAAGGTCAAAAATGGTCAATTCTGAGTCCTAACATCCCCCCCAACTGAAGAGATTGCATGTCCTCATGCAATGCTTACTCTGAGTCTGAGTCTGAGTACTGGGATGAACAGTGTAAATTACTGAGACAATAGTTATAGGAAGTGGCATCAAACTTATCTCTGAACCCACAGACAGTCTGTATTTGCCTCCATGCTGCTGCTTCTTCCTTTTTGGATAATCCAAACTGGCCCTTGTATTGTTCACCAGATAACCATAGAAGTGGAAATTTAAATCTGTAGCCAATCCAATTTTCAGCACAGTGTTGCATGCATCTAACATAGTAAGGTACCCTTGAGAGTGCTGCCTGTAAATTAGGTGGATTATAAGGGTGATATTCCTGCCTCTCCTTGGGGCAGTTTTCCCAGAATAAGTTATTAGCCTTAATAGCCAAGGGTGCTTTGGTTTTCAGATAATGTTGGCAAACTCGCAGGACCACTGCTTCTAGTTGCCTGATGTGATCCTTCATTTCAGGGTCACTTATCATTCTTTGATGCTGTGCAATGAAGGTGGCTGCGTTCTGAGGTTCAGCCCTAATCCACAGAAGGCAATTCTGTTCATTATGTTGAGCTGAGGTAAAAGCGTTTTGCCATGTAAGTTGGTTGGCTAAAAAGGAAATGAAAGCTCTGAGCTGTATGTCGCCAACAACAGGTAGCATATTCATGTTTCTCTCTTCGGACATGGCTTCATTATGGAGATAAAGCTCGCATAACAAATTTTGATCATTTTTAGGTGCCTCTGCAAAGGTTTGCATAAATTGTTCTGATGTAACCACCTGATGAGGTCTACCTTCTCTAACTGCCTTTATCTGTAAGAATGTCAGTCGTTCCCTCAAAAATGTTGCATAATTGAAAGAGGGTTTCCTTGTGGCAAGTGTTCTTTGGAATAACTCAAACATCTGGGACAATCTGGCTTTTAGTTCCTTAATTTCTTTGTACTGAGCTCTACACTGCTCAAGTGCTTCCCAGTTCTTATATGCATAATTGAACCAGATCCCTTTTTGCTGTTGGAATGCTTTGCCTTGTGACAGCTCATATTCTCTCGACCATTTTCCTTTTAATTCTTGAAAACTATATATTTTTGTGCATGCATCACTAATAGAGGGAAGTTCTGTTTGTGTAAAGGCATCAACAAAGATAATCTGCTCTGTGATAATTGGAGTAGGCCGGGATGATCCAATGTCTTCCTTTCCATTTCCAGCTACTGTTTCTTCTTCTTGTTCTATATTCTGTATTGATTCCTGTGTATCTGCTTCCTCTTCTTGTTCCATGGAAATTTGGGTAGGCCGGGGTGAGTCTATGCCTTTTTCCTCATTTCCTCCTGTTTCCTGTGTAACTGCTTCCTCTTCTCATTCCATGGCAATTTGAGTAGGCCTGGGTGAGTCTATGTCTTCTTCTTCATTTCCTCCTGTAACTTCTTTTTCTTCTCGTTCCATGGCAATTTGAATAGGCCTGGGTGAGTCTATGTTTTCTTCATTTCCTCCTGTAACTATTTCTTCCTCTCGTTCCATGGCAATTTGAGTAGGCCTGGGTGAGTTTATGTTTTCTTCATTTTCTTCTGTAACTATTTCTTCCTCTCGTTCCATGGCAATTTGAGTAGGCCTGGGTGAGTCTATATTTTCCTCTTTATTTCCTCCTGATTCCTGTGTTACGACCAATACAACAGTTTGGGTAGGCCGTGGTGACTTTATATCTTCCTCTTCTTTATTCCCTGTTACTTCCTGCATAGTTTCTGGAGAACTTGCTGGTTCTTGTGTTTCAGCAAGTTCTTCTATTTGCTCCTGTGCAGTTTCTGGAGAACTTGCTGGTTCTTGTGTTTCAGCAAGTTCTTCTATTTGCTCCTGTGCAGTTTCTGGAGAACTTACTGGTTCTTGTGTGTCAGCAAGTTCTTCTGTTTGCTCTTGTGCAGTTTCTGGAGAACTTACTGGTTCTTGTGTGTCAGCAAGTTCTTCTGTCTGCTCCTGCACCGTTTCTGGAGAGCCTGTTGGTTCTTGTGTGACAACAGGTTCTTCTGTTTGCTCCTGCACCTTTTCTGGAGAGCCTGTTGGTTCTTGTGTGACAACAGGTTCTTCTATTTGCTCCTGCACCTTTTCTGGAGAGCCTGTTGGTTCTTGTGTGACAACAGGTTCTTCTGTCTGCTCCTGCACCTTTTCTGGAGAGCCTGCTGGTTCTTGTGTGACAGCTGGTTCTTGTGTGACAGCAGGTTCTTCTATCTCAGCAGAGGGTTGTGGTGTTTCCGTTTGTGTAACAACAGGTTCTTTTGTTTCAACCACAACAACAGGGACTTCAGACATTGGTTCTGCCACTACTTTGTATCCTACTTGACTATATATCTCGCCACAATTGGCACACATATATTCATTCTCCTTACTCTTCTCTGCCGCAGATGCTACTTGTGCTAAAATGTGCAGGCTAAATTCATTTTGGTAGGCTTCCTTGATCCTTATTATTTCCTCCTGGTAATCCTGGATTTGGGACTTCAGAAATTCAATTTCTTCCTGGAGAGAAAATATGGTAGGCTGAGCTTATGGAGCAGCAGGTTCCAGTGGAGGCAGAGGTTGTGCTTCAACATTGATTTGATCCCTTATACCCTCGACAGGTGGTTCTTGTGTGTCACCTGGGGTAGTGGCTGTTTCTTGTGTTGCATCTTCTTGGCCAATATTACCTTGGGTGTCGGCAGCTGGTTCTTGTGTATCAGCTGCCTTAAAATATGATGTCACGACACTGTGAACACTCTGCATCTCAGTCTCCGAGGGTGAGGGAGAGGAGTTTCCAGGGCTGGTGGGAATGGGGGTTTTTAACGTGATGGGTGGTGAGCTGGAAGGGGTGTGGCTAGGAGATTCAGCTATTACAGACGACCGAGTCCTTTGCTTGGGTAGAGAGGCAGGAAATTCAGACATTTTTCTTTTCAGGCTGGCTTTCTTTAAAATAGGGACAGTGGCAGAAATAGCAGCTGCTTTAGCCGAAGCCCTAGTTCTTCTTCTTTTTGGTGGGGTTTCATTTTTCTACTGCATTTTTCGTTTGAGCAGGGTAATGGGGATGTTGTTATCAGAGTCATCGGTAGAAATACCAAGTATGGGGATGGATGGCTTGGTTCTATTGGGGGATGGGGTTGTTTTCGTCGGTATTTCTACTGCTAATTGTTCATTTGCAGCAACTTGTGGGGGTGTTTGCTGGAGGACTTCTTTGGGCATTTGTTCTGGAATGTCGTCTGCTTGCTGAGGGATTTCTACGGGTATTTGCTCAGGAATGTCCTCTGTTTGCTGAGGGATCTCTACATCTGGCTGAGGTATGTCTTCCGCTTGGTGAAGAATTTCCTCTTCCTGATGAGGAATTTCCTGTTCCGGCTGTGGAATTTCTGCCTCTTGATGGGGATTAATGGGGGGTGGAGGGTTATTTAAGGCAAGGCCTCTATTTATCAGCAATTGAGCTAAACGGTGGTGTTTCAAGGAAAGAAGTGGACGCTTTGCGTTGATAGTGTAACGTGACATATTTTTAAGACATCCCAATAAATAATATGGCATATTTATCAACTGGCCATTCCTCAAATGATTCAACAAGACAAAATCGTGCTGGTAAATTACCTGGTACCGGCCTTCGCATGTCAGGTATTGCTTCACAAATTCAGCAACTTTCGGCCACGGTTGAGGCAATGACTGAAGTGCTACGCCTCTGCCCTTGGGTTCTACCTACTTGCCCGGTTGAAGAAAATCCTGCTGCGCATTAAGGATCAAGTGCTTCCTACTGAACCACCGTATGCCATTAGCTGGTAGCCTGGTAACTTGGGCTATGACTTCCTCCGTGACTGGGATTTGAACTCCTTGAATGACAGAAAATCCTTCTGTTAAATTGCATGCAAACTCGAGGACTTGCTGCGCGTCGAAGTCTGGAAGTCTCCTGAAATAATCTAGCCATCCCGCTTGCAGAAAGATTTGATAAACCTCAGGATAGAGCTCAAGAAGTGCTGTTGTGCCAGGTTCGTATGTGATGGGATTTCCTCCCATAGCTGTTGTTTCAGTGAAATTCTCAGTTCAGAGCCGAGCTTCCGAGTTCAGTTCAGAGTAAACCGTTGCAAATGGTAACATGCCGTGATAAGGTGACTTTTACATATTACCGGGAGAGTTAAGGGCGGCGGCAGTTGGCGTAGTATGCAATTATGAGAGCGCTTTGGTAATCCCCCCCTATGCGTAAGTGATATGATTGGAAGTACAATTATTTGGTAGTCCTATCAGCTTCTCCGCATTAACTATTATTTAATGTCCATACATAATCATGCGTACCTTTATGTTTTACCTTTTTGGTTGCTGCGTCGAAAAGTCTTGTCTTATCTTTTGCTGGATCATAATGATTACAGCGGGTCTAAGAGCATGAGAATACCGGCGATTTTTAATAATAATGACGGGAAGTGATAGTGGAGTATTGTAATCATCACAAGAAGTGGTGTATTTTATAAAAATTCGTTTCTTGGGGGCTGAAGTGGAGAGACTGGTGTTTTTATAAATGAGAGAATTGCTAAAAAGGTATTACGGGATCGGGAAGTGGTGTTGCAGCAACGGGATTGGTGTTGCTGCCACTGGAAGTGATGTTACATCATCGGGAAAAGATGTTGTAGTAACGTGAAAAGGTGTTGCAGCAACAGGAAAGTGGTGTTGCAGCAACGGGGATTGGTGTTGCAGCAACGGGAAATGGTGTTGCAGCAACAGGAATGGTGTTGCAGCAACGGGAATTGGTGTTGCAGCAACGGGGCTTCCAAGTCCGCAAAGTGATTCCTTTGAAGCTTTCATTCTCAGCTATTTTCCACAGCTCAAATCTGCAAAATACTGAAATATAATATGGTAACCCTTGGCAGGGATTATTAGTAGTTAAAAAAAAAGAATATCTAATCTAAAAAAAATGCATAAATAAATAGAAATTTAAGTGCTTTGAGGGACAGCAAGTTCCCCTGGAAAAGAATACTGTTTAATTGCCATGCAAGTGGCTTTAAAATCTTCTTTAGAAACAGGCCTCTGATATAAACGGAGTCGATAGCCATTCACTAGTAGTGGTGTTCTGCTTCCATCAATTGTTAAAAGTCTAACTGTCCCATTTGGAAAAACAACATCCACTTCATAAGGCCCTAACCACCTTGTTCTTAACTTACCTTGGAAATTCTCGAAACGGGAATCATAAAGTAGAGCCCAGTTACCTTTCTGGAACTGCTTTTGCTTGATGGTTCTGTCATGCCACCTGCTTCTTTGTTGCTGTATCATGGTTGTTTGATGGATGGCATCCAGTCTTTTCTCGTCCAATTCTTGAAGTTGCTGCAACCTGGCTGTTTGTGCATCAGTCAAATCAAGGTTAACAGCTAAAGCAGTTCTTAAAGTTTTGATCTCAAACTCTACAGGGAAGATGGCGTTCTTTCCAAAAACTAATTCATAAGGTGAAAAGCCTGTAGTATTCCTCCAAGTAGTTCTATAGGCCCATAATGCCTCGGGCAACCTTTGAAACCAGTCCCTTCTATTCTCCTTTATTGTTTTTGTTAGGATGGCTTCTATGACTTTATTGGTGCTTTCTACCCGCCCATTTGCTTGGGGGTGATAAGGTGTAGTCATTTTGTGCTTAATATGATATTTCTGGAGCGTATTTTTGAAGCCATGAGAGTTGAAAGGAGGTCCTCCATCTGTGACTAATTCTCTAGGCAATCCAAATCTAACAAAGATTTCTTCAAATAAAAATGTTAGTACTGCTTCTTCATTAGCTTTAAGGAGTGCCTTAGCTTCTACCCATTTAGTCATGTAATCTGTGCATACTAATATGTACACTCTTTGATTGGATGGAGGATTAATGGGACCTATAAAATCTAATGCCCATTTCTCAAAAGGTTCAAGAATTACCTGGGGATTGAGTGGCATTTCATCCCTGTGATTAGGCTGGCCCATTATTTGACAGCTATCACAGGCCTTGACATATTTTCTGGCATCTTTGAAGAGTGATGGCCAATAATAACCCATTCTGAGTACCTTGTGTGCTGTTCTCTTATCTGCAAAATGCCCTCCACAAGGGCCATCATGACAAGCTTTTAGTACATCATAAATCTCATCTTCACCAATGCACCTTCGGATTTCTTGATCGATTCCTGTATGGAAAAGACACCCGCTTATCCAGCTGTACCTAGCACTTTGCTGGATGATCTTTCTTCTTTCCCTGTGTGATAGGTGTGATGGTAATTTTCCTGCAACTAGATAATTGGCAATGTCTGCATACCAAGGTGAGTGAGCAGATACTGCAAATAAATATTCATCAGGAAAAGAATCATCTACTGGAGCATTTTCATCAGTTTTTAATCGAGATAGGAAATCAGCAACTACATTTTCTTTTCCTGGCCTATCTACAATTGTGATGTCAAATTCTTGTAATAATAACAACCATCTGGTGACTCGGGCATTTGTAACTGATTTATTCATCAAATATTTAATGGCCGAGTGATCAGTATGCACAAAAGTAGTGTAACCAGTAATATAATGTCGAAATTTATTGATAGCATAAATGACTGCTAGGAATTCCTTCTCAGTGACTCTATAATTCAATTCAGCTGGTGTCATATTCTTACTGATAAAATAAATGGCATAGGGAAGACTATTTTCTTCCTGGCCCAAGACAGCTCCAATTGCAGTGTCTGAGGCATCAGAGGATATATGAAACGGTAGTGCCTAATCAGGTCCTCTCAAAATGGGAGCTGCAGACAACTGATGTTTGAGTTCATTAAATGCTTTTTCACAATCTACACTTAAATTCAGCATTCTTTGTTAATAACACAAATAGAGGAGAAGCTATTTTGGAAAAATTCTTAATAAATCTTCTATAGTATCGAGCATGTCCTAAAAAGCTTCTTACATCAGTTTGTGTTTTGGGGATAGGGAGGGTCTGAATTACCTGTATTTTAGCTGGATCGACTTGAATTCCTAGGAATGAGATGAAGTGACCCAATACAATACCTTGATTCATCATCATATGACACTTTTCAGTGCTCCAGGCAAGGTGTGCTTCTATACATCGCTTAAGTACTTTTTCAAGATTCTGCAGTGCATCCTCAAAAGTCACTCCATAAGGAGTAAAGTCATCCATAAATATTTCTAATGAATCATTTAGCATATCAGAAAAAATCCCTATCACTACTCTTTGAAATGTTGCTGGAGCATTACATAGCCCAAACGGAAGTACCCTGTAAGCAAAGGTCCCCCATGGGCTAGTAAACGTGGTCTTGTCCTGGTCTTGGGGTGCAATCTTAATCTAATTATATCCACTAAACCCATCCAAGAATGAAAAGAATTTCTTACCTGCCAAATTATCCAATACCTGATCAATGAATGGTAAAGGGAAATGGTCTTTCTGGGTGGCTTTATTCAGTGCTCTGTAATCCACACATACTCTCCATTTGCCATTTTTCTTGGGTACAATTACAAGTGGGGAAACCCACTCACTATCAGATATAGGGTATATAAATCCTGCATTCAAGAGTTTTTGAAGTTCCTCCTTCACAATTTCCCTTAGGTTGGGATTCATTCGCCGCTGGGGTTGACAGACTGGCCGGGATCCCTCTTTAATATAAATACGGTGAGTGCATAGCTCAGGGGAGATCCCTTTCATGTCTGTATAGTCCCATGCAAATGCTTCTTTATTTTCCTGGAGTAACTTTATTAATTGTTGTTTTTCGTTATCAGTTAAATTAGGATTTATATTTAATGTTTTGCTAGGCTCTATTTCTATTGTTGTACTTTTGGAGGGGCTGCCTACTGTTGTCTGAAATAAACTTTTATCTTTCAGGTTCTGCTGAGATTCAGATTCCAAGATTGTAGTGAAGTGATTCTACATTTCTGGATTGACCGAAGAAGGTTTAGAAATGAAGCTGCTGATTAATTCATCTTCGGTAGAGTCTTTGAAAGTTAAGGCTTGTCCGATAGTCAATATAGGTTGGGTTTCTTCATCCTCATAATCTACCCATACAGAGTTGTCATTATTAATCATGGGTGTAGCATGAGGATAAAGGGTAAGCTGTTTGGTCTCTTGCCCATTAGAGATGGTCATTGATCCTGATCTACAGCTGATGAAAGCATCTGCTGTAGCTAGCCAAGGTCTTCCTAGAATCAGCAGATGACCCCCCAAATTTGTTTTAGTTTGTAACACCACAAAGTCAGCTGGGTAATTCCAGGATTCTACAGAAATTATTAAATCTTCAATGACCCCTTCCGGTTTAATTGTAGAGCGATCAGTCAATTCTAGGATGGTTGGAGTTTCCCTAATAAAGTTTTTTAACTGAAGCAATTGTGTTGTTTCAAGTGTCATAATATTTATTGCAGCACCTAAATCTACTATAACTTTAGAGACAAAAGTTTTTCCAACCTGGACTATTACTGTAGGGTGACCAGGGTCACCATACTTCACAGGATGATCTTTTTCTGTCATTAAAGCAGTCAGTTCTCCTATCACATGAACTGTGAGGGGGTCCTTAGCTTTTCTTCCGGGTTTTTTTATGCAAATATCTCTAACAGTCCTAGCATAAATGGGAACATCTCTTAATGCTTGCAATAATGGGATTTTAACGTATAAATTCTGTAGCTCTCCTAAAAGGTTAAAAGCAGGTTGCTCAAGTGTTTTAGTGAGAGCTAGTCATTCAGGAAATGGTGGATCTGTTGTTTGATCATTGTTGTTAGATGCTGCTTCCACTGTTTCAGCATTTTTGTTAGCTGGTTTTTCTTTTGTAACTTCCTCTTTATCAGAGTCAGTGATGTCATCAATGATTGGTTCAATAATTCTTCCTGAGCGAAGGTGGATATCGTTACATTGCATGGGGGAGACAGACTGATTTTGAATATCAATTGCTTGCAAGGCTTTATTATTATTTGGGTTGGGATTGGGTTGCACAGGCAGCTGCGGTCTAATTGCCTGGTTATTTGGAGGAGTATTGGATGGTAAGGAAAGAGACTGTTGATGTTGAGGAAATGGCATCTGTTGGGCTACCCAGCCTGGATTCCATTGATTAAAATACGGTTGCTGGGGAGCCCAAGGATTCCATATGGTAGGATCAGAAAACGGAAGATTTGGTTGCTGCATAGGTGGAAAATTCATTGTGTTAAAGGGTGGGTACTGCATTTGGTTCATGGGTGGGTAATTTGTTTGAAAAGGAGAGTGATTATTCCAACGACTAAATGTTGTGTTAGAATTCATACCTTGTCTTTGTGGCCATTGCCTCCTCTGTGTCATCAGGTACACTGCTTCAGCCTCTTCTTCAGTTGACTGCAATGCTGCTTTAATTCCAGGCAGAGAGGGGCATTGCTGGGTCTCATGGTCCTTTTCGCAGATTGTGCAGATTGGTACCTTATCTAGTGGGCATTCCCTGAGTGGGTGTTTTTCTCTGCATTTGGAACAAAAAATAGCTAGGGTAGCTTCTGCTTCTGCCTGTTTCTTTTTCACCTGCAAAGCATCAATTTGTGAAGCAAAAGAGCTTAACATTTCAGTTTTAAATTCTTCTAATAAATTACCTATTTCAGCCCTTGTTGCTCCTCCACTTGCTGACTTCTGAACTCTTGAATATACATTGTCCCTGCTTTTTGATCTGCTCATTGCTCCTCTTGAACATCTCATGCAGAGGTTAACAATTTCATCAAATGGCTCTTTAGAAATGTCTCCTTTTCCTAACATATTCAACATGTCCAAGCAGTCATCTCGTACCCCTTTCAGCAATATTGTTTTCAGAATATCCTTACTCATGTTAGGGTGGTCAGACTGCTGTAGATTATACTGCAGTCTTTCCACAAAGTCTTCCAGATTCTCGTCCTCCTTCTGAACCATTTTAAACAATTCTTCTTTCCTTTCTCTTGTCCGGCAGTAATCCTAATATTTTGCCAGAAAGCTTTCTTTCATCTGATCCCAGGTAGTGATTGCCTGAGCTCCTAAGCTCATAAACCACCTTAACGCATTCCCTTTCAGTGTTGCTGGGAATAGTTTTAGTTTCTGATTAGGGCTCACATAATCATAACTTCTACATAGTATATCGAATTCAAAAAGGAATTCATCCGGGTCTTCAGAGGATAACCCATGAAAGTTGGGTAATGCTGAGAGTGGAATGTTCTTCATGGGGGTTGCTCCTCTTGGGAGCTCCCCAATAGGGAACTCCAGGGTAGAGAGTGAATTTTCCCCTCTTCCTTCTGTTCTGTTATCCTCCATTGGTCTTTTTCCTGAATCACTTGCTTTATCTTCTGTATCTTCTGTTTCTTCAGGTTCTTCTACCGGTTCCTCAGTATATTCTAGTACTTCCAGCTTTCTTTCAGGTCCTAGTACTTCCTCCGTCTATCGATCTATTTGTGAGGAATGCTGGATCTGAGGCCTTCGAGAACTCGTCCTCTGTGATGTCTCGGCTTTGGAGATAATTTCGTCAATAAAGGTTTTTCTTCCTCCTCCGCCTTTGCCGCCTATGAAATTAGGTTTCCTGCGTCCTCTCATGCACCTGTTATTCTCAAAAAGAAATCATCAATGCTTTTAGAAATCTCTAGTCGCCTTCCCCGGCAACGGTGCCAAAATGTTGGCTAGTTGAATTGTTTATTGATTAACAATCAAGTACCACATTAAATTGTCAACCTGGGAAAGTCTTTTATTTCAAAGGCTACCGCGTACTGTATGTACTTAACTCTAAAAGCATTAAAAAGTTGTAGTATACATAATTCTCACGTTATGTTATAACAGTGTACTACAAAGATAAAATGAAAGCAGTTAATTTAAGATTACAAATCTGAAAAGAAAAGTGATGGATGCTCTGTTAGCAGAGGATCAGGACCCTATCCTCCAGGTAAGGACGTTCAGCACCTGCCCCTGTAACCAGATTGCTAATACACACTGCAATTCTAATTCACCAGTGAAATATTCTCTTATAGCTTCAAGCAATTAACAAAACAGAGTACTAGCAAATAGGAAATCATCGGAGGTAATGCTACAGAATCCAAAATAGAGTACCAGCCAAAAGAAATTACCAAACACACTTACACACTTGACAGAAGAGTAAATGGGTGAATCTTGTGAGGAAGGTGGGCTCGGTCCCTCTCACAAGATTCCCCAGAACACAGATGCTAGATTAGGTGCTCAGAACAATCTTCTATTCATCTGCCAAAAGATCCAGTTACAATAAAAGTTCAGACTTTGTTGTTTGTCTTTCAAAATTCCCCTTACAGACTATTTTTCTCCCCTTCTCTAATGTAGATGTCTCCTCTTTATAGAGGAGACATCTATTACAATAGACTATCACAGTTCATTCAGTTAAACCTTTCTGTCAAAAATAAGAGTTACAGGATGCTGTTACAACAGTGTGACAGTGTATTCTTTCTTGGGTTTCTTACTGTTACACAGCTGGTAACCGAACTTCGACCGTCTTCTTGGGATCCCCGCATTATCCTTTGCCATTTCCCCATGGTTGCTGATTTAGTAAACCCATGTTGTTCCTGATATTTTAGCAACTGTAACTGTGTTTTACCCTTTTTGGACAGTTGTTGATCATGCTGCGTTAGCGTGGAATTCTGGCGATCTTCAGATAGTTTCCGTTTGTTATTTCCAGTTGTTGCAAAAACAGCATTCCCCTGCTTTAGATAGTTGTCGTTGCTGGCTGTAGCAACTGCGTAGTTGCTGCTTCTGGTGTTGCAGCAACTGCGTAGTTGTTGTTTCTGGTGTTACAGCAACTATGAATTATAATTCCTGTAGACTTTAGCCAGTTCAACGGTTACTTGGCAACTTAGTTAGCTTTTCCAAAGATAACATGAATATGTAATGAACAATTAAACATATAGATATGCAGAGAGTTACTTCATACCTTGGGGTGATTAAGTCATTATGTAATCAAAGCTTTCAACTTATGAACTGAAAAAGGATAATATTATGGCAAAAATATAAGGTCAAAAATGGTCAATTCTAAGTCCTAACAACAGCGTGTGAAACTCATTATTACTGATAGTCTCCCTCCTGGTCTCATTACCATTGAAGAACTTGTTTCAGACGAAGAGGAAGAACCTATAGTTTCTACCAGTGAACCTATAGATATCTCATAACTTCTGCTTCGATCTCTTCACCCTGACCCTTGGTATTTTACACCCTTGAACTTTTTAGGACAAGGGATTCCACGATACATGACTCCTTACTCTACCGTACTAGGTTTTGACTGGTCTACAATGATTCCTAGAAGTACCGCATCAGATACATCCATGTTTTCTACTTCCCTGGAGTCAACATTGTATTGTGGTTTTCTACCACTTGGGTATCACTCTCTCGCAGGAGCTTATTCATGAGTTTCTTCCTCGAACTCATATTCAAACATGTCAACTGATGTAAGTAACCCTACCAATGAAGGTTTGACATCTGAACAATATATTAATATGATTTGTGGTAATGTTGGTAACCCACAAGCTAACCCAACAGGTGGTTATTATCTGCCTGGGGGGCAACCGTTATATCCTCTGCCCATAGGACAACCTTTTGGTGGACCTTACCTTGTAGCTGGGGGAAACCCCCTGTTAGAAGTTACTTTAATTGTGCTCAAATGCCTCAAACCGATTTTAGTCAGCTTGTTATGCCTCAACCCATTGTTGGAATGCCTTACCCTAGATTGAATACAATCTGGAACCCTTCTCAACAGTCAATTTCCGTTGCTTCTCAAGTGCCTTTGTATCAACTTGGCCAACCTCTTGGACAACCTATGTAGCAAATGCATTTTCAAGGTATGCCTTTTCAAATCCAATCAACCATCTAGGCTAACCCATCGACACCTACCCAACAATCGCTTCAGCAGCCTATCCCGAGTACTAATCAAACCTTGGTGCAGTCTTCCATGCCAACAACTGTTTAGAACCTAGGTTAAGGTTCGCTTCAAACTCCCATTCTAGGAGTATCGCAAGTAATTGTCCCACTTACGTCACATGTTACTATGCAACCCCTTGTTCAGTCTTTACCTCAAGCATATGGTGTTCAATCTATTCCTACGATTCCGTCAGCACCTCAAATACTTGTTGTACAACGTAGTGTCCCATATATGAAAGTACCGTTTCAAGGACTACCTTTCCAAGGTTTACCCCAGATTCAGTTTGTTCAAGATGCACCTTCTCAAACTCAATTTCTCCAAGGTCAACCCTTACAAATCCAACCCTTTCAAATACATTTCATTCATGGTCAAATGGGTCAGAGTCTCCCCTTTTGGAATCAACCCTACCCAGGTCACACATTTCAACAACCTATTCAACCGCAATACAGTATGGCTCATCCCGGATACCTAGGAGGTATGCATATTCCAACTTCTCAGGCTATCCCAGGCTATCCTGAGTATCCTCCCAGTACGGGACTCACCCCTCAGGGTTATCAATATCCATTGTAGGACCCTAATTGCCAGTTGCCCTTCATTGCATCTCTGGATTTTCCTGACCTCTCTCGGTTAACTAATGATCCACTTCTTTATTTACCCTTTTGGCTATTTATTCCTACTAAATTTCCAGTGATATTCCTAAGTTCGAAGGTAAGTCGGGTGAAGATCTGTCCAACCATGTCATGACCTATCATCTTTGGTGCGCATCGAACTCATTAAACAATGACTCTATTAGATTACGAATTTTTCAATGAAACTTAATTGGTTCGGCAACCAAATGGTATGTAGAACTACCGCATGCTTCCTTCAACGTGTTTAATGCCCTTGCTACTGCCTTTTTGGCCCAGTTTTAGTTGCCTGTTTGTTATCATAATGGAACTGAACTTTTAACTTCTTTGAAGCAATCAACATCAACCCATATCTCAGATCACATTCACTAATGGAGATGGAGACGTCGCCTAGTTAAAGTTTACATTCCAGACCATATTTTGGATGGATGATTGATAAAATATCTTTTACTAGTAATTATTGAATATGTGGCCAAAGGGGGTGTTGTAACTGAAGAGCAGGTAATTGCGTGTGCTCAATACCTTGATCTTGTTTATAATTAGTCTGTACTTTGTATGAAAAGATCTCGGATTTACCCCGATCTACCCCAAATAATCCACCTCTTCCAGGATCACATGTCTCAAATGGCATGATTGGTTCTGTGAGCCAGAAATCTAAGAACAAAAAGAAAAATTCTGAGAAATTTCAAGTTTTGGCTCTATCTGATTCACCTAACGAAGATCCTTCTCTCAAAATTACTTCAAAAATTAACGCCATAGAGTCATCTACTGGGAAAGGTAAGCAATCCTGAAATAAGAAAAATGGAAAAGAAAAAACTAAACAAGATAATCGTTCTAAGGAGAAATCAAACAAGAACAAACCATCTGATGGAAAGAGGAAACCTCGTTATCCTTTCTTAATTTGTGAGGAAGATCGTTACACTAAGGAGTGCCCTCATTGGGCCAAAGTTTCCAAATTCGTCAAAAGTTCACCCACACCCATTGTTTTGAAAGATAATTTTCCTCTACAAGACAGTAAAATGGTTTCTCATGACCAATCCTCCTCATCCGCATCAACAAATATCATGATGATGTCTTCCAAAGTTATGGTAGCAACGAGATCCAAATATTACACATCAAAGAGTCCTGTTGAAGATGGAGATGACTCCAATTCACCTGGTCAAACTTCTGTGTCTACTCCTCCTTCTTCTGAACCATTACATATTGAAAAACAAAACCCTGATATGATAATTCATCCACCTTCTAAGGGTATGCTTCGTAAGTCAGCCCTTAATCCTCATGCAAGGGCTGCCCAAAATTATAACATCATTGAAGATCTGGCTATGTCACCTTAGGCCATGTCTGCCCTTGAACTGCTACAAACTTGTCCAACACAAAGGAAATTATTATTATCAGCCATTGGAGTTGTAGATCCTCAAGACTCCAATTTTGATTGTTTTTAATCTCGAAAATCATGTCCCACGTCCCCCGCAGCAACAGGCTTTTCATATAGCAATTCACGTCAAAACTCGACGAGTTTTTTGAACAGTGATTGATGAAGGATCGTCGACATGTGTTATTTCCATTACCTATTGGAAAGCCTTGGGTTCTCCAACAATCAATCAATCTCCTATGACTTTGAAGGCCTTGAATGGAAGAGGTTTCTGTCCATATGGACTTTTAAATGATTTACCAATCGAATTAGAGGGAAAAATAGTTGCAATAGATGTTGAGGTTGTTGATGCTCAACTTGACTATAACCTTTTTCTTGGCCAAAGCTGGACTTATGCCATGGCGAAAGTAGTCTCGTCATATTTTAGGATGATTATGTTTCTTCACAAAGGAAGAATTGTGAAAGTAGATAAATTATCCTACTATAACTCATACCCTAATTCCATCGTATCCCATTTGTTGGAAAATCAACCAATCCATATGAGGAAATTGGTGTTGGCCTGCTCAAAGACTCATATTTGATGGGAACTTTCGCGTTCCCTCCACCCAATTTTCTTCAGAATGAAGCACATATTAACATGATTACATCAAGTACTTTCGAATCGAGAGATCCTTGGAAAGTACCTTCAGAATCAGAAATGATCTTATATGGTGATGAAATGTCTCATAGCCCTTTTAAGTTAGTCTATGAGGCAATTCAGTCTTTTTCCAACCCATCAACATCTGATAATGATCGAATGTATATGATTATTGACGAATATTCTCATTTTTCACACTTGGAACCAACCTCTATGCCTGATCCTTCTAACACAATTTTTTTAACCGATGGAGGGATTATGGAAGTCATGACCTTAGAAAAAATGTCATGGAATGATACTCATCATCATTCAACTTTCTTTCCATCCTTTGACAAAATTGAGAATAATTTTTCATCACTGTTTTCATCTGAGACCCTTAGTGACCCTCAATGTGCCATATCTAACCTTTCTTCCAATCCTGAACAGAATTTAGGGAACATCTTAGCAATGATACCTATAGATATCTGAGTGAAACCTGGAATACCTGAAAATATTCATATAGGAGCTTCTCGGTTGTTAGAAGAGATTTCAAATTACAAAGCCCTATTTCAGGAATTCTGTGACATTTTTACCTGGTCCTACGAAGAGATGTCAGGAATTGACCCTAGCATTGTTGTACATGAAATAAAAACTTATCCAGATGCTAAGCTAGTTAGACAATGATTACATCCTATACATCCACAAAAGGCTTCCGCTATCAAAAATAAGGTTGAAAAATTGTTGAAAGCAAGTTTCATTTACCCCATTCCTTTAACCGATTGGGTGTCAAATATTGTGCCCATTAATAAAAAGCAAGGAACTATTCGAGTGTGTGTTGATTACCAAGATATCAATAAAGCTTGTCCCAAGGACAATTATCCAACTCCTCACATCGACCAAATTGTCAATGAATGTGTCGGGAATGAAATTTTTTCCTTCATTGATGGATTTTCTGGCTACAATCAGATAAACATACTCCCTGCTGATCAATACAAAACCAGATTTATATGCCCATGGGGAACTTTTTCTTATCGCAAACTTCCATTTGGCCTAAAAAATGTTGGTGTAACTTTTCAGTGAGAAATGTCTTATGCATTCCACGATACCAAGCATATTGTTCAGCCTTATTTAGATGACCTACTGACTCATTCCATGAAACAGAAGGATCACCCATTGCACTTAAAAGCAATTTTCATTAGGTGTAGGCATTACAATATTTGCTTGAATCCGCACAAATGTGTTTTTTGTGTACAATCAAGTCAACTTCTAGGTTTCATCATTTCAAAGGAAGGCATTCATGTTGATCCCCTCAAGGTGGAGGTAATTTTGAATTTGCCTACTCCTTCTAGCCTTACTCAACTCCAAATTTTGCAAGGGAAGGCAAACGTTTTGCGTAGATTCATCCAAAATTATGTTGAACTAACCCAGGGTTTTACTCGACTATTGAAAAAGGGTATTCCATTTTTCTGGGATGAGCTTGCTGATAAATCTTTCGATGCATTAAAGCATCCACTGACTAATGCATCATTACTGCATCCACCCAATTATCATCGAGACTACTTTATGTACTTAGCTGCATCTGATGCCACCTTTGGCATGGTGTTAGTCCAAGAGGATGATTCTAGCAGCGAACATGTGATTTACTATTTGAGTAGGAGTCTCACTAAAACTGATATTAAATAAGCACATGTGGAGAACCTAGCCTTGGCAGCTGTGCAAGCTGTTCAACGATTCCATCACTATATACTTCTCCGAAAAACAAATGTCATTTTAGATTGCAACCCTATGATGTAGATTCTCACGAAATAATTTATAGGGGGAAAATACTCAAAATGGATAGTTATTTTACAAGAGTTTGATTTGGAATTTGAAAAGTCCAAATCAAAGAAATCCTCGATTTTCCTCGAGCTATTATGTGACTTTCCCCATACTAATATATAAACTGTAGCAAAAGCTTCTTTTGCTGATAAATCTCTCTTCTTATTAGTACATTAGATCCGTGGAATGGAGACAACATTTTATATCTCCAAACAAAATATTTTAGGCCCGAGTTATCCAAAACTGATCATCGATGAATTCGATACCAATCCCAACAATACAATATTATTGGTGACACTCTTTATCGTTGTGGTACCAATTCTATATTCTTACGTTGTTTAACTTTTCAAGAAGCCAAAAAATCTTTAAATGACTGCCACTCTGGAGTGTGTGGCGGTCACATGTTCGGGTATGCTACTGCCCAAAATATATTACATGCTGGTTATTTTTGGCATTCAATGTTTAAATATTGCATCACTACAGTCTGAAAATGCCATAATTGCCAAATCTATGATCGCAAAATGCGAGCACCTTCAGCTCCTCTTCACCCTATCATTGTCGACGGTCCTTTTTCCAAATGGGGCCTCTGGGTTCGCTGTCGCAACTACTATAGGCTGCTCACCTCATCTATCGTATCGTCTCAGCCTAGCTGGTTGGGTTGGACCCACATCTGCACATGAATTTCGGATAATTAGCCTTTGAAGACAAAAAACACATAAAAATTAAAAAAAAATCTTACCTAGATCACCCCACTGAGTTCTGGCAGGAAGTGGGATATCAGGATCACCTCTGTAATCCATCCCAACATACGGAAAGTCCTCGATCGGAACAATTTGTTGGCCCAACCAGTCAAAAACTATGTTGTATACCTCATTACGAGACCATCACCTCCATGGCGTGCCATCAATGCAACCCACCTCATCATGCGTGGATCCCTCGAATCCCCATCGTCTGCAAAAATCTGATGTGGCCGAAGAATTGGAACCCTCTCTAGGGATAAAGCAACAATAATGGCACCATAACCAAAATTCTTTAGTTTTCCATTCTTTCACCTAGTCAACTGGCCCTTCGTGTTCACCACCACTGCCTTGCACCAGTTGCATATCGTGGATTCCTAGCATTCCATAACCATCTACATCTGTGCCCATGTGGCTAGATGAAGGGAATCACTCAGTTTTCAAACAATGAAAGAAATGGTCCTCAAGGGTAAAAGTTTGATGGATTGAATGTCAATTCGTCCATCCTTGGGTGGTGCATCCCTGCAAAAGCATCGTAGGTATCCATCAGTAGTATCTGCCCCTACCCTCGATCTGAATAGTGAAAGATCGGCTCCCCGATGAGACAATCCTATCAAGAAATAGATATCATCCACGTCAATGGTGAGGCGATGATCAACGATCACAAAGCACTGTTCCTGGACATTCCAGGTCCTTACCAACCTTGTCATCAAATCTACCTGATCTTTCATCCCAGGTATAAGCCAATATTTTAGGAGGCCACAAGTTCTGAGAGCCTGTAAGGTGACGGATCTGCCAAAGCTACCAAATCATTGGCTTCATGCTCTCTTTCCCTCCACTCCATTTTTGAGCAATCAAATGACCTGAAATGAACATTTTAAAGCAATTAGAAACATTTTAAAAACTCATTTCACATTTTTTATGGCTAAAAACTTGTTTAAAAAATATCCCTCAGCGCCCGCGTGACTGCCCTTTTATGGATAGGGCATAGCTGCATAGATTTTTCCAGCAGAATTCCATGTAGACTGAGATTTTCCGTGTGGAAAATTTTATCGACCTGTGTGGGCCGAATTGAAAGAAACCCGCGAAGGGCCGAGGGCACATTTTTGAACAAGGTTTTGTCCCCAAAAATAAAATGAAAGATTAAAATGGAAAACTAAATGGATAAAAAGCTAAGTTATGGAGAGATCTTCTACCTGGAAGAAACGGTGCGTGATTTCGTCCACCGGTTGGCTTGGAATCAGTCCTAGAAGTTTGATGGTAAAAACTCCTCTCTCTACTTTGAACTAGTGAAAATGCAAATGGTAAAAATAAATTACTTTTTCCTACTTTTATAAGTTTTTGAAGCTTAAAAAATATTATTTTTTATGTTTTGAACCTTTTTGGGAGGGAAATTTCCCCTTTTGAGCAGTTATGATGAGTTATTGAGTTTAAATGTGCAGGATCATTTATGGAGTCAAGATGAATCATTTTTGACATTTTAGCAGACTTTTATCACTTTTCATGCTCTTGAAAAATTACGAAAACAGAAAATCATGGAGTCCTCTTTTAAGCCCTATTCAAACTCTTTTAAAATGAAAATATTGTTGATTGCTTGCTTGTTCAAACTCGTAAAAGTTACTAAATGAACAACCATCCACTTAGTATAAGTTTACCCCTTTTACGGACTGAGCTAGGACTATTTACGAAAAAGGTATACATTGACCATAAATGGTCAATAGATTTATCCCTTGTATTATTTTTTCCTTTTTCGGACCTGAGAGACTAAAATGATGAAAAAGAACCTGATGGATTCTACTTATGTTTTTCTTCCGACTCTCTAAAAATGAAAAACGTCGAGCTTTACTTTTCCCGGGCTCGTTAAAATTTTACGGTAAAAGAACTGAATGAGTTTCCTTTTCGTGTCTTTTTCAAACTCTTGAAAGAAAATGACATCGAGTTATCCCTTTATTGGACTCGTGAAAAATTAAACAATACAAGACTCGTTAAGCATAACGAGACTAAACCACTCCTTCTCAGGGTTCATTAAAAATACTTCGATGGAATCATCCAAAGGATGAGCTTACAGTCCAAGCATATGTTATCCTCCTCAATCTTGTAAAAATTAAAGAGGTACTTTCCAGTAATGGTGGGGGAAAATTAGGGAAGGTGTCCATTTTACATTATCAGTTTTAAAAGGTAGCATGTCACTCTTGAAAATGGCACTCTGTCACATTCATGTCCGGGTTGGGAAATCCATTTTCCTTACAATTAATCGAACCTCATTGACAGTATTCATGGTTTTGGGTATTATCGTTAAGTCAAATGCTGCAAGTCATTGTCGTGTCGTTATGTATTCAAGAGAAATTCAACCTTAGTTCAAATTCCTTTGCAAATTATATGCCTTCATTCACGTTGTCCATCCTTGAGTCAGTCCTTGCAAACTATTTTCAAAACTTGATACCATGTTTCGTCTTGTAGGCTTTCCTACGACGAATCGCTTCCTATTGAATTCAGCTCATTGTCTAGGAAGTTGATTTAGAAACCTTCAGTACCTTGAAGCTGACATGCCTTAATGGCAGGTTTCTCGCTTTCGACGAGAGGTTCTCATCATTAGCCTTCGATCGAATGATTCTATGAGTGTTTGACTTCAGATCACTTATTCACCTTCATAGATTGTACTGGGAGTACCTTGAGAATGATTATTATTAGTGGTGGTTTCTCTCATGCTTGTTAACGGTTCACATTATTGACCGATAATCAAGTGGTTTCTACCATGTTTTATTTTGAGACATTCACTCGCATGGTTAGAATCATACTGTGGATCGAGTGATGGAGATCAAGACCCTGGATCTAGTTTCATCAATCCAGGTTGCAGGGAAATTTTATATTCATGATTATGTAGACAGATGGTTGCGTCCATGCTATGTTTACTATCTATATGATCTTATTTTCTCCATAATTGTTTATTGAGTTCGCTTTACTCTAAGTATTGTAATGCCTATCTCAAAGATGATTTTTTGATATATATTTGCATTGTGTTCCCTTGAATGTTCCTTGCAGGTTTCCAACCATTGCCTCTAATCCAATCCTTGGAATGATAAAGAGCTTCAATATTTTAAACTTGTTTTTATGGACTTCTCACTTTAGGGGGAAATCTGTTACATGTCAATTTGTCTCCATGACACTTGATCAGTTTATGGATATTTTTACCATTTGTGAACATGTTTGAACCAACTCCCTTAGAAGTCAAACAACCCAAAATATGTTGAAGTACATGAGAAATTTGAGTCAAATAGCTTTCACACCTTGTTAAGTTCTACATGCACCATTTTCTCTAGAGTTTCTCACGCATGTGCTGAAATTGACTCTGAAATCAGCGCAGAGCTGCACTCTCTTTGACACTTTAAATCCGTGTAGGTGCTTTTTAGAAAGTAAAAATAAAAATTACATTCTAGAAACATAGTTGGTCGAATATTTCCCAACTGAAAGCTTCCATGTGATGAATATTCAAACTATAACCCTCAAAAGATGCATCTCCATCCCTTTTCTCATGGTAACCTAATCCCTTAATAAAGGAGTCTCATCCTCCTCTTATGGATCTGAAACTTCCTCCTCTTGGCCTATAAGATGACTAGAGGGTAGAGGGATTGAGGAGGTCAAAATTGAGAGAAAACAAACTTATGTTGGTGGTTTGATATTGGAAATCTTGTCATCTAAGGAGGAGATTGAAGGCATTTTGGAGGGACCTCACGGCATCAAGGTGAAGGTTGTAGTGATCCTCTTATTTTCTGATTAATTCAAATAAACACTTTCTCCTATTGATTTTTCCCTATGTGAATGATGAATGGTTTACAATTATTTATAATGTTTATTAAGGCAAATTCAATCACTAATTTCCTTGATCATTAGGCTAAGTTGTTTGAATTATTATGTCACATGTGGTTTTGATCCTTTTATGGTCTATGTTTTCAGGTCTTATCAAACATTGAAGAACTGCATTAAGTCACATCAATGGATCTTCGTCAAGAATTTCATGAAATAGGTAAGAGGCTCATCCATTAGCTATATTTCTTATAATTCGAACAAGTTCAACTTAGAGAAAGAGTCAGTTCAATTTTCATGATTGTTTCTCATTTCCATTTAGGATCTAGGAAGATCGCTCTTGTCCGCAAGAGGGATTATCCAGTGTAACAAGTGAAACATTATTATAACCCTGAAATAACCTTAAAACACCATGAAATGTTTGCATAAGGATACACCAAAATGGGGATTGAACATATGCTTTTAGAATCTGAATTTTGAGCAGAGATATAGCATGAGAAAGGGGGCCAAAATTTGGTCTCGGTGGTAGTCGCAGGGGAAGCCTTAGAAGGATGAAAATTGGGCTCAATGATAGCCGTAGAGGAGGCCTCAAGAGGGCATAAATTGGTCTCAAGGACAAGATTATAAGGTGCCACTGAAAAGACCTTAAATTAGCCCAAAATTTATGAGTTTTGAATTAGGTTCATTA
Source organism: Pinus tabuliformis (assembly GCA_031772625.1). Classification (NCBI taxonomy): domain Eukaryota; kingdom Viridiplantae; phylum Streptophyta; class Pinopsida; order Pinales; family Pinaceae; genus Pinus; species Pinus tabuliformis. The sequence goes on along the minus strand of CM062820.1, from coordinate 521,137,418 downwards.
AGTAGCACTTAACAACAAAAAAAAATTGTAATGTCTCTTTCCCTTTAACCATGGTCACAATTCTTCATATCACAAAATTCTTCAACCTTTGACCTTTAATTTACTCCACAAAATAAAAATTAAATTCCACAAAATTCTCCACAGATATGCTTACCAGCTAAGATCGGACAAATTGATTTTCATTTGTGCTCCATGACTAGGGTATAAATAGTGGTTGAAAAGGGGCCTTATGTTGGAGATGACATGAACATAATAATAATAAACTTTTGAAAATACATGGCCACATTGAAGCCAACTAAAGAAGATAAATTTGACTAATTAAAGGTGGCTTTTAGGCTTCATAAAAATATGAATTTTGATCCCTTATAATAGCTCTTTTTAAGCCCAGTTTAGACAATTGAATTTAGATCTCTTAAATTATAAATTTTATCCTTCCTTTTAGGGAAGCAATGAATAATAGGGTCATAATACCTTTGGGTAAAATCTATTGGTGCTAGGCCCATCTTTGAGGCACCGACTTCTAAAATTAATATCTCTTAAGGTAGGAGAACTCACAAAATGTTCAACCAATCAAATAAAATGGTATGACAAGGGATATCACTCTAGGAGTTCCATGTAACCAAATTTGCTTAAATGTGCACGCAAATTGTCAAAAATTTACTGGCCCATTAACCTTTGACATCAATGAAAAATCATTCCAATAATTTGGTCACCTTAATTATAAGTATTTGGGTCAGTTATCTAAATAAAGAATGGTTTAAGGGTTCCCAATATCCTATACATAGACGAAGTTTTATAGGGATACATACTTGGAAAACATCTTGAAGAGAAGTTTAAGACATGTAAGGATAGGAGAGACACCTCACTACTTGAGAAAGTGCACATTAACATTATAGCTCATTTTCATCATCAATTCATAAGAAATTTAAGCTAAGCGTTGACATTCATTAATGATTTGTTGGGATATCTATTGGTTTATGAGTCTTTAGTTGAAATTATATGAGGATCTCAAAAATTTCAAGCAACTTGTAGAAAATCAAACAAGGAAGAGGATTAAATTCCTTAGGACTAATAATGGGTTTGGATATTTTAATAAGGATGTTAAAAATATTTGTTTATAATTAAGCATAAAGTTGCCATATAGTTCCATACACTTTACAAGAAAATGTATTTGTAGAGAGGAAAAACAAAACAATAAAAGAGATGGTGAATTGTATAGTTCATGCTAGATCCTTGCCTCTCAAGCTATACGTTGAAGCCATTAAGTGTGATTCTTACATTTGGAATAGGATTCCTCATAAATCAATAAAGGTGATCACTTCTTTTGAGGCATTGATAGGGGAGAAATGGAATGTTACTCATTTCAAAGATTTTGGTTCCTGGGCATGGACATGGATTTCATCTGATAAGAGGAAGGCTATGGAGACTCAGAGTAGGGAGTGCATCTTTACCGGATATCTAGAATGAGTTAATATATATTTTTTATTATATACCTCATTATATATTTTATTCATCCAAAGGAGTGTCATATATGAAGAAGGTCCCTTAAAGGAACTTCCATAACATCCTACTTCATCCTCTCCACTTACATTTTTACCAGTACCTAGTGATTCTTCTTTAGATTACTTGAATAATTATATTTAAGGTTTTGATATATCTAAGAAGAAATAATTTCCAGCTCCATATCAGAGGCCTTGATGGGCAAAATAGACACTTCAAATAACTAGTGCTTTAGTAGGTGATCCTACTAATTCATGGAGAACTAGGGCATAGTTTGTGGAGCCTTTGTAGTCTCTAATTATCATGGAGCATGCATATCCTATATATGTTAGTTGAATCTTGGATCACACCCCCATACATATGCATAGGATAAAGGGAATCCCTTACTAGATCATAACACTAGGAAATTTCCACCTATTCCTCCTAATAAGAAATGTGTTAGATGCAAGTGGGTTTACATATCTAAAATTCTAGCAAATAATTGATTCCAATATTCTAGTATAGGACATATCCAAGGACATATTAATGATGGGGTTAATCAACAACACCATCCTTCTCCATAGAAATTGTGTACTTGACATTCTATGCCTTATATTTTGAGGGGGAGATTTTCTTCCCACTATGTTTTCCCTTTTCACCTCAATCTTGTGATACTGCATATTGCATATTTTTTGTACATGAGTACCTAACATGGTTGAGAATTGTTAGGACTCATTCACTAGCATACTCTTCGATTGTGCTTTGGGGGGGTGTTGAGGTACATTTTACTTAGTAGTTCATTAGGACCTCATTAGGACCTACACTCTGGCCATCACTAGACCCTCTTCCACACATTATTAGGGGCACATATGAGAACTTTAGATTCATTACTATACATTCCCTATCATTTGTAAAATTTTCTATTGTTAGGGTTTTCTATTTTTGGTAGGTGTTGCCACCTAGGATGACATGTAGGAAGACACAATTACTTTTGTTCCGTAAATTTGTACTACCTCGTGCATAGGGATTTTTAGAGTGAGTACACATTTTCTCCTTATTTTATAGCAATTAACCACCACTTTTCTCTTTCCTCTTCTTGTTAAGTTGACTTTTAATCCTAATTTTGGAGTTTAATTGAATTTAATAGGTTAGTTTTTGTATATGAGATTTTTTTTCCAGAAATATTGTATATGAGAGTTATTAATTAGTTCTAACTAATTTCTAACTCCACTTACTTCTAGTTCACTCCATTTTAAGATATTTTGCTAATTTTAGGCCAGTCACTCTAATCTTGGCCTCTTGAAGAGTCTATATATTGTATTCATGTTCAAGATATCACCGTTATCAATTTTTCAACTAGTGTGCTTTGAAGAATTCAAATTTTCTCTTTGGTTACTTAGTCAATTTTCTAACCATTTTTCTCTATCCTCTCTTATTTTGCAAGGCACTAGTTTAGTATATTTTTCTCTATCCTCTCTTGTTTTACAAAATTCTACAAAATTATCTTGTGATATATAACCCATTTTAGATGTAGATGGACTAGCTAGAGCTACATTTAGTTATTAATGCTAAATGGAAACTACATTTAGTTACTAGTGCTTGGCAAAATGTTGTAATTGAAATAAAAATCATTTCAACAATTAAAGGTTATAATAAAAACATTAATATACTTTTGTAAATCATATACTCTCTTAGTAAGAAAAAAATTCTTTTATAAACATATTACTAAACAACCCCACTTATTAATCATAAATTTATAATTCAAAATAAAATTTAAAAAAATTAACATAAAAAACTTAAATATCTTCCAAAGTACATGTAGGACAAATAAAACATAAAATAATTTCTCCCCAACTTGAGTTTACTTTAATCTTGATTCTTAATATATAAATTCCATAATAAGATATATAATTATTTTGTCAAAACAAATTTTTGCCTTAATCTTTTCAGGTTTCAAAATAGAGTTTGATTTCAATCAAATAAAGTCTGATCATGTTTTCTTTTGTCTACCTACTTTTAAAACATTAATAGATACCATGATGTGCTCCTCTATGCAACAAATTCTATTTATTCCTTTTTCAGAACCCCTACGTAGCCTTTTTTTTATTAAGGATGACCCAAAAATAGCTTAATATCTTAAACATAGAAAAAGTAGACATAATTTGACAGTGTCAATAATAAATTATGATAGGGAAATTATGATAGGGTCTCATATTCTTGAAGATCATCGTGTATGCATTGAACGAAATCCTCCATTGTGTCTCCAAGAAGAAATCCTGCAGCTCACTCTCCTCCATTATTTCCACCCTCTCATCATCAAACTTGAGCAACGTAATACCCACAATTCACCCTGCGCCCCACATGCACCACAACAGCAAATAAACAGTACAGTTGATTTAACAATAATTAGTATTTGATAATGATTCCAGATAGTCTCAGTGCATGTCTCTTTGCATTTTTCCATGTAGTGGATGCTAAAATGAGGTGTAGGCAGAAGGGTTGCTTTAAAAATAATTAGTATTTGATAATTATGCCAAAAACCCTCGGTGCATGTCTCTTTGCATGTGTTCCATGTGGTGGATGGAAAAATAAAAATTTTAAATAAATGATTAATGTGGGGAAAACCCTACATAACTGCAAGTGGATGGTTATGTGAGAGAGCCTCAATGCATGTTCCTTTGCATGTTTCCATATGGTGGATGTATAAAATTAGTTTAGAATAATGATATATGTTGAAAAATACTACACTTACATTAAATGGAAGTGCTATTTACATGGGAGGGTGAAATAATGTTGTAATGTTATAAGTATATGAATCCTATTGATTTGAATTTGTTGATATATTGTGCATGGAGCAAAATAAATGGTGTGCTTTTATGATGTAGCAAGAGAATTAACACATAAGAACCATAAGTACCATTGCATTGTTGGTAGTAATTTTGAATACTAAGGATACTAATATTACTTACTTCCCCATCGTTAACAAATATATTCATTTTCTTTATTTTGTTTATTAAAAAATTTGGAAATGATAGGTTTTTTAATCTCAAATTTTTTATTGGTTATGTTGTATTTTTTTCTCATTTTTATTCATAGTTGATATTTTCATAGTAATGATGTTGAATAATATATTTTTAATGTTTTTTTATAGTAATTTGTTTTTTGTATTTTTATCATTGAGGGTTATCTTAATTGGTGGAGTCTTTGTCATTAAACTACCTTTGCTATTAAGAGGTCATAAGTTCAACTCTTTCAAAACTCTCAAGGTTGAGCTAGCAGGAAGTGATCTATTCCATAGATCTTCTTAGTACAAATATTTCATGGACGTAGCAGTCAACGATACCCAGACTCCGTGAACCACATAAAAAATAAGAAAAACAAAAAAAAAAACACATTTCTTTAGTTCTAAATGATAGCACCATTTTCCTTCCAATATTGTTTCATTTGATGGAACACATTTCTTTACTTCTAAATGATGGCACCATTTTCCTTCCAATATTGTTTCATTTGATGGGTGAGGTCAAGCATCTTGCACCCATATCTTGGATGACCAATGCATTTCACACTAACACTTTCATGATGGAGATTTTAAATTCCCTCTTGGTACAACACTTAATATTTCATTCATATTGGGATTGATCACCATACTAGAATGTAACTCCATTATTGGGAAACTTAGATTGAGAATGAATAATGCAAGTTGGTTGGGCCATGGAAATTGCATACTATTAACTAGGAAAACCTAAAGAAGTGGGCAAGTTGGTAAGTTTCATTTATGAAAATTAGTCTCACTAGTCCCTCAACTTCACCTAACAAATATAACTACTCACCACTAGCCAATTGTAACAAGATATGTGAACATAATTACACCTATAACATGGATCAATTTGGTTCTTGAAGTTTCAATAGGATCATAAGTGGAGAAATAACAATTGACAAGGTGTACACCATTTGGGGTCATATTATAATAGGGAAGCCACTAGGCCTAAGAGAACCTAGGATGCTTACTACTCAACTTTACCTATCTTATGTTGGGAAAGATAGAGTGCTACATGGATCTTCAATTTACATCTCAATGTCCATTGCTCACAAAACTAGGTACATTTCTTTGACAATGCAATACATATTGGAATTATAGGTCATGGCTAGAGGTCATGGGAGGATCGTAGGTAGGTTGGCATAATACATTTCTCTTAGTTTCATCCACTAAAACCTTCCATGAAGTTCCCCAATCATAGAAGTAGGGAAGGTACTTCCTTAGGGTGCCAAAATATGTGGCATGGGAGGTCGTGGATAAATTGATCAATCACTATGTACCTATCAGCAATTGGAATAATTTGTATATAACATACTTTTTTCGATCCACCTTTGTAGTAGTAATGCTAAGACATATGTACCATGGAATTTATCACAATACCTCCAACTCTATTTTGGGAGAAATTAAAATTTAAAAGATCTATTGTGCTCTATGTCTTCAATTATTACAATCTATTTTTCACACATATTTGCAAATTTTCAACCTTTTTGTTTCATTTGATATTTGTGGAAATGTTGAAATGATTTTAACAAGTTCTAAGGAACATATTAGTTCATATATATCCAAATATCATGCTTATACTTAAGTAGTATAAGCAACACCTATAAGAACAAGTAATATTGAATGCTAACAAAATCCTTATGAATTCTTTGAGTGGGAAGGAATTATTTTTTCCTAAGAAAAGGTAATAGTTTATCCATCAATGGTGGCGGAAAAGATGATAGTTATTCATTATTCTCTTGAACTTAAACCAATGAATGTATCAACTGACCTAGAAGTAGTTAATTAGAGAACCAGCCTTATGTATTTACAACATCTAAGCAAAAAAAAGGATGGAAGCAACACCTTAACTAGTATAAATAGGGAAAACCACCTACCTTTAGGTAATAAGAAGTCTAAGAAGTCTACAACACTAAGTGATGTATCATAATGTAGTGGATTCTTTCCTCTTCGATGAAGAAATTAAATATTGAGTTTGAAATCAAATGGATTTGAACATAATTAGAACTACATCTTACTTTGCATAAATAATGATTTCTTCACCACCTTTATATGCCCACTCATTTGATGCCTTTACTCCCATGCCCACTACAAGTGATTCCTTCACTTAGTCAACTATGTCCACTTCTAATCTAATTGCATATTTGTAGAATTGGATAAGTGGGTCAAGATTATCATCTTAAGTAACTAGAACTAGATTTTTAACAACATGAGGTAGTGATGCTATTGAAATTGGTACTTCTTTCATTGGGTTGAAATTGATGAAACAAATTTGTTGGGATACATTACACTTAGTACTTCATGACAACCTCAATGGGACATACAATATTGCAATTGTTATACCCTCTTCCATACATTATTAATTGCACATATGTCCACTTTTCATTCATTACTAAACATTACCTATCATTTAGCAACTTTTCTATTTTTAAAAGGTCTTTTTGTAATAAGCTTGCCACCTAGGATAACATATGGCTTTGCCTAGACACTAGTTGGAGGATGATATGGTTATTTTCACCCCATAAATTCATATTACTTCATGCACAAGTTGTTATTTTTTGAATGTAAAAGTTATTAATTAGTTCTATCTTCTGTCTTATTTTGTAAATAGCTAATTTAACTCTCTTCTGTCTTATTTTGTAAATAGCTAATTTAATATTTTCTCACATGTAGGTGCACAAGTTGTTATTTTTTTGAATGTAAAATTTATTAATTAGTTCTCTCTTCTGTCTTATTTTGTAAATAGCTAATTTAACTCTCTTCTGTCTTATTTTGTAAATAGCTAAGTTAATATTTTCTCACATGTAGATTTTGTACATGTGATTTAAATCCTACAAAATTGTCCAATGATATGTGGTTGGTTTAACATAATTGGATTCATAAAGAATACATTTAATTACTAATGCTCAATAAAAACCATATTTTACAAAAGTATTGTAATTTAAATGAAAATAATCTCAAAGTTCAAAAACCATAATGGAAACATTAATATACACTCTTTTGGAAAAGAAAAAACACATTTCATTGTATAAATATGTTGCTCAACAATCTCACTTTCTAATCATAAATTCATAACTAAAAATAATGATGGGAAAGATTTAAATTTATTATAAATCATATACTCTTATAAATGATACACACTTTTAGAAGGAAAAAATACATTTTAATTAAAAAAACATGTTTAAAATAAAATTTTAAAAAATGACATTTAATGTATTTTCCATTATCCTCTTATTATGTAATTTGGATAAATAATATAAAAGAACAACACAAAATATGGTATATTTTAATTTATAAATTATATAAGATATATTTTAATTTATAAATTATATAAGATATGATTGTAATTTGGATAAATAATAGGAAAGAATAACTCAAACCATGGTATATTTTAATATATAAATTCTATAAATAAGAGATATGATTATTTTTATATAGGTTATATTGTTTTTTTTTTTTTTTTTAATTAATTTGAAATTTTTAAAAGAATCTAGTAATATTTTGAAAATTAAAAAATAATTTTTTATTATTTAATATGTAAATTTATACGTGGTTTTAAATAAAAAATAAAAAAACTATATTATTTTCCAAACATTATAATAATTTAAGATTTTTAATATTTGTTATAATACCACGGGCAAATACATAGCTTATCAATACCACATGTTCCAAAACTGTAATTATTTTTGAAATAAAAAATACTTCATAAATATTTTATTTTAATAACATTTTTTATATTGATTTAAAATTATATATATATATGAATGATTGAGTTGAGAAGAAGTTATTGAATTGAGGCTTCTGTGATCCATATCAAGTATATGAGAGATTTTTCGGCATAAATCACATGATATTTCATTTGTCGATGCATTTCGAACCAACCAGTGTGGTTCATCGTTAGGACAAGTTGAAGAATCAGATCTAAATTGCATGTTAAATAGTCAGAGCAGAACATCCAACGGCTATAACAGAGGAGTCTCTACATCTTTTAAGAAACGCCAGATCTGACTTCAACTTTGAAACTTGCAAGCATGCCAATTCAAATTGATGGACCTTGGTTGCAATGGATTTTCCGTGCAGGGATTCAATTATTGAATTGAGGCTTCTGTGATCCATATCAAGTTTATGAGAGATTTTTTGGCATAAATCACATGATATTTCATTTTTCGACGTATTTCGAACCAACCAGTGTGGTTCATCGTCAGGACAAGTTAAAGAATCGGATCTAGATTGCATGTTAAATAGTTAGAGCAGAACATCCAACAGCTATAACGGAGGAGTGTCTACATCTTTTAAGAAATGCCAGATCTGACTTCAACTTCGAAACCTGCAAGTGTGCCCGTTCAAATTGATGGACCTTGGTTGCAATGGCTTTTTCGTGTAGGGACTCAATTATTGAATTCAGGCTTCTATGATCCATATCAAGTTTATGAGAGATTTTTCAGCATAAATCACATGATATTTCATTTGTCGACATGTTTCGAACCAACCAGTGTGGTTCTTTGTCAGGACAAGTTGAAGAATCAGATCTAGATTGCATGTTAAATAGTTAGAGCAGAACATCCAATGGCTATAATGGAGGAGTCTCTGCAACTTTTAAGAAATGCCAGATCTGACTTCAACTTTGAAACTTGCAAGCATGCCCATTCAAATTGATGGACCTTGGTTGCAATGGCTTTTCCGTGCAGGGATTCAATTATTGAATTGAGGCTTCTGTGATCCATATCAAGTTTATGAGAGATTTTTTAGTGTAAATCACATGATATTTAATTTGTCGACGTGTTTCGAACCAACCAGTGTGGTTCATCGTCTGGTCAAGTTGAAGAATCAAATCTAGTTTGCATGTTAAATAGTCAGAGCAGAACATCCAACGGCTATAACGGAGGAGTCAGTCTGCATCTTTTAAGAAACGCCAGATCTGACTTCAACTTCGAAACCTGCAAGCATGCCCGTTCAAATTGATGGACCTTGGTTGCAATGGCTTTTCCATGCAGGGATTCAATTATTGAATTGGGGCTTATGTGATCCATATCAAGTTTAGTATAGTTTCATAAATATATATAACAAATACGTAAATCAGATCTGAAAGGTTTAGTCTTCAACGTTTTTGTCGGTAAAATAAGATTTTATAGTTTTCGCCTAAGAGACATCAAAGGTTGTTTAACGAATAGATGTTGCACTCCTTTTAATAAACATTTAGATTTTGAAGTTTATGTCCCTAGAAGTCTTTATAAATTCCAAAAGCCAAAAATAGTTTTGGATAACATTGGTGACTTTTTAAAGATTTGAAAATTAAAATAGTAAATTAGAGTTTTTTATAATAATTTGTTGTGTTTATGGCAATTAATATTTTTGGAGCTATAGTTCTATTAACGTGCTCAGATAGATATGTAAATCATTGGATTTTCTACTTGGTTAAATTTAATGAGTGACACGTATTGCTCTAGTGTATTTATGGAGCTATAACTCCACAAATATTGATAGCCCACATTTATATTTCCACTCCAGGTGGATGAAGTCTGATTGACTAAATTTTGACTCCGGCTAGATGAAGTTTTGCTGACTTTTATTTATTTATTATTAAATCGATTAAATGTGAAGGGAATATGCTTTGTGTGTCTACCATTGCAGAAATGATGGATGTGAAGGGTTGCAATTTCAATTAAAAAAGTTGATTTTGAACGTGGGTCGAACCTGTTGTTGCTGGTAATGTGGCACCTTGAGTTTATCTCGATTGTCGATTCCCCGAATATTCGGCAATCGGATGGATATGGGCATGGTCAAAATTTTGACCGCGCCCATGTCTATCCAATTGCCAAATATTCAGGGAATCGGAAATCGAGATAAGGATGCCTAATGTGGCATCGTTAAGTGAACAAAAGTGGGAGAGCCACCGCTTCTTCTTCCACCAGTTATTCAATTCTCTTGTGCTTGCATGTGTGCCATCATCCTTAGATGTTCAGTAATTATATGCCTCTCCCTTGACCGCCATGCTAATTATTATTATTATTATTTTATCTCTGTTGATACTGCACAGCGTAGATGAACTATGGTTTTTTTATATCTATTAGGGTTAAAACACCATTGGAAAAGTCACACATAAATTCACAGAATTGTTTGAATGGAGTCTCGTAATTCATAACTTCCTCTTGTTTGCTTATGATATAATTTAATTCAATTTCATTTCTATTAATTTTGTAGTGCTATCATTCAGTAGTTGTTAAATGTGAAGCCAAATATAGAAGTCAACGCGTACGACTCCGTGACCAGTGCTGACTCTCCAACACTTGTCATCCACAACTAACTACCACTGACTTCCACCCACCGTCATTTGACCTTTAACTTCACTATGCAACATTGAATTTCACACGAGGAAAAATCTAGAACTCTTCTCCCCTCATCTATAAATTTGTAATCTTGCATGTGCCTGAGCAATCCAAGCAAGGAAAATGCGTTTAATGTAATAGAAGTGTCATTCTTGTTCTCCATCAGTTTATTCGAGATCGTCTTAGTGCCTGAGCAATCCAAGCAAGGCAAAGGCGTTTAATGTAATAGAAGTGTCATTCTTGTTCTCCATCAGTTTATTCGAGATCGTCTCATGTGCCTGAGCAATCCAAGCAAGGCAAAGGCGTTTAATGTAATAGAAGTGTCATTCTTGTTCTCCATCAGTTTATTCGAGATCGTCTCATGTGCCTGAGCAATCCAAGCAAGGCAAAGGCGTTTAATGTAATAGAAGTGTCATTCTTGTTCTCCATGGGTGCTAAAATAATTATTCGAGATCGTGTCAATGCATGTCTCTTTGTATGTTTCTATGCAGTGAGTGCTAAAATAAGGTGTAGGTATTTCATAATTATTCTAGATAGTCTCAGTGCATGTCTCTTTGCATGTTTCCATGTGGTGGATGCTAAAATGACGTGTAGGTAGAAGGGTTGCTTTAAAAATAATTTGTATTTGATAATTATGCCAAAGAGCCTCGGTGCATGTCTCTTTACATGTGTTCCATGTGGTGGATGGAAAAATAAAATTTTTAAATAATGATTAATATGCGGAAACCCTACATAATTACAAGTGGATGGTTATGTGAGAGAGCCTCCCTTAGAAGTCAAACAACCCAAAATATGTTTGAACCAAGAATATTTCAAACTCTTTTTCAAACTCTTAAAAGAAAATGACATCAAGCTATCCCTTTACTGGACTTGTAAAAAATTAAATAGTACAGGACTCGTTAATCATAACAAGACCAAACCACTCCTTCTTAGGGTTCATTAAAAATACTTCGATGGACTCATGCGAAGGATGAGCTTACAGTCCAAGGATATGTTATCCTCCTTAAGCTTGTAAAAAATAAAGAGCTACTTTCTAGTAATGGTGGGGGAAAATTAGGGAAGGTGTCCATTTTACATTATCAGTTTTAAAAGGTAGCATGTCACTCTTGAAAACGACACTCCGTCACATTCATGTCTAGGTTGGGAAATCCATTTGCCTTACAGTTAATCGAACCTCATTGAAAGTCTTCATGGTTTTGGGTATTATCATTAAGTCAAATGTTGCAAGTCATTGTCATGTCATTATGTGTTCAAGAGAAGTTCAACCTCAGTTCAAATTCCTTTGCAAATTATATGCCTTCATTCATGTCGTCCATCCTTGATTCAGTCCTTGCAAACTATTTTCAAAACTTGATATCATGTTTCGTCTCATAGGCTTTCCTACAACGGATCGCTTCTTATCGACTTTAGTTCATTATCTAGGATGTTGATTTAGAAACCTTCAGTACCTTGAAGCCTACATGCCTTAATGGTAGGTTTCTCACTTTCGACGAGAGGTTCTCATCATTGGCCTTCGATCGAATGATTATGTGAGTGTTCAACTTCAGATCACTTATTCGCACTTCATAAATTGTACTGGGAGTACCTTGAGAACCATTTTCATTATTGGTGGTTTCTATCATGCTTGTTAACGGTTCACATTATTTACCGATAATCAAGTGGTTTCTTCCATGTTTGACTTCAAGACATTCACTCGCATGGTTAGAATCGTACTGTGGATCGAGAGATGGAGATCAAGACCCTTGATCTAGTTTCATCAATCCAAGTTGCGAGGAAATTTTATATTCATGATTATGTAGACAGATGGTTGCATCCATGCTATGTCTACCATCTATATTATCTTAGTTTTTCCATGCTTGTTCACTGAGTTTTCTTTACTCTATGTATGGGAATGCCTATCTCAAAGATGATTTTTTGATATATATTTGCATTGTATTCCCTTGAATGTTCCTTGCAGGTTTCCAACCATTGCCTCTGATCCGATCCTTGGAATGATAAAGAGCTTCAATCTTTTAAACTTGTTTTTATAGACTTCTCACTTTAGGGGGCAATCTGTTACATGTCAATTTGTCACCATGACACTTGATCAGTTTATGGATATTTTTACCATCCATGAACATGTTTGAACCAACTCCCTTAGAAGTCAAACAACCCAAAATATGTTGAAGTACATGAGAAATTTGAGTCAAATAGATGTCACACCTTGTTAAGTTCCACCTGTGCCATTTTCTCTAGAGTTTCTCACACATGTGCTAAAATTGACTCTAAGAACAGTGCATAGCTGCACTCTATCTACCACTATAAATCCGCGCATGTGAATTTTAGAAAGTAAAAATAAAAAGTACATTCTAGAAACATAGTTGGTCGAATATTTCCTAACTGAAAGCTTTCAGGTGATGATTATTCAAACTATAACACTCAGAAGATGCATCTCTATCCCTTTTCTCATGGTAACCCAATCCGTCAATAAAGGAGTCTCATCCTCCTCTTATGGATCTGAAACTTCCTCCTCTTGGCCCATAAAATGACTAGAGGGTAGAGGGATTGAGGAGGTCAAAATTGAGAGAAAACAAACTTATGTTCTTGGTTTGAGATTGGAAATCTTGTCACCTAAGGAGGAGATTGAAGGCATTTGGGAGTGACCTCACGACATCAAGGTGAAGGTTGTAAGGCTCCTTTGATTTTTTTATTAATACAAATGAAGACTTTGTCCCATTGATTTTGCCTTATGTGAATAATGAATGGTTTACAATTGTTTATAATGTTTATTAAGGCAAATTCAATCACTAATTTCCTTGATCATTAGGCTAAGTTGTTTGAATTATTATATCACATGTGGTTTTTATCCTTTTATCGTCTATGTTTGCAGGTCTTATCAATCATTGAAGAACTGCATCAAGTCACATTAAGGGATCTTCATCAGGCTTTTCGTGAAATAGGTAAGAGGCTCATCCATTAGTTATATTTCTTATAATTCGAACAAGTTCAACTTAGGGAAAGAGTCAGTTCAATTGTCATGATTGTTTCTAGTTTCCATTTAGGATCTAGGGAGATCGCTCTTGTCTGCAAGAGGGATTGTCCAGTGTAACAAGTGAAACATTGTTATAACCCTGAAATAACCTTAAAACACCATGAAATATTTGCATAAGGATACACCAAAATGAAGAAAACTAAATCAACTAATAATAATAACACACTCACTCATAAAATAAATATTAAAAATATAGAAACCAGACATGGTGGAAAAGGCCTCAACCTTACAACATTCCTCACATTCTCATTATTAATCAATCCAATGTACAAAGGATGATAATAGTACAAATAAATACATGAGGAAGTTGGTCTCAAGATAGTACGTCTATCTTGGACACTATGGCTGAAATATTTTCTCAACAAAACACTAATCTAAGAGAACTAGTTGGAGAGAATCTCTCATCCTAACTAAACTCCCTAGTTTGAGGAACTAACTCTTAATTCTCAAGATTTGATTTATTTAATTATGATTTTTGGATTTGTGATTCTTTTATTATGAGAGTGAGGCTAACATTCCCCCCCTCAATGATAAATCCAAAATAAGAACAAGGAACCCTCTTCCAAGTTCTCAAGTTGATCCTTAAAAAACATTTGTCTGAAAAACCACCAAAGCTGGATGTTGAAAAAACTCAAATCCGAAGAGAACATAAATCAGCTGCAAGTCTAATTCATCTCTGAATTTTTCTTGGCGAATCCATCATCTGCCAAGCTGCAAAAGGATCCATCTATCATTTTCTTTCAATCAGCATCCTTTGTCTACTGACAAAATGTTGATGACGCCCACTAGCAAATTTGTTAATGTTGAAACTGCCCACTGGCCAATTTGACGATGCCCACTGGCTGATTTGATGATGATGCCCACTAGCTGATTTGAAGATTCCCATTGGTTGCTTTTGATGATTTTGTCGAGACTTTCACCTTGACAACCACCCTTAATTCCATTATCACTTCCCCCCTTTGTCAGTTGAAAGGAGAAACAATCAACTACACATGATTTTTGTACTCTGAACTCCCCCCTTCAGGTGTAGGAGAGTTTCACTGGTGTACTCTCGCTTTCAGGTGCATGAGAGTACCATCTTCAATTGAATGTTGGCTACAATAGGTAAGATTGAATTCTTTTGTAAGACTTATACAATCATTTTACTGTTGAAAACCATTCCCAAGGATCAATCTATGCATAATTGATCTTTAGTCTGGCAGGTTGGTCTTGTTTGTTGCATTTCTCTGATGAGCGATTCTGCTTGCCACAATGGTGACAATGATGGAGATCAAAATAGTGATATTCCATGTGACCTTTTCTTTGACAATGTTTGCATGTGGGTTTGTCTTCCACTTTCTCATGGCTTGTTGATGTTATTTGATCAAGAAATCCTGCATTGATGAACTTGATCGGCTTAGAATAATCTGGGATATGCAAGTTGTTTTCATCTTTATCATATCCTAATCCTCATCAATTTTTGTTACTTTGGAGTTCTTCCTGCAACTTGATGATTGGTTTGGAAGAAGCAAGTTCAATTTGATCATGAACAACTTCCACACTTGAAATTGTTTGGATGAGTGATTTGGAATCAACATCTTTATCTTCATCTGTATGGTTGAATGACTTGGAAGCAACACCCTTATGTTGCAACTCATCTCTTTGTAGTTGCGACTCTAGTTGTAGGAACTCAATTATTTCATGTGCATGTTGTATATTCATTGAAAGATCAACAAGAGTTGCTTTGCTGATTTGCACCATGTCTTCAGTAGTGGAGAGGATCAAATTGTTAAGAATCTATAATAATTGAATGTTTTTTGCCATGTGAACTTGTTGGAACTTATGCTTGCTTTCTTTTAATACTTGTTGGATTTTTAGAACTCGCTCGCTTGAATGCTTGAGCTTGCTTGCTTGAACTCATGCTCGCTCGCTATAAATATGAATAGGCTTGATTGTTGTTTGAATATTTTCTTTCGTTAAAGTTGAACTCGCTTAGTTTCAGGCTCGCTTGATGTTGTGAACTTTGCACTTGCTTAAACTCACACTCTTGATTGATCAAAAGAAGGGTGTCGAATACTATAAAAAATGCACCCAAGAGAAACACTTACAATGATTTGAACGACTCAGTTAAAAACAATGGATTCACTTGGTTTAATTGATTCCCTATCAATTCAAAGCTTGGGTGTCGGTTTCAACCGAGAATGCACCCTTACAATTCAACTCAATTTGACTTTGATTACAATCCAACTTACAAATTATGATTTGCAAGTTACAGTTTTGTATTGAGCTTATTAAAAAAAATGGTGCAAGTGCATTTTCCAAAAAATTGTTGTTGAATTGATGCAAATGTTGTTGATGTAGATGACAACTTCATTAACTTGATTGGATGTTTATGTAGAAATGTCTTTGATTGCTTGTAGTTTGCTTGATTACATAAGCTTGAATGGAATTGATTATGTCAGTGCATTACCTTAATTTGTTGTATACTTCATGTGTAACATATTAAAAAGATAGGGTCAAAACTAGACACAAAAAAATAAGCTACATCAAGAAGCATGCACTACACAAGGTGTTCCTAAGATCCCCTTATTCAATTCTGGGCGGATCTAGGACACATCAACACCGCAAAAAATATGTCTTTATTAAATATTGAATACATAAACAATCAACTTCACCCTTATAACTCCGTTGTTGACACTATTTAAACAATGATAATACAAATCTCTATCTTCAAAGCTAACTTCAATTTCTGCTCCACTTAACTTTCACATCAACCCTCTTTGCTCACTTGACATTATGTCTTCTCAAATACAATTTTAACTTTAACTTTGACTTGACTTTGAAATAAACTTAAACTATCTCAAAGTAAAACATTACTTTAGATTACAATAAATTGGAAATCACTTATCACTCCATCTTTACTTTACTTATCACTCCATATTCACTTTTTAATGCACTTATCCCTCCAAAAACTTTACTTTAATATCACTTTATAAAAAAAGTGAAAACATCACTTCAAACTTTGTGTTCAAACATGCACCATACGTTCGTTCTGTTGTAATGGAATAATAAAATATTCCAAAAAAATTATGCATGTGAAGACAACCATATACCTTTTACATACGACCAATTTAAAAGTCCACATGACTCATTTTATGAATTTACTTTTTCACTTTCTTGAAATTATCCACGTGAGCCTTATTCTTAAAAAGAATGAGTGGAAAAAGAATATGGAAAATTATTTGCATGTGCAAAGAAAATACTTGCAAGCACAACATAAGCTCAAACTTACCTCTGATCGAAGTAGAGCCTTGCACTCCACGGTGTTCTTATTTGTTGAGTATATTCCTGTAAGTCTTCACGACACTTTCATCACGTAAATGTTTTCATAGAAATTCTTTGGGCACAACGATGGATTCACAACATAAATCAAGACCATCACAATTTAAATAACCATACGATGGCATAAGGAGGTTCAATCTTCACGAATTCGTTGGGTTAATGTTATTTTCAACTCCAGAGAATTATCATTATCCGCTGAGGAAACCTTTCCCTATGGTAGCATCCCTGATCCGCATTAACCAAACCAAAATTTTACTGAGCGCAACGCGGAATATTTGCATATTTGCTCCATTGTTAGATCTTTAATCCACTTTTTATTTGACTCTGCTCCCAATAAGATTCGGTCAGACAGACAGGGTTGCAACGATAATGAGCTGAACGACTCAGTGCTCCTGAAAACCCTGTATAAATTTGATCAAACTACTGTAGTCGGCCATTGAAGTGGAATAAAGCTATAATTCATGCCACCATCCGCTCCTTCTGCTCGTGGGTTAACCATTTTTCTGAGTCCCTCACGCATGCCAAAGTATCTTCATAAAGATATGTATGCCATCGATTTTATTGAGCTTCTGCTAAAATGCCAACATATTTAATTATAAAATCAACCAAAGGATACAAGATTTCAATCTCTCTTACCTTCAACGTTTTTTCCAAAGCATGATTTTTTAGCAGAATATTGCCCAATTCAACCTAATTACACCACATCGAATTGGATTTAAATTAATCTTCTCAGATAAGCGCATGCCTTAGATTGTAAGATTTTTGAGATACACAAATCTAGATCTGCAAAACAATAAACAAGCTTGCAAGAGAAGGAAGGAAGCGAGCAAGAATTGAGAAAAGAAAATTGATTCTACAATATTAGTTTTAGAATAAATACATAAAAGCAACTAAGTTAAGCTTAGTTGTACATGCAATAACTAAAGCTAACTAAAGCTAAGTGTGCTTTATCTTATGTTAATGTGTACATGTGCCACATGCAAGCAATGAGTTAACTGGAGCTAATCTAGGTGCATGTACACCAACACAGCTAGTCTAAGTGCATGTACACCAACACCCCCCCTTAAGCATAACTTAGGTGAGTGTGATGCAAAATGAATGAGTCCCGGCAACACGACCAGTTTAGGTACCCATATACAATGCATAAAAAGGAGGAAAGAGGGAAAACCCAGTGGGAAGAAAACCCCCCCTCAAAATATAATGCAAAAGTAGAGAAAAGACAACTGCTAGGCAGTCGTGTCCTTCACCCCGAGACGATCTCGCAGGAATCAAAACTTCTGCTCAGTGAAAGTCTTGGTGAAGATGTCAGCAATCTGCTCGGAACTAGGACAGTACTGAAGATCGATGATCCCATCATGAATGAGTTCTCTAATGAAGTGCATGTGGATCTCGATGTGTTTGGTACGCTGCCACTGCACTGGATCTCTGCAAAACTTTAGCATACTTTGATTATCGCACCAGATGACAGTTGGATGATGGACACTAATCCCAAGCTCAGATAGGAAATGTTGTAGCCAAATTGCCTGAATAGTGGCATTGACTGCTCCTCTATACTCGGCCTCTGCTGATGATAAAGCAATGGCAGCCTGCTTCTTACTTGACCAACAAATTGGGCCGGATCCCAAACTAAGTACATAACCGGAAGTAGACTTGTGATCAATGGTGTCGCCAGCCCAGTCTGAATCTGTGAACCCGATGAGATTCAAAGAACAATTGGCTGCATAATGAATCCCATAGGTGATTGTCCCCTGGATATATCGAAGGATGCGCTTTGCAGCATTCCAGTGTAACTCATGTGGCTCCTGCATGTATCTGGAAACTGCTCCGACAGCATAGGAGAGATTAGGACGGGAGTGAGTGAGATAAAGAAGACTTCCCACAAGCTGGCGATACAATGTGCAATCAACCAATGGTGTGTCTTTGCCATTCTCAAGCTTTATCCCTGATAAGAAAGGTGTGGCTGCTGGCTTGCAGTTACTCATGTGAAATCGTGCCAAAATATCTCTGGCATATTTTGGTTGAGAAACGGTAATGCCAGAATCACGCTGATGGATCTCTAGTCCAAGGAAGAAATTTAGTAAGCCCATGTCTGTCATAGAAAACCGCTTATGCAATGCAGTTTTGATGTTAGTAATGACAGACGCTGAACTACCCGTTATCAAAAGATCATCTACGTAGAGTACTATGATCAACAAGGAGTCAATTTTCTTCAGAAAATAAACATTGGAATCAGATTTGCAGCGTACAAAATTTTGAGATAACAAATAAGAATCCATCTTTGCATACCATGCTCTAGGTGCCTGCTTGAGTCCATAGAGAGACTTCTTTAGTTTGCATACCAGAGATGAATTCTGCATGTATCCCGGTGGCTGCTCCATGTAGATTTCCTCCTCGAGATCACCATGAAGAAAGGCATTCTTCACATCCATATGATGCACCTCCCATCCTCTTGCTGCTGCTAGAGCTAGCCGAATGGAATCCATTTTTGCCACTGGAGCAAAAGTCTCATCATAGTCAACACCATGTACTTGCTGAAAACCTTTTGCTATCAATCGTGCCTTATATCAACTAACTTGGCCATTTGATGCTTTCTTGGTCCGGTAAACCCACTTGCATCTCACAAGTTTGCGATTTGAAGGTAGCGGAACCAAATCCCAAGTCTGGTTCTCAATGAGAGAGTTATATTCCTCATCCATGGTGGCTTCCCATTTAGGATGCCCATTTGCTTCTGCATAAGTTTGTGGATCAGATCCATGTATCATATAAGCTTGCATGGGCATGGATGGCTCCATAGCTAAGAGTGCTTGCGGATCTTCCTCAAACAGAGGGATAGAGGCAGGATCATCAAGGATATCACTCATGCAGAATCTTCCAAGGTGGTCGAGAATCTTCCGAACTACATGCAGAAGTATGATCTCGATGTTCAACAACTGGTGGTCTAACAGGGGTCACAGGAAAAGACTCATCTTCATCAAAATGCTGGTCTGAAGTTTCATCTGCATACTCATCAATGAGTGGTGATGAAAATTTGGTAACAAGTTCATCTACTGGTGCATACGAAATATCTTCGTCAAACTTTACACTCCTTTCAATAAAGAGCTCTTCAGTGTTGATATCAAGCAATCTGTACCCTTTGACTTCATCAGAATATCCAACAAACATGCATGCTTTGCTTTGAGGCTCCAAAGCCTTTCTCTTCTCTGGAGGAATGCGGGCCCATGCTCGAGATCCAAAAATGCGGAAATGACTAACTTCAGGTTGCATGCCAGTCCAAGCCTCAAAAGGTGTTTTTCCAGTAACAGATTTATGAGGAGATCTATTTTGGATGTATGAGGTACAATTAATAGCTTCGGCCCACAATTTCGACAGAAGAGATCTTGCATGCAACATGCAATTAGCCATCTCTTTCAAAGATCGATTTTTCCTTTCAGCCACGCCATTTTGCTGTGGAGTGTAAGGAACTGTATGCTGCAACTATATGCCTGCTTCATCACAAAGATTCTTTATATCTTTGTTGACATATTCTGTCCCATTATCTGTGCGGAGTATTTTGATGCGTTTTCCAGACTGATTTTCTACATGCGCTTTGAAAATCTTTAGATGTTGAAAAACTTCAGACTTGAGTTTCAAGAAGTAAACCCAAGTGAATCTCGTGTAATCATCTATAAATGACAACACATATCTTGCTTTGCTCATTGAAAGCACCGGAAATGGACCCATGAGATCACTGTGTACAAGTTCCAAAGGTGAAGAGGCTCTCCATGCATGCCCCTTCTCGAATTTTTCTTGTGGATGCTTTCCAAGAGCACATCCATTACAAACACCATCTAAAAATTCAATGGTTGGCAATCCTTTGACCATCCCTTGCTTACTAAGCTGTTGCATATATATGAAATTCAAGTGCCCAAATCTCTCGTGCCAAATCCTACTTTCTTCATTTGCATGCGTAAGTAGAAAAATAGAATCTGATTGAGGAACAAAATCAGAAAATGTATACAGACGAGATTGATCATTTACCTTGCCAGATGCAATCTTCAAATTGGTTTGCATGTCATAAATGCTCACGGAATCTGGGGTAAATTCCACTTTCCTTCCGTTGCCTATGTGTGTCATCTGATACACTGAGAGAAGATTCACAGAAAGCCTTGGAATATGCAAGACATTTTCAAAACTTCCATCTTCGAATTGCACTCTTCCTTGTCCAGTTGCTGCAACTGCAGAATTATCCCCCATGAGAATGGGAGGACCTGAGTATGCATGTAGAGAAGAAAAGGATTCCTTTGAAGAAGCCATATGATGTGAAGCTCCTGAATCAATGATCCATTCTTGTGGTGCAGAATGAAGAGCAATCAAAGCATGCCCTTTACCTCTTGGATCTGGTGCTTTTTCTCCAGACTTCTTCTTAGCATTCTCAGGAATGTGGTCTCCAAGATTGTGTTGCTGAAGTCTCTGCGCCATAAGATCTATAGTCTTCTTCATGCATGCAGATTCAGGATGAAAACCACGGTGGCAATAATTGCACATTGATTGCCCTTTCGTTCCTTTCCTTTCCTTTGAGCCAGATGATCCATCAGGGGGTTTGGGATGTCCTCCCTTTCTTGGATCAGGATCCTTCTTCCCTTTTCCTTTCTGATGGTCTTTGGAATTTGCCTTTCCTTTTGCATGCACAGTAAGTGCATGCGCTTTGGAATTTTTAAGTGTGCCCATTTTGATGAGCTTATCTTGCTCATGCATCAAAGACTGAATAAAAGAATCCAGTGAGGGAATCTTCCAAGCTGTACCAGTTTCAGATCTGACTGTGTGGAATGTAGAGACGAATACTGCATACTCTGGACCAAGTTTTGATAAAATGGAAAGAATCAACTGATTTTCTTGCTTGGATTTGACGATCCCACATCCTTTCGCTGAACCAACAAGGCTTTATACCTTGTGAAAAAATCTTGAATGTTCTCAAAGTTTCTCGGATCTAATGAGTTTAACTCATTTTCGAGAATGTGACCTTGCATTTCATCATGTTTTCCAAACAATCCTTCCAAATTTTTCCATACTTCATTTGGAGTTGAACATGATTCAACATGAAATAGAAGTTCCGGAGAAATAGATAAACATAGGATGCCGAAGGCCTCGTCCATGCGATTGAAATATCTTGTTTTCTCCATTGCCGATGTTGGTTCAACTTCCATTTCCATGGTTATTCAAAATAAGCCTCTACTTCTGAGATGAAGTTGAATCTTTAGCTTCCATTCGAAATAATTATATGGAGTGAGAATTGTCGATTGTGGAAACTCCAATTTAGACTCCATTCTTTGTTGTTGCTTCAATCTTCTGAACCTGCAAATAAAATTGCTTGTGCACTGATTACAAATCCCTGTGCTCTAATACCATGTAAGATTTTTGAGATACACAGATCTAGATCTGCAAAATAATAAACAAGCTTGCAAGAGAAGGAAGGAAGCGAGCAAGAATTGAGAAAAGAAAATTGATTCTACAATATTAGTTTTAGAATAAATACATAAAAGCAACTAAGTTAAGCTTAGTTGTACATGCAATAACTAAAGCTAACTAAAGCTAAGTGTGCTTTATCTTATGTTAATGTGTACATGTGCCACATGTAAGCAATAAGTTAACTGGAGCTAATCTAGGTGCATGTACACCAACACAGCTAGTCTAAGTGCATGTACACCAACATAGATGAATCTGGTCAAGAATCTGGTCAAGAATGGCTGAATATACCTCTGCGCTCAAGTGCTGGTAAATCCACTGATTCGGCCCTCTCCAATAACTAATGAATAATCCTCAAGGAATCATCTCCACGCAGCTCTCGTTCAATAGCCGTCAAAGCGATCAAAATCGCGCTTAAAAAACTTGTTTTTCCTCAAACTGAAACTAATTCGCCGATATTTTTTAGCAGACCTTCCACTGCTTTGATTTCGTATTATTGAAGGTGATGGATGCACAAATATTGGTATTTTCCTATCATTACTCCTTCAACAGCTTGATTGGTCTCATGCCACTTTGAACCTTGCTCTGATACCACATGAAAGAAAACTAAATCAACTAATAATAATAACGCACTTGCTCATAAAATAAATATCAGAAATATAGAAACCAGACATGGCAGAAAAGGCCTCAGCGTTACAACATTCCTCACATTCTTATTATTAATCAATCCAATGTACAAAAAATGATATACAAAAAATGATATTAATACAAATAAGTACATGAGGAAGTTGGTCTCAAGATAGTATGTCTATCTTGGACACTATGGTTGAGATATTTTCTCAACAAAACACTAATCTAGGAGAACTAGTTGGAGAGAATCTCTCATCCTAACTAAACTCCCTAGTTTGAGAAACTAACTCTTAATTTTCAAGATTTGATTTATTTAATTATGATTTTTGGATTTATAATTGTTTTATTATGAGAGTGACGCTAACACAAAATGGGGACTAAACATATGCTTTTCGAATCTAAATTCTGAGCAGAGATATAGCATGAAAAAGGGGGCCAAAATTTTAGTCGCAGAGGAAGCCTTAGAAGGATGGAAATTAGGCTCAATGATAGCCACAGAGGAGGCCCGAGGAGGGAAAAAATTGGTCTCAAGAAAAAGATTATAAGGTACCACAGAAAAGACCTTAAATTAACCCAGAATTTATGAGTTTCGAATTAGGTTCATTAAGTAGAACTTAACAACAAAGAAACTTGTAAGATCTCTTTCCCATTAACCATGGTCACAATTCTTCATATCACAAAATTATTCAAACTTTGACCTTGAATTTACTCCACCAAATAAAAAATAAATGCCACAAAATTCTCCATAGATATGCTTGCGAGCTAAGATCCCACAAATTGATTTTCATTTGTGCTCCACGATTAGGGTATAAATAGTGGTTGAAAAGGGGCCTTATGTTGGAGCTGACATACATAATAATAATCAACTTTTGAAAATACATGGCCACATTGAAGCCAACTAAAGAAGATAAATTTGACTAATTAAAGGTGGTTTTTAGGCTTCATAAAAATTTCAATTTTGATCCCTTATAATAGCTCTTTTTAAGGCCAATTTAGACACTTGAATTTAGATTTCTTAAATTATAAATTTTATCCTTCCTTTTAGGGAAGCAATGAATAATAGGGTCATAATACCTTTGGGTCAAATCTATTGGTGCTAGGCCCATCTTTGAGGCACCAACTTCTAAAATTAATATCTCTTGAAGTAGGAGAACTCACAAAATGTTCCACCTATCAAACAAAATGGTATGAAAAGGGATATCTCTCTAGGAGTTCCATGTAACCAAATTTGCTTAAATGTGCACGTTAATTGTCAAAAAAATATTGTCCCATTACCCTTTGACATCAATGAAAAATCATTCCAATAATTTGATCACCTTAATTATAAGTATTTGGGTCAGTTATCCAAATAAATAATGGTTGAAGGGCTGCAAATATCCTATACATAGATGGAGTTTTCGAGGGATACATACTTGGCAAACATCTTGAAGAGGAGTTTAAACAATGTAAGGATAGGAGAGACACCTCACTACTTGAGAAAATGAACATTAACATTATAGATCATTTTCATCATCAATTCATAAGAAATTCAAGCTAAGTGTTGACATCCGTTGATGATTTGTTGGGATATATATTTGTTTATGAGTCTTTAGTTGAAATTATATGAGGATCTCAAAAAATTCAAGCAACTTGTAGAAAATTAGACAAGGAAGAGGATTAAATTCCTTAGGACTAATAATGGGTTTGAATATTTTAATAAGGATGTTAAAAATATTTTTTTAGAATTAAGCATAAAGTTGCAATATAGTTCCATACACTTTACAACAAAATGTATTTGTAGAGAGGAAAAACAAAACAATAAAAGAGGGTGTGAATTTTAAAGTTCATGCTAGATCCTTACCTCTCAAGCTATATGTTGAAGCCATTAAGTTTGATTCTTATATTCAGAATAGGATTCCTCATAAATCAATAGGCATTGATAGGGGAGAAATGGAATGTTACTCATTTCAAAGATTTTGGTTCTTGGGCATGGACATGGATTTCATCTGATAAGAGGAAGGCTATGGAGACTCAGAGTAGGGAGTGCATCTTTATGGGATATCTTGAATGAGCTAATAGATATTTGTTATTATATACCTCATTATATATTTTATTCATCCAAAGAAGTGTCATATTCGAAGAAGGTCCCTTATAGGAACTTGCATAGCATCCTACTTCATCCTCTCCACTTATATTTTTACTAGTACCTAGTGATTCTTCTTTAAATCACTTGAATAATTATATTTAAGGTTCTAATATATCCTAGAAGAAATAATTTCCAACTATGTATCAGAGGTTTTGATTGGTAAAGCAAACACTTCAGATAACAAGTGATTTAGTAGGTGATCCTACTGATTCATGGAGAACTAGGACATAGTTTGTGGAGCCTCTGCAATCTCTAACTATTATGGAGCATGCATATCCTATATATGTTAGTTCAATCTTGGATCACACCCCCATAAATATGCATAGGATAAAGGGAATCCCTCTTGGAAATTAGCTATGATTGAGGAGTCAAATTCCTCAATAGATCATAACACTTGGAAATTTCCACCTATTCCTCCTAATAAGAAACGTGTTAGATGCAAGTGGGTTTACATATCTAAAATTATAGCATAAAATTTATTCCCATATTCTAGTATAGGACATATCCAATGACATATTCATGATGGGGTTAATCAACAACAACATCCTTCTCCATAGAAATTGTGTACTTGACATTCTATGCCTTATATTTTGGGGGAGAGATTTTCTTCCCACTAGGTTTTCCCTTTTCACCTCAATCTTCTCATACTGCATATTGCATATTTGTTGTACATGAGTACCTAACATGGTTGAGGATTGTTAGGACTCATTCACTAGCATACTCATTGATTGTGCTTCATGGGGATGTTGAGGTACAATTTACTCAGTTGTTCATTAGGACCTCATCAGGACCTACACTCTGGCCATCACTTGACCCTCTTCCACACATTATTAGGGGAACATATGAGCACTTTAGATTCATTACTATACATTCCCTATCATTTGGTTTTTTTTCTCTTGTTAGGGTTTTCTATTTTTAGTAGGTGTTGCCACCTAGGATGACATGTAGGAATACACAATTATTTTTGCTCCATAAATTTGTACTACCTCGTGCATAGGGATTTTCAGAGTGAGTACACATTTTCTCCTTATTTTATAGCAATTAACCACCACTTTTCTCTTTCCTCTTCTTGTTAAGTTGACTTTTAATCCTAATTTTGGAGTTTAATTGAGTTTAATAGGTTAGTTTTTGTATATGAAAGTTTTTTTCCGGAGAAATTATATATGAGAGTTAATAATTAGTTCTAACTAAGAAACTCCACTTACTCCTAGTTAACTCCATTTTAGGATATTTTGCTAATTTTAGGCCAGTCACTCTAATCTTGGCCTCTTGAAGAGTCTATATATTGTATTCATGTTCAAGATATCATCGTTTTCAATTATTCAACTAGTGTGCTTTGAATAATTCAAATTTTCTCTTTGCTTACTTAGTCAATTTTCTAACCATTTTTCTCTATCCTCTCTTATTTTGCAAGGAGCTAGTTTAGTATATTTTTCTCTATCCTCTCTTGTTTTACAAAGAGTTAGTTTAATATTTTCTCAAATCAAGATTTTGTACCTATGATCAAAATTCTACAAAATTATCTTGTGATATATAACCCGTTTTAGATGTAGATGGACTAGCTAGAACTACATTTACTTATTAGTGCTAAATGGAAACTACATTTAGTTATTAGTACTTGGCAAAATGTTGTAATTAAAATAAAAATCATTTCAACAATTAAAAGTTATAATAAAAACATTAATATACTTTTATAAATCATATACTCTCTTAGTTAAAAAAAAAATTCTTTTATAAACATATTATTGAACAACCCCACTTATTAATCATAAATTTATAATTCAAAATAAAATTTAAAAAAATTAACATAAAAAACTTAAATATCTTCCAAAGAACATGTAAGACAAATAAAATATAAAAAAAAAAATTCGCAACTAAAGTTTACTTTAATATTAATTCTTAATATATAAATTCCATAATAAGATATATGATTATTTTGTCAAAAACAATTTTTTGGTTTCAAAGTAGAGTTTGATTTCCATCCAATAAAGTCTGATCATGTTTTCTTCTGTCAACCTACTTTTGAAACATTAATAGATACCATGATGTGCTCCTCTATGCAAAAAAATCGATTTATTCCCTTTTTCAGAACCCCTACGTAGCCTTTTTTTAATTAAGGATGACCCAAAAATAGCGTAGCCAGTGTGTCATATTCTTGAAGATCATCATGTATGCATTGAACGAAATCCTCCATTGTCTCTCCAAGAATATATAGGCATTGGAATCCTGGCTAGAAATGCCTGCAGCTCACTCTCCTCCATTATTTCCATCTTCTCATTATCAAAGTTGACCCACTGGCTGCCGCTCTTAACTAGAGCAACATAATACCCACAATTCACCCTGCCCCCCACATGCACCACAACAGCAAATAAACAGTACAGTGGATTTAACAATAATTGGTATTTGATAATTATTCCAGATAGTCTCGGTGCAGGAAGCAGGGTTGATTTAACAATAATTAGTATTTCATAATTATTCGAGATAGTCTCAGTGCATGTCTCTTTGTATGTTTCTATCCCGTGGGTGCTAAAATAAGGTGTAGGTATTTCATAATTATTCCAGACAGTCTCAGTGCATGTCTCTTTGCATGTTTCCATGTGGTGGATGCTAAAATGAGGTGTAGGTAGAAGGGTTGCTTTAAAAATAATTAGTATTTGATAATTATGCCAAAGAGCCTCGGTGCATGTCTCTTTACATGTGTTCCATGTGGTGGATGGAAAAATAAAAATTTTAAATAATGAATAATGTGCGGAAAACCCTACATAACTGCAAGTGGATGGTTATGTGAGAGAGCCTCAATGCATGTTCCTTTCCGTGTTTCCATATGGTGGATGTTGAAATATAAAATTAGTTTAAAATTATGATATGGGTTGAAAAAATACTACATAAATACATTAAATGTAAGTGCCACTTACATGGGAGGGTGAAATAATGTTAAAAGTATATGAATACTATTGATTCGAATTTGTTGCTATATTGTGCATGGAGCAAAATAAAAGGTGTGATTTTATGATGTAGCAAGAGAATTAACACATAAGAACCATTGCATTGTTGGAAGTAATTTTGAAAACTAAGGCTATTAATATTACTTACTTCCCATTCGTTAACGAATATATTTCTGTTTTTTATTTTGTTTATTAAAAAACTTGTAAATGATAGGTTTTTTAATCTGAAATTTTTTATTGGTTATGATGTATTTTTTTCTTTTTCTTATTCATAGTTGATATGTTCATAGTAATGACGCTGAGTAATATATTTTAAATGTTTTTTATAGTAATTTGTTTCCTTATTTTTATCATTGAGGGTTATCTTAATTGATGGAGTCTTTGCCTTTTAACCACTTTTGTCTATTCTATGGATCTCCTTGGTACAATACAAATATTTCGTGGACATAGCAGTCAACCATACTCGGACTCCGTGAACCACATAAAAAAATAAGAAAAACAAAAAAAAACACATTTCTTTACTTCTAAATGATGACACCATTTTCCTTCCAATATTGTTTCATTTGATGGAACACATTTCTTTACTTCTAAATTATGGCACCATTTTCCTTCCAATATTGTTTCATTTGATGGGTGAGGTCAAGCATCTTGCACCCATATCTTGGATGACCAATGCATTTCACACTAACACTTTCATGATGGAGATTTTAAATTCCCTCTTGGTACAACACTTAATATTTCATTCATATTGGGATTGATCACCATACTAGAATGTAACTCCATTATTGGGAAACTTAGATTGAGAATGAATCATGCAAGTTGGTTGGGTCATGGAAATTACATACTATTAACTAGGAAAACCTAAAGAAGTAGGCAAGTTGGTAAGTTTCATTTATGCAAATTAGTCTCACTAGTCCCTCGACTTCACCTAATAAATATAAGTACTCACCACTATCCAATTGTAACAAGATATGTGAACATAATTACACCTATAGCATGGATCAATTTGGTTCTTGAAGTTTCGATAGGATCATAAGTGAAGAAATAACAATTGACAAGGTGTACACCATTTGGGGTCATATTATAATAGGGAAGCCACTAGGCCTAAGAGAACCTAGGATGCTTACTACTCAACTTTACCCATCTTATGTTGGGAAAGATAGAGTGCTACATGGATCTTCAATTTACATCTCAATGTCCATTGCTCACAAAACTAGGTACATTTCTTTGACAATGCAATACATATTGGAATTATAGGTCATGGGAGGATAGTAGGTAGGTTGGCATAATACATTTCTCTTAGTTTCATCCCCTAAAACCTTCCATGAAGTTCCCCAATCACAGAAGTAGGGAAGGTACTTCCTTAGGGTGCCAAAATATGTGGCATGGGAGGTCATGGAGAAATTGATCAATCAATATGTACCTATCACCAATTGGAATAATTTGTCTATAACATACTTTTTTCAATCCACCTTTGTAGTAGTAATGCTAAGACATATGTACCATGGAATTTATCCTAATACCTCCAACTCCATTTGTGGGAGAAATTAAAATTTAAAAGATCTATTGTGCTCTATGTCTTCAATTATTACAATCTAATTTTCACACATATTTGCAAATTTTCAACCGTTTTGTTTCATTTGATATTTGTGGAAATGTTGAAATGATTTTAACAATTTCTAAGGAACATATTAGTTCATATATATCCAAATATCATGCTTATACTTAAGTATAAGCAACACCTATAAGAACAAGTAATATGGAATGCTAACAAAATCCTTATGATATTTTTGAGTGGGAAGGAATTATTTTTTCCTAAGAAAAGGTAATAGTTTATCCATCAATGGTAGTAGAAAATATGATAGTTATTCATTATTCTATTGATCTTAAACCAATGAATGTATCGATTGACCTAGACGTAGCGAGTTAGAGAACTGGCCTTATGTATTTACAACATCTGAGCAAAAAAAGGATGGAAGCAACACCTTAACTAGTAGAAATAGGGGAAACCACCTACCTTTAGGTAATAAGAAGTCTAAGAAGTCTACAACACTAAGTGATGTATCATAATGTAGTAGATTCTTTCCTCTTCAATGAAGAAATTAAATATTGAGTTTGAAATCAAATGGATTTGAACATAACTAGAACTACATCTTACTTTGCGTAACTAATGATTTATTCACCACCTTTATATGTCCACTCATTTGATGCCTTTACTCCCATGCTCACTACAAGTGATTCCTTCACTTAGTCAACAATCTCCAGTTCTAAACTATTTACATATTTGTAGAATTGGATAAGTGGGTCAAGCTTATCATCGTAAGTAGATAGAACTAGATTTATAACAGCATGAGGTAGTGATGGTATTGAAATTGGAACTTCTTTCATTGGGTTGAAATTGATGAAACAAATTTATTGGGGTACATTACACTTAGTACTTCATGACAACCTCAATGGGACATACAATATTGCAATCGTTATACCCTCTTCCATACATTATTAGTTGAACATATGTCCACTTTTCATTCATTACTAAACATTACCTATCATTTAGCAACTTTTCTATTTTTAAAAGGCCTATTTGTAATAAGCTTTCCACCTAGGATAACATATGGCTTTGACTAGACACTAGTTGGAGGATGATAAGGTTATTCTCACCCCATAAATTCATATTACTTCATGCACAAGTTATTATTTTTTTGCATGTAAAAGTTATTAATTAGTTCTCTCTTCTGTCTTATTTTGTAAATAGCTAATTTAATATTTTCTCACATGTAGATTTTGTACATGTGATTTAAATCCTACAAAATTATCCAATGATATGTAGTTGGTTTAATATAATTGGATTGATAAAGAATACATTTAGTTACTAATGCTCAATAAAAACTATATTTTACAAAAGTATTGTAATTTAAATGAAAATAATCTCAAACTTTAAAAACTATAATGTAAATATTAATATACTCTTATAAATCATACACTCTTTTGGGAAAGAAAAAACACATTTCATTGTATAAATATGTTGCTCAACAATCTCACTTTTTAATCATAAATTCATAACTAAAAATAATGATGAGAAAGATTTAAATTTTATTATAAATCATATACTCTTATAAATGATACACATAGGGAAAAATACATTTTAATTAAAAAACATGTTTAAAATAGAATTTTAAAAAATGACATTTACTGTATTTTCCATTATCCTCTTATCATGTAATTTGGATAAATATTATAAAAGAATAACTCAAAAGATGGTATATTTTAATATATAAATAAGAGATGATTGTAATTTGGATAAATAATAGGAAAGAATAACTCAAACCATGGTATATTTTAATATATAAATTCTATAAATAAGAGATAAGATTATTTTTATATAGAAAAGATTATTTTTATACACGGTATATTGTTTTTATTTTTTTATTTTTAATTAATTTGTAATTTTAAAAAAAAACTGAGTATTAAAAAATAATTTTTTATTTTTTAATACTTAAATTTTTATGTGATATTAAAGAAAAAAATAAAGAAAATATTTCATCGTAAATCGTTTCTCTTCGAAATGAACTTCCCTATGTGCCACCTGTACTGTCTTGAATTGTTGATTTAATATGTTAGACGATTGAAATGATTTTCACCATCCGATCATCATAAATAGTTATGCTGCGATAGAAGTAGAAATTAGGTAGTTCGTTACTGTAAGAACCCACTCCGACCGGGACCAATAAATCCCATGCTATCAGGCCATAAATAAACGGGGGGTGTATATGCCCACCGTTTTGATTTTGCTAAGGCCGAAATCGAACGGTGAGCATATACACCCGCCATTCATTTATGACCCCATAGCATGGGAAATATGGCTCGCCCACTCGAACGTAGTACGCTGTGTTCAATCCATTTTTTAAGAAGCTGTTTTCGAGGATTGTGCTCTGGCTGTCGATGCTACGGTAGAAGTTAGGGTATTTCGTTACCGTAACGACCCACTCGAAACCCACTCGAATTTTCTTTGTAAGCGCACTGAAGCTTTTTTGTTGTACGCTGTGTTCAATCCGTTCTTTAAGAGGCCGCGTTCGAGCATCTGGCTATACACCGATCCTGTCATTGGGGTTGTGCGACAGGAGGGTGAATTGCAGAGTGGAAGTAAGCAATCCGTCGCTCACATTTAGCTCGTTGACCGTAGCGTTCTGCACGTAGAACCGTAGCGTTCTGCACGTAGAACCATGGCTTGTGCTGACATGAACAACACGATGAAGAGCAACGCCAACAGAACCTACAGAAATCTCCTGAAGGGAAAATCTTCCCACCAGTGGCTATGGCCGCTACAATGAAACATCCCTTGGCGGAGATGGTTGGCTTTTTTCTGCTCGGTCACCGATGAAAAATTCTGACACCAAATCACCGGAAAAGCCGCAAATTAGCACTGTGTGGCCACCGCTAGAATGAGACATCCCTTGGCAGAGGTGGCTGGATTTTTTTTGCTTGGCGACCGATGCAAAATTCTGACAACAAATCACCGTAAAAGCCCCCAAATTAGCACTGTGTGGCCACTGCCGCAATGAGACATCCGGAAAAACCCCAAATTAGCACTGTGTGGCCATTGCCGCACTGAGACATCCCTTGGCAGAAATGGCTGGATTTTTTGTGCTCGATCGAATTAAGGGTTATTCAAATTTTTGTTACCAATTCAGCCGAATTTGGTAATTATAGACCATGGTTACAAAACAGATAAATTTGTGAACAGCTATTAAAAAACCCTTGGGAAACGCTGTTTGATCGGAACGTGCGACTTCAAAATTTGGAAATCCTCCATTACATTGCGCATTTACTCTTAAATTTTAAATATTTTTATGTTATTATAATAATTTAAACTATTAGTTTATTATAATTATGTTGCATTTATTTGTTATTCTATCTTTACATTTATTTATTCCCATTCCTAATAGGATTGCAACATGTATGAGAAACTTGTACTTAATTTTTCACTTATTATGTAACTGCAAGGATATAAAAGAAAATGTATCGAATTTTTAGCAGTGATAAAGTCTATGGATTTACAATACCACCCATACCACTTGAATTTATATGTGCCCACCAATTTTCTCCATGCATGCATTTGCAATATTTTGTAACATGTTAATATATTTTAGTATTACTTTTCTATCTCCTATCACATTCTAACAATACCACTTGAATTTATATGTGCCCACCAATTTTCTCAATGCATGCATTTGTAATATTTTGTAACATGTTAATATATTTTAGTATTATTTTTCTATCTCCTATCACATTCTAACAAAATATGAGGACATAATTATATGTTTTTTTTCTCACATGACAAGCTGGGTTTTTAGCGAGATAAAAGACATGACAAGTTGGGTTCTTAGCAAGATAAAAGACTATAAAAGACTATAGTATTGAATTTTTTAAAAGACTAATAATACATTTAAATTCTATCATTTTTTTCATTAAAGTTCAATGCTCATGTTTATAGTTAGTATTGAATTGTACTCATTACTAAAGTAATGTTAAATTTAATATAGACCATGATATACATAAAAAGAAAGACTTTTGTCTCTAGTATTTTTAATTCCAAAGAAATAAATGTTCATTATAAATTTTATAATAACTAATGAGAGGAAGAAGTATAGAAATAGATATAGTTGTAATAATAAATCACATGAAACATATAATTATTGGATAAATATTTTATGAGAAAAGAAAAACGTAGTATAGAAATAGATATAGTTGTAATAATAAACAACATGAAATAAATAATGGTTTACATGTGTAATTTAGAATTTAGAATTTATACTTTTATATTATTATGTTGTGTTGTTCTTTCTCACTTTACATTCTCAAATTTATGTTTAGTGTAAATTTTAAAATTAAGCTTCAAAATTTATTATTTCTCAAAAATGGACATGTATAATTTAATAGGTACACAAACTTTTTAATTAATTTTATATTCTATCTCACATTTTCAATATTTTTTGTTTAATAAAGATAGATTTCACAATTATATTTGCAAATTACTATTAAAAAAATATAAGCATTTACAATTAATTTTCTTAATTAATTTTATTTCTCATTTTACTTTTGAAGAATTTTAAGTTTAATAAAAATGAATTTTAGAGTTACATTTCAATATTTACTATTTAACAAAATATAAAATATAAAAACTATTAATGAGAGGAAAAAATATAGAAATAGATATAGTTGTAATAATAAACCACATGAAACATATAATTATTGGATAAATATTTTATGAGAAAAGAAAAATGTCCTATAGAAATAGATATAGTTAAATATTCCATAAGGAAAACCACATTTAATATAGAAATAGATATAGTTGTAATAATAAACCATCTGAAATATATAACTATTGGATAAATATTCCGTCAGGAAAATCACATTTAATTTATCATGCTGCAAGAAGTCCCCTCCCATGCACTCCCTCCCATGCCACGTGTACCTTCATATGCCATTGATTTAAGTGTTAGAGCATTGATTCAAGTATGTATGCCATTGATTTAAGTGTTAGACCGTTGATTCAAGTATGTATGCCATTGATTTAAGTGTTAGACCATTGATTCAAGAACTCCCCTCCCATGCCACGTGTACCTTCATATGCCATTGGTTTAAGTCTTAGACCATTGATTCAAGTGTGTATGCCATTGATTTAAGTGTTAGACCATTGAAAGTGTTAGACCATTGATTCAAGTGTGTATGCCATTGATTTAAGTGTTAGACCAATGATTCAAGAACTCCCCTCCCATGCCACGTGTACCTTCATATGCCATTGGTTTAAGTCTTAGACCATTGATTCAAGTGTGTATGCCATTGATTTAAGTGTTATACCATTGAAAGTGTTACACGAATGAAATAACTTGGGCCATTGAATTGAATCCGATTTAACATTTGTTGCATATCCATTTTTAATTTTAAGACACACTTCATATTTTAAAATTTGTATGTTTAATAAAGAAAATTAATGTAATATTTCAAAAGTTAATTTGTTTTATATTGTTGCATATCCATTTTTAATTTTAAGACTCACTTCATATTTTAAAATTTGTATGTTTAATAAAGAAAATTAATATAATTTTCCTGAGAAATACAACCAAAGTCAATTGAAACTTTAAAGTGGTTCACTTTAAAGTGGTTCTTGTAAAACTGAGAATTTAATTGAAACTTTAAAGTGGTTATTGAATTTTATTGGCGTTGTCTAACTCTCCTAGGTTTTGAAGTTTTTTTTGTTTGAATATGGGAAAACAATTTTTTGGTAAGATTTTTAATTTTTGTGGGTTAAAATGTCTTTTTAATCTATAAATGGATTTAGTGTCTTGAAAAACTTCTGTGGATTTGGATGATGCAGCGATCACAACTCAGACTAAATGGATTCAGTGCCTTGAAAAGCCTCCGGTGGTTCACAGCTCAGATTTGGGATTCCAACAGTTCCTTATCAAATTTCTAGCAAATTTGACCCAAAAATATGCCAGAAAAACTATATCAATGGTTAAAATTTTGGCTATTTCTTTCCTTCCTTAGCTTAAAATTTTGGTTTTTTTGGTACTCAACATTCACTTTCTAAAAAGTGACCAGTGCACACTTTGTTTTCATTAGTCTAAAAAGTGATCAGTGCGGGAATCTAACATATGGTAGCCATCTTAAAATAGTTTCAAGAAAAGGAACCATCTCATCTTGCATCAAACTTCTCTTTGGTTTTCATTTAGATTATTTGAGGCCATTCAGTTTGAACAAAATCTCTAGTAAATATTATTTCATTATATAATAAAAACTTGAATTATGATGAAAAATGTGAGAACCTAGCATTTTTGTCAAAACTCTTGTGAAATTTGTACTAGGAAATAGAATCCTCTCCTCAAAATACAGTACTTTATCTAAACTTATATAAAAATAATCCTTCCTAGAGTGTTCACTGTAAATTTACACAGTATTTATATAAGTTGGTTTTATGTGGAATATATATAAAAATAATCCTTCCTAGAGTGTTCACTGTAAATTTACACAGTATTTATATAAGTTGGTTTTATGTGGAATATATATAAAAATAATCCCTCTTATTGGTTTTATGTGGAATATATATAAAAATAATCCCTCCTAGAGTGTTCACTGTAAATTTACACTTGGTTTTATGTGGAATATATATGCAGGCTCTATGCAACTTGGGAGCTCGCAAGTGCACAGTGGCAACAATGGGTCCTCTTGGGAACCAACATGCCATACTCTTTAATTCCAAGCTCAAATATCTTTTGGGCACTCTATCACTCAATATGCACCTCTTGGGAACCAACATGCCATACTCTTTAATTCCAAGATCAAATATCTTTTGGGCATTCTATCACTCAATATGCTTGGTGCACATTGCATATATGGAGATGCCTATAGTGTAGTTAAAGACATGATGCAATGGGTCCTCTGGGATGCATTTACTCTTTAATTCCAAGCTCAAATATCTTTTGGGCACTCTATCACTTAGTATGCTTGGTGCACATTGCATATATGGAGATGCCTATAGTGCAGTTAAAGACATGATGCAATGGGTCCTTTGGGATGCATTCCAAGTCAAATAGAAATGGAAGCTGCTTTGACAGTGTAAACCAACACGCCATACTCTTCAATTCCAAGCTCAAATATCTTTTGGGCACTCTGTCACTCAATATGCCTGGTGCACATTGCATCTATGGAGATCCCTATAGTGCAGTTAAAGACATGATCGACGATCCCAGTTCTTATGGTATAGTAATAACTTAATTCTAAACTTGTGCTCATAGAACCTTAAAATCTTGGATAAGCTAGGGCAGACCAACATGAATAAGTTGTTACTGTAATTTGTTGTTGATGTGTTTACTGCTATATATAGGTTTTAGTGTGACAAATCAAGGATGATGTGGGATAGGCATGTATAATGGATAGATAACGTGCCTTCTGGGACTGGAACATGTATTTTGGGATGCATTCCATCCCACTAAAGCTGTGAACATTATTCTGGCCACAAGAGCTTACTCTGGCCCTCCTTCTGACCCTTACCCCATCAATCTCAAGCAGCTTGCTAAGATATAATAAGGTTCCCATTAACATTCTGGACAGTCAAACGTCTCTACTTCTTAAAATATTTTCATTTAGTTATCAGCAGAGCATAATATACCTGTAGTCAAGTTACAGATTTTGAAATATTTTGTTATCATCAGAGCATAATATACCTGTAGTCATTTCATTTGAGGTAAAGGCAAAACATGTGGTCCAATAGTGAAAAGTCTTTATTTAATCTATATATTGAATTCAAGTGATATATTTTCTTTTGCTATATTTTTGAATGAGATAAGTAGATGGTAGATTTTATTTCAATAGTAGATTTTAGATGGTAAATGATAATAAGCTAACCAAAATTTTGAACCTAGGAACTCAACCTTTTTTCCTAACCTGGGAACTCAACATTTTTTCCTTAAAGGAAGAATGTTTAACTGAACTTAGACTACTTGTCATGTATTCCAGAGAGACTGGGGTTAGCCCATGGTGAGGTCGGAATATACAGTAACCCTAGGCAGTCCCACCGCCCTTAAAAGAAAAACAATTAACCACAGATGATACAAAACTGCGAATTAATACCCAAACAAATAGAATACATTGTTTGGAACTAATAAAACAAATTAATGACAGAAAAACAGGATTCACCATAAATAGCACAATCTGAATGCCAAAAAAGAAAGAAAATGTATTCCAGGTCATGAGAAGGAACAATTGGCTCAACAATGATGAGGAATGTACAATGTTATGCTTGTAGGAAAAAATTTGTTGCTCACAAAAAATAAAAGATATGGAACTTCCAATGTCTACAACATGAGGCTTCCACAAGGCTAAGATGGAGCCAAAACCCTTGCTATGAAGATTCTCTTTTTCTTGAGTAAGAGAAGAATCCCACAATTTGATTTCCTAGAATTCAAAGGCTCGCTATTATTATTTTATTATGAAGTGTATCTTGCAAGCAGAAGTCATGCTTCTACAAAATTGCAATGTAAGGAAAGAAAGCCTTAACGAAACATTTCAGTGGGCATAGGATTTTCCCAGATCAATGCGACGAATTGTACAAAGGTTTGTTTCACAATTTATGATGAACACTAAGAATTTGAGGTGCAATCATCTTCATTGACCTATGCATATTGCGATGGAGTGCTACCTGACCATAAATTTAGCTATTGAAAATCCTGAACTGAGAAGAACTGACCCAAACATAAATAAGCACCCATGTCAACATAAATAAGCCTATCTATATCTAAGTTGTATGGAAGCAGATACTGAATTGTTTTAATAGTCAAGATCTATGAAATGATATATAAAAAATATGACAATTGAAAATCCCCATGAACTACAAACATATAAAATTCAGATCTCTAAATATGTTTTGCTCCCATTCACTTCAACAATTCAGAAATGCAGAAACTTAGATTTGTGAGTTTTTAGGATGGAGGGTGTCTATTTCACAGGCCAAAATCAAGGTTCTAAAATTTAGAGTCTTACACTTTGTTTAGAAAAATTTTGCCTTACGGCGTTTCCTGTTCAAAATCAAAAATATTTTATAAATATTTTATTTTAAAACATTTTTTTATATTGATTTAAAATTATATATATATATTTAGATATATATATATATATGATTAAGTTGAAAAAAAATTGTAAGGTAACTTTTGAGAAATTACATTAAAAAATACAAATTGGTCAAAATAAAATAACTTTTATCAATACAAGATGCTCAAAAATTATAATTTTTTCCAAAATCAAAAATATTTTATTTTAAAACATTTTTTATATTGATTTAAAATTATATATATAATTAT
This sequence comes from Pinus tabuliformis, assembly GCA_031772625.1. Lineage (NCBI taxonomy): Eukaryota > Viridiplantae > Streptophyta > Pinopsida > Pinales > Pinaceae > Pinus > Pinus tabuliformis. Next base: position 521,098,226 of record CM062820.1, on the reverse strand, counting down.
TGCATAGAGAATATGTTGTAAAATATAAACCCATTGTCTCTCCAAGACTAGGTTGTTTCAAAGCCATTTACAGCTTGATAGAACAAGATATAGGCATTGCAATCCTTGCTGGCATGGGATGCTGCTGTTTCAGAAGACCCAAAGAAATCCTGCAGCTCACTCTCCTCCATTATTTCCACCTTCTCATCATCAAACTTGACCCACTGGCCGCAGCTCTTAACTAGAGCAATGTAATGCCCACAATTCACCCTGCGCCCCACATGCACCACAACACCAAATAAAGAGTACAGAGGATCCTCTGCATCTTCATCTGCACGACTGTTAACAGGCAATCTCAACTCCACTGGGAAAGCCACACGATAACACAACTTCTTGAATCCCACAACTTCACCATGTTGTGTGTATTTGAAACGTTTCAGCTGACAAACCAGAATTTGAGGTGCAAAATTGATCCTCAGCCTTTTCTCGGCTTCTTGAAAATGACAGCACATGTCACACCAGTACTTGTTTTTCCCAACCAGTTTCTCCGCAGCGCTGAATGCATTCAGACAGCTTGACAGAGAAGAATTTTGTTGTATCTCCACGCTCAAATCCATGAATGGCTCTTCTCTGCATGTTACACTCTCGCAGCACAGGCAGCGAGTCTCGTTTGTGAAAGTACCACCGAATATCTCACGAATACTCTGCGTGTTATTCCATATCGTGATATCTTGGTCGACATTATTCAAAAGAAATATCAAAAACTCATGTGCATCTTTCTGGGCTTCACTGCAACTGAAAATCTCGTTTTCTTCCATCACCAACTCTACAAGCCGTCGAGGAGAAACGTGGGGCTTTTTTCTGGAGTTCATTTGATGGAATAAATCTGCCAAGCACGTCAGTAGTTTATTTTTCTCATCATAACTCCCTCCATATTCACAGTAATATTGGAGTAACTTATTTCTGAAAGGAGCACAGAAATACAGAACCTGAACAATGCTGTTACAGTAACAGGTATTCCCCAAGTTCTGGAGACCAACGTACCCATTTTCATCGTTTGTGGGTAAAAACTCTGAAATCATATAATGGGCGTACTTCAAAGCTTTCAATCCCAAATTCAATACATTCATCAAAAAATTTACCAAAAGCATCATAACTCTTTCTGGTTAATGAGCAGCAGAATATGGATGAAGCACTGCTATATATCTCTGTGATCCTTCGTGAATTTTCAAATCAGAATTTATAGGCAAAGCTAATTTGGAAAAAATACTGTCCAGCTGCCGACATTTGTAACATCAGATCGACCCTTTATGGGATTGGAAAGAGTAATTAAAAAAATGATCGTCGGACCGACATCTTCGCACTTTCTAGTGGACGGATTAATTTTATATTTTTTATTCAAAGTCAAATCACGCCACTCCATTGTTCGATATTTCATAATGATCGTCCTTCAATTCTGCGTCTTCTGCGCGTTGTATAGTTTCATAAATATATATAACAAATACATAAATCAGATCCGAAAGGTTTAGTCTTCAACGTTTTTGTCGGTAAAATAAGATTTCATATTTTTCGCCTAACGGACATCAAAGGTTGTTTAACGAATAGATGCTGCACTCCTTTTAATCAACATTTAGATTTTGAAGTTTATGTCCCTAGAAGTCTTTATAAATTCCAAAAGCCAAAAATAATTTTGAATAACATTGGTGACTTTTTAAAGATTTGAAAACTAAAATAGTAAATTAAAGTTTTTCATAATAATTTGTTATGTTTATAGCAATTAATATTTTTGGAGCCATAGTTATATTAACATAATCGGATAGATATGTCAATCATTAGATTTTTTATTTGGTTAAATCTAATGAGTGACACATATTGCTTTATTGTATTAATGGAGCCATCGCTGTACAAATATTGATAACCTACATTTATATTTCCATTCTAGGTTGATGAAGCTTGGTTGACTAAATTTTGTCTTTGAGTGATTAAAGCTTTGTTGACTTTTATTTATTTATTTTTAAATCGATTAAATGTGAAGGCTACAAAGAATAATATCTCTCTCTACAACAGAGGCAGAGTACATAGCTGCAACAGAGGATTGTAAAGACATGTTATGGATGCAACGATTCCTAGGAGAGATATGAATAAAGTAGGACAAGTATGTGCTATATTGTGATAGTCAAAGTGCCATTCACTTGGCAAAAAAATCCAACATTTCACTCACAAACCAAGTACATTGAATTAAGGTACCATTGGATCTAGCATGTGTTGGAGGAAGGACATTTATCCTTGGAAAAGATCCATACAAATAAGAACCTTGTTGATATGCTCACTAATATTCTACCAAGAAATAAGCATGAGTTATGTAGAGGCATGGTAAGACTCAGTGTGACTTCATTCAGGACTCTTATTTGGCTTAAAGTGGGAGAATGTTAAATGTGAAGCCAAATATAGAAGTCAACACATACTGATCTACCGCCGATGCTGAAACTCTGACACTTCGTCGTCCACAACCGACTACCACCAACTACCGCCCACCGTCATTTCACTTTTAACTTCACTATGTAGCCATGAATTTCACATGAGGAAAAATCTAGAACTCTTCTCCCTTGATTTATACATTTGTAATCTTGCCTTTGCTTGAGAATTCCAAGAAAGGAAAAGGCCTTCAATGTAATAGAGGTGTGATTTTTGTTCTCCATCAGTTTAATGTCTTCTTGCTTCCAAATTTTATGACCTTCTATCTCTGAAGTGTGAATTGCTTTGCTGCAATTTGTCTAAGTTTTGCTCTGATTCTCATGAATAGTCTCTGTGAAAGCACTTTTGCGAAGTAATTTGTGTGCAAAGCGGGAAATGAAGATAGTGATCAAATGTTGCAGGGATGAAAAATCGATGTCTTCGTCCTCACTAAATGAATACATTCATAACACCCACCCCTTTCCTAGCATCCCCGATCGAATGGCGTAAATTGCACGTGATTGGCCCTGTGGGGTTGGATGTTTTTGTAATGTTATGATTGATTAAAATAAAAATCCTCGTACTTGTATTTATCCCTTTTCAACCTTTTTGGCATTTTCATATACAAATTTAGAGTTTTTGGAATGAAGTACTCTGACCTTAACTTTTATGCTTGCATGACCATTCATTTACGCTATGGTGCATATTTTATTCCTTTTATACTACGATCTTGATTGACTTGATAAGATTATATCTATCTATCTATATATATATATATATATAGATATATATATATATATATATAATGGTTCATTATATATGCTTTCATTATACATATGAACCTAATTAATTATTATTATTATTGATTATAAGTAAAAATAAATATATTTTTTTGGTGAAAGTAAACTCTATTTAAATTTTATTTGTATTTATGATCTTCATATATATATAATATTATATTAATATTAATATTGATTATAACTATTATTATATAATATTGTATTATATTAATCATTATTAATTATAATTATAATAATTAAGTAATTAATTACTATAAATTAATTAATTATTAAGATGTTAATTTTTATAAATTAATATATCTAGTATATGTATATTTAGTGTTTAATATATCATTAATATTTAATTATGATATTAATATAATATCAACAATTGTAGAAAATATTATTAAAACATTTAAATAGCCTTAATGAAAGTTTAATATAATATTAATAGTACATTATTCCACACATTTATATCTTACTTATATATTAGTCTATCAATTAAAACATGTTAATTATGATTGACTATTGTTGACATGGTCAACTATGGTCAGCATGAGCATCATAGTCAATAATAGTCAACATGACTACCACGGTGAACCATGGTTACCAGGAACATTATTTCCCTATCAGTATGTGACCCAATGTCAATCATAGTGAATTATATTGAACTATGAGAATGACCATTGTTGACCATGGATGCCTATTGTGGATGGTCACGGTTAGCCATATTCAAATCATGGTTGAGCATCAACAACCACCATTTCAATGGTAACCATAATGAAATCATGGTCAACTATAGTGACACCATAGTCGAAATATGGTCAAGCACAGTGAAACCATATTCAAACCATGGTCAACTATAGTCAATCATGTTTAACTATGGTTGACAATACTCAAACCTTAGTCAAATAATGGTGAGTCATATGCAAACCATGTTCAATGATAGTCAGTCATGATCAACCATAGTCACCCATAATAAAACCATGGTCAATAATAGGCATACAATCGTTAACCATAATCATATGAAAGCCAACCATAATATGAAAATAAACCATGGTCAACCATCGTCAACCATGGTCAATCATGGTCAATCATGGTCAACCATGGTCCAATGTCACATTGTGACAAAGATTGTCTCATTATGAAAATCAACCATGGTCAAACATGGTCCAACATCGCATTGTGACAAAGATTGTGTCAATCTGAAAAATCAATCGTGCTCAACCTAGTCAACTATCGCATTGTGACAAACATTATGTCAATATGAAAATCAACCATGGTCAACCATATTTATTTTATCATTTATAATATTTATAATAAGGTTTATAACATTTGTCTTAGGGTTTATCATAATATTTTCTCAATATGAAAATCAATCATGGTCAATCATGGCCAATCATGGTCAACATTGGTCAAACATGATCAACCATGTTCAATTATGATCAATCATAGTTAACCATGGTAATCAATGGTCCAACGTCACATTGTGACAAATATTATATCAATATGAAAGCCAACCATGGTAAACCATGGTCCAACATCGAATCGTGACAAAGATTGTCTCAATATGAAAATTAACCATGGCCAACCATGGCCAATCATGTTCCAACGTCACATTTTGACAAAGATTGTGTCAATATGAAAATAAACCATAGTCAACTATGTTTTTTAGGGTTTATAATAATTATCTTTGGGTTTATATAATTTGGGTTAATAATATTAAACCCTTGGGTTAATAATATTGAACCCTTGGGTTAATAATATTAAACCATTATTCCCTTGGGTTTATAATATCAATCCCTTCGGTTTATTAATCTAAGGGTTCATATATAAATCTCTTGGGTTTATAATCATGGTCAACCATGGTCTAACATCATGTTGTGACAAAGAATGTCTCAATATGAAAATCAATCATGTTTAACTATCATCAACCATCATCAATCATGGTCAACCATGGTCCAACGTCACATTGTGAAAAATATTGTCTCACAATGAAAATCAACCATGGTCAACCATGGTCCACATTGCATTTTGACAAAGATTGTCTCAATATGAAAATCAACCATGGTCACATTGTGACAAATATTGTCTCATGGTTGAACATCACATTGTGACAACCATAGTCAACCATGGTCCAACGTCGCATTGTGACAAAGATTGTCTCAATACGAAAATCAACCATGGTCAACAATGGTTAGTCATGGTCAACCGTGGTCAACCATGGTCCAACATCACATTGTGAAAAAGTTTCTCTCAATATGAAAATCAATCATGGTAAACCATGGTCAACCATAGACCAACGTCACATTGTGACAAAGATTGTATCAATATGATAATCAACCATGGTCAACCATGTTTGTTTTAGAGTTTATAATATTTATCCTAGGGTTTATATACCTTGGTTTTACAATATTAATCCCTTAGGTTTAGTATTATTCCCTTAGGTTTTTAGTATTAATCAGTTGGGTTTATTGATGCCTTGGGTTTATAATATCAATCCCTTGGGTTTATTAGTCTAAGGGTTCATATTCCTAAAGGTATAATATTATTAATAAGGTTTATAATATTAATCCTAGGGTCTAATTTAAATCCCTTGGGTTTATAATCCATTGGATTTATAATATAGATTCCTTGGGTTTATTAATCCCTTGGGTTTACTAATCACATTGTGACAAATCTTGTCTCGATACGAAAATCAATCATGATCAACCATGCTCCAACATTGCATTATGACAAGGATTGTCTCATATGGAAATCAACCATGGTCAACCATGTTTATTTTAGGAATTATAATATTTATGTTTGGGCTTATATACCTTGGTTTTATAATATTAATCGCTTGGGTTTATAATATAAATCCCTTGGGTTTATTAATCTAAGGGTTCATATTCCTAGGGCATAATATTATTCATAGTGTTTATAATACTAATCCTAAGGTTTAATATAAATACCTTGGGTTGATAATCATGGTCAACCATGGTTCAATGTCACATTATGATAAATATTGTCTCAATATGAAAATCAACCATGGTCAACTATGGTCAACCATGGTCATATGTCACATTGTCACATAGATTATCACAATATGAAAATTAACCATGGTCAACCATGGTCCAACATCGCATTATTGTCTCAATATGAATATCGATCATGGCCAACCATGGTCCAATGTCACATTGTGACAAAGATTGTCTCAATATGAAAGTCAACCATGGTCAAACATGTTTATTTGACCATTTATAGTATTTATCATAGGATGTATATAGCTTGGTTTCTAATATTTATCTTAGGGTTTATCATAGGATATTCTCAATATAAAGATCAATCACAGTCAACCATGGTCAACAATGGTCAACAATGGTCAATCATAGTTAATCATGGTATACATTGGTCAAACATGGTCAACCATGGTCAAGGGTTTAATATTGTCTCTATATGAAAATCAACCATGGTCAACCATAGTCAATCATGGTCAACCATGGTCACATTATGGCAAAGATTGTCCCATTCTCCAATGTCACATTGTGACAAAGATTGTCTCATCGTCCAACGTCACATTGTGACAACCATGGTAAACCATGGTCAACCATGGTCCAATTTTACACTCTGACAAATATTGTCTCAATATGAAATTCAACCATGGTCAATCATGGCAAACTATGCTCAACCATGGTCCAATTTCACATTGTGACAAAGATGCTCTCAATATGAAAATCAACCATGTTCAACCATCGTCCAACGTCACATCATTACAAAGATTGTCTCAATATGAAAATCGAACATGGTCAACTGTATTTTTTTTAGGGTTTATAATATTTATCTTAGGGTTTACATAACTTCTGTTTAGAATTTTAATCCCTTAAGTTTAATATTTTTTTTGTAAATAAGATAGAATATATTACTAAAAAAGAGAGTAATTACATGAGTTGGGTTGTGTGGGAGAGAGAGCCCGACACAAAGACCAACTAAACTATCTATTCTATCTTCTGATTTTCTCCCTTTACAATGTGACTTTGCCAAAATTGGGTTCTGAAAACTATGATAGTTACAATGGTGAATATCCAGGAACCACTCAAGAACCCTTTTTACAACAGACTCAAAAAGAAGAAGTAAAGACTTAGTTGTTGCTACACAGACAAAGCCGAGGTTCTTTATTTCTGATACTGTGAGGTCTATTGTAGTCAAACAACCGCGGGGGAGAAGAGACAAAAGAGAAAAAGTAGAATTCATTCTGGATTGGTGGTGACAGGGTCATCATCCATGCTAATGGGAGTTTCTTAGGTACTCCCTTCCTGCGGTGCAGTAGCGTTCAGTCAGCTAGAGGAGGCTCTAACAATTTATTTCTTAATGCTTGGTGAAGCTTCAGCAGTCGAGTGGACATTCATCCTAGATTTCTTCTTGATGATGGTGTACTGTGGAGAGTCCCTCGTAATGGATGGGCAGTGGTGGAGCGCTTCAACATAGATCACGAACCTTTCTACGAGACTGTCTATTTTGGTTTCAAGTGCCTTGGAATGCCATAACAGCTAGAGAACAGAGGAAATACGAGGAGGCCAGAGAGTAGAGGGAATTATAGGAAGGAGATGGGTAAGGGGGGAATAAATAGAGGTGGGAGGACGTTAGGGAGCATGGAGTGAAGGGGATGGGATGGAAGGGGAAGCGTGGAAAGTACCTGGGTAAGGAGGTGGAGAAGGAGCCTTATAGAGCTGATGGGACATGAAGGTGGCAAGAGTGTCTAGTATAGATGTCAATCTAAGGATGGGTCTAGGCATGTGCACCACAAAACTATCCTTCTCCCAATGCTTAGAATCATCCATGTTGTGACGCAGGGTACATGAACAGTTATTATTTGGTAGTCTAGTTGTCCTTGACATTAATGGTTGTGCAGTGCTGATGGAGATCCTTGTCATCGAGGTCATGCCATGACTAGGAGTTCAGTCGAAGGGTCCCTACCGTCCCCTCATTGGCTAACCTATCCGCAAGCTTGCTTCCATTTCTTCTGATGGCCTGGAAGTGTACACCTTCCATGTTGTTGATTTTGTGTTTGATTCTATGCATAATTTTGTTTAGGCACTAGTTATTGGAGACTCTGGCTACCTCAATTCCCTGTTGAAGTTGTTTATAGATCTGAGTGGCCAAAGTGGAGTCCCCTTCAATGATCAGTGGGCTGAGCTCTAGTCTCCTCGCGATGGAGATGCCATGTTCTACATCATGTAGTTCAGCAGCGTTGTTAGTAGCTGAACCAATGTTACCCTTGTAAACCCATAAAATTTCACCTTTTGCGTTCCTGAAGACACCTCCAAAACCAGCCAAGGTTGGGTTTCCTTTTGTCGCTCCATTGTAGTTGAGCATAGTAGAGCCCAATCCAGTGGCCTCCAAGTGTACTCCTATTTATTATTCTTGGATGAGGAAGGGACGACAGGGACGCTAATCTAGAGGAGGTCCAGCATTGACAAAATTCTCACATCAAAGTTGCTGAGAGGGCCATTGGTAATTTGAAATGGGGATGAATCCACAGTCTCCTGAATGGCACTCTTGATCTTAGATAATGTGATTTCCTCATGAGTTGAGATGCCTCAAAAAATTCTAGCATTGCGTTCCTTCCATGTAGCCCAATATACCAAACCTAGGATTATGTTCCATGCTCGATTAAACAAAGGATGGGAGGAGAAGGAAGTTCTCCAGTTTGATATGGTGATCAATATGGATGAGGGATCCTGATCCAAACTATTGAAGACTGGGGAAACCCAATCCCAAAGTTTGGACACATAAAGGCATTCATTCAGGAGATGGTTTTAAGTTTCTTCCTCTTGCGGACAGAGTTGGCATATGGAGGGACCCATAAATCCTTTTTTTCTTAGATTATCCCAGGTTAGAATCTTCCTATGCAGGACAAGCCATAGGAAAATAGAAATTTTTGGCCAATGTTTTTTGTCCCAGATAGATCTCCATTTAGGGTCAGGTTGAATTTGATCATGCTCTACAATATATCTGTATGCTTCTTTTAAATTGAAATGACCAACAATGTTTTTTCCCCATCTGATTTTGTCCTCTGAGGTGTCATGAAGAATTTGTCTTTTTTGAAGTTCAGTTGAGAGAACAGACCATACCTAGAGATTGATGTGGGGAGCCCAATCCTCTTGATCCAACCATTCTCTCCAACTATCCCCAACTGTGCTTGGTTTCCAATAATGGCAGACTCTGGTTCTGCCTCTGTTTTTCATTTCGGTCTTGATTTGTTGATATTGATCTTGATCAAGTTCAGACCTTTGTTGCCAGGCATCTTCCCAGAAGAGTGCCTTGTCTCCATTTCCAATCTCCCAGAAACTATGTTTTTGGATGATGGCCCTATTCTCCCACGCTTGGTTCCAGATAACCGAACCTTTGATGCTACCATTAAGCCTTATGATTTTCTCCTGCGAGAGGGTAGGAGTGTACTTAGCCTTCCATAGGGTTCCCCAAGGGGAGTTGGGGTTTGCAATCCATCTCCATAGAGTTTTTGCTCCCAGAGCCTTCCCTAGGAGGTCAGTATCCCTAAGACCAAGGCCATCGTATTTTTTAGGCCTACATATTTTTCCCGAGGCAACAAGAGCCCATTTCTGCTTTCTCTTAGTGCCTCTCCACAAGAAGTTCCTTTGCATGTTTCTGATCTTGTTGGAGATCACTTTTGGGGCTACCAGAGTCGAGTAAAGGTAGAGTGGGATCATATGTAAGACATATTTCACAAGGAATAGTCAGCTATATTGAGTGATCTAAAGGTCCAATTGGCTAACCTTTTCTCTAGTTTGTTGATCAAAGCTTCCCAAGTAGCCTGGGCTAGTGGCCTGTCTATCAAGGGGATGCCTAGATAATTGGAGGGGAGAGAGCTGATGGAGAAATCAAGGAGTCTAGAAACATTCCTGTAGATAGGAAAAGGGGTGTAAGAAAAGCTTACATTTCTTAGGATTGATGGAGGTACCAGAGGCAACAGAAAATTCAGATAGAATGATCTTGAAAGAGGAAGCTTCTCTGACTGTCGGGAGCCCCATGAGTAGGGTGTCATCCACGAATTGTTGGTGTGTGGAGGGAGGAGCAGAGGCATGAGGCTAAAGACCAGATAGCTTGTTGGCTTGCAAGGTAGCAGAAATAGAGCGGCTAAGCCCTTCAACCATGATGACAAAGAGAAAAGGAGAGATAGGGTCCCCCTGCCTAATTCCTCTAGAGGGATGGAAGGGTGGTATGGGGGAGCCATTCAAGAGGATGGAGAAGAACGCACCAGACACCATTGCCATGATCCATTTGATACTCTCCTTGTGAAATCCAAAAGCAGCCAGAACTTGTCTCATATACTCCCAACTTATCTTGTCGAAGGCTTTAGACATGTCTAATTGAATCATCATGCCTGGTTTCTTTTGCGCGTTGAGAGAGTGGATAAGTTCATGAGAGAGGATGATGTTGTCCATAATTTTCCTGCCTTCCACATATCCTGATTGATGATGAGAGATAAGGAGAGGCAAGATAGATTTCAGACGATTGGCTAGGACTTTGGAGATAATTTTATAAATGACATTGCAGAGGGAAATGGGCCGAAACTTGTCCGGGGAGTCAGCTGAGTTGCCCTTGGGAATCAAAGTGAGGAATGTGGAGTTGAGAGCTTTTAGGATAGACTTTTGAATGCAGGATTCTTCAACAAGGGCATGGACCTCATTTTTAAGGATAGGCCAGCATGCTTTATAGAAATCTATGGTAAAGTCATCCGGACCAGGGGCTTTACCATTGGGCATACCCATGACAACATCCTCCACTTCTTGGAGGGAGACTTTTCTTAAGAGCATTTTATTATGCTCTTCTGTAAGGATCTTGGGAATGTGTTTGGTGATTTTTTTGATATCTTGATCCTGGTCATTCCTTGGCTCCTTGAGAAGAGAGCTGAAGTAATGAGTGAGCTCTGCTTCCATCTCCTCTAAAGAGTGAATGATTTGCCCCTCTCGATTCTTCAGAGCCAGAATTTTGTTGTTCCTTCTGTGTTATATCATAGATTTGTGGAAAACATAGTGTTCTTTTCCCCACATTTCAACCAGTTGATTCTGGATTTTTGTTGCCATAACTTCTCTTCCTGGGTAGCCCTTTCCTCCCAGCTTTGTTGTAGTTTTTGTTCCTCTTTCTTGTTGTTGTCTATGTACCCCTCTTCAATGATGTTTTGTTGGAGAAGCTCCAACTTGAGCTCTAGTTTTTTTTTTGCCGTAATGATATTTCTAAATGATTCCTTGTTCCACTTTTTGATTTCTTCTTTGAGATATTTTAGTTTTTATTGGAAGGAGTACATTTTTTTGCTGGATCTGGTGGTAGGGTTGGTCCTATAGGTTTTAACCCCATACAGAAATTACCTGCATACAAATTCTAAAACACAAAAATAAACAATGCGAGAGCATAACACATAAAACACATATACACAAAGATTTTCCCCTGGATCCCAAAACCAGGACTACTAGCTTGATTTTTTCATTATGTTCATTTCAATGTTACAATACATATTTATACATGCCAAAGCATCCAATAACATGGAACGAAAACCATCGCATCCAAAACCATGGACCGAAAACCATCGCGTCCGAAACCATGTGCGGAAATCATGCACAAAACCGTAGGTAGGTCCGCCCAACCTAACATAGGGTCCAAAACCAAAATTTTCTGGGGCGCTACCTTGGACCCCATAGAGTGGGGTTACCTGCACACCTCAAACCCCCTATGGCTCCCCTTGCGACACAATCGGCGCAACGAGGGGGGGCTCCTCCTCCCTTCTAACCCCCTGGTTGACTACATGGGCTAGTTGTGGAAATAATATAACACAACCCAACATTCTCCCACTTGTTGTTTTCTTTCCACATGGGGCAACAACAAAGCTTAGTCATTTATCCAGCCCTGCAATGCCCATTGTTTCTTTACACCAAGAGAACTTCTTAGAGCTCATAGATTTTGTCAACGCATCTGCAATATTCTTCAAAGTGTCAATCTTTACCAGCAACGCCTTTTTGTCTTCTATCATATCCCTCACAAAGTGATACAGAACATCAATGTGCTTTGTCTTTGAATGGTAAGTAGGGTTCTTTGCCAAGAAAATTGCACTTTGGCTGTCACAGTCTATCCTTATAGCTCCCTGTACTAACCCCATACTTAAACACAATCTCTGCAAGCAAACTGCTTCCTTGCTTGCATGAGTGGCTGCCATGTATTCTGCCTCTGTAGTTGATAGTGCCACTACAGATTGTTTCTTACTCATCCAACTAACTGCACTTTCAAATGGGTTAAACACATACCCACTTGTAGACCTTCTCTGATCCAAATCTCCAACCCAGTCACCATCAACAAAGCCACGGATATCCAAAACTCTATCCAATCCTAGACTTCCTTGCTAGCACAAACCATAATCACTAGTGCCACACAAATAACTGAAAACTTGATTCACTGTTGTCCAATGCTCCTTCCCTGGTTTTCACATAAACCTGCTCAATACTCCCACTACATGTGCAATGTCTGGTCTAGTACAAACCATTACATACATCAAGCTACCAACTGCACTTGCATATGGAACACGGGACATATCCTATTCCTCTTCTTTTGTCTTGAGACATTGTTCAACAGATAACTTTACACCTACAGGAATAGTAACCTTCACCGGTTTACTGTCCTACATATTAATCCTCTGCAATATTGTCTCGACATACTTCCTATGGTTTAACCAAAGCTTCCTCTTTGCCCATTCTCTTTCAATTTCCATGCCCAAAATATATTTTGCAGCACCAAGATCTTTCATGTCGAATTTGGAGGACAATTGGGTCTTCAAATCCTGGATAATTTATTTGTCATTTCCAACCAGCAACATATCATCCACATATAAGACCAGATATATAACACGGTCACCAATTAATTTAAAATATACACAGTGATCTGATTTTCTTATGGTGAAGCCAAGTTCCCATATAAATGTATCAAATTTATGATACCACATCCTTGGTGGTTGTTTTAACCCATACAGAGACTTCTTTAACTTGCATACCAATTCTTTCTTACCCTTCACCACAAAGCCTTCAGGTTGCTTCATGTAGATCTCCTCTTCTAGATCCCCATGAATAAATGTTGTCTTCACATCCATCTGTTCTACCTCAAAATCAAAACCAGCAACAACAGATAAAAGTAATCTAATAGAATTTACCTTGGCAATAGGAGAAAAATATCACCAAAATCAATTCCCGGCACCTGGGAATAACCTTTTGCTACCAACTGAGCTTTGTATTTCTCCACCTTTCCTTCTACATTTGTCTTCTTCTTGAACACCCATTTGCTGCCAATGGGTTTCCTTCCAGCCATCAACTCCACCAAATCCCAAGCCTCAATTTTGTGCAAAGATTCCATTTCATCAACCATGGCCTCTTTCCAGAGTTTTCCATCCTCTGAATCTACTGCTTCCTTCACAGTTTTGGGATCATCATCAGTAATAGATAAAGAAAAATTTGAACTGAAAGCAGATGGACTATACCTTTCTGGCTGCCTTCTTTCTCGAACTGATCTTCTCACACCTGGAGTTTGTGGCTCTTCATCTTCTGATTCCTCCTCTGCTGTAAAGTCTGATTCTTCTTCCTTTAGCTCAAACTCTATCTTCTTAGGTTCCTTTGGTTGGAATTCCTGTTTAATAAATCATATTTTATCTCAAATATGATTTTTTGATATATATTTGTATTGTGTTCCCTTGAATGTTCCTTGTAGGTTTCCAACCATTTCCTCTAATATAATCCTTGGAATGATAAAGAGCTTCAATCTTTTAAATTTGTTTTTAAAGACTTCTCACTTTACGGGGCAATCTGTTACATGTCAATTTGTTGCGATGACATTTGATCAGTTTATGGATATTTTTACCATCCATGAACATGTTTGAACCAACTCACTTAGAAGTCAAACAACCCAAAATAAGTTGAAGTACATGAGAAATTTGAGTCAAATAGCTGTCACACCTTGTTAAGTTCCACCTAAGCCATTTTCTCTAGAGTTTCTCATGCATGTGCTGAAATTGACTCTGAGAATAGTGCATAGTTGCACTCTATCTACCACTATAAATCTTCGCAGGTGAATTTTAGAAAGTAAAAATAAAAAGTACATTCTAGAAACATAGTTGGTCGAATATTTCCCAACTGAAAGCTTTCAAGTGATGACTATTCAAACTGTAACACTCAGAAGATGCATCTCCATCCCTTTTCTCATGGTAACCCAATCCCTCAATAAAGGAGTCTCATCCTACTCTTATGGATCTGAAACTTCCTCCTCTTGGCCTATAAAATGACTAGAGGGTAGAGGGATTGAGGAGGTCAAAATTGAGAGAAAACAAACTTATGTTCTTGGTTTGAGATTGGAAATCTTGTCATCTAAGGAGGAGATTGAAGGCATTTGGGAGTGACCTCACGACATCAAGGTGAAGGTTGTAAGGCTCCTCTTATTTTTTGATTAATACAAATGAAGACTTTCTCCCATTGATTATGTCTTATGTGAATGATGAATGGTTTACAATTGTTTATAATGTTTATTAAGGCAAATTAAATCACTAATTTCCTTGATCATTAGTCTAAGTCGTTTGAATTATTATATCACATGTGGTTTTGATCCTTTTATCATCTATGTTTGTAGGTCTTATCAATCATTGAAGAGTTGCATCAAGTCACATTAAGGGATCTTCATTAGGCTTTTTGTGAAATAGGTAAGAGGCTCATCCAATGGCTATATTTCTTATAATTCGAACAAGTTCAACTTAGGGAAAGAGTCAGTTCAATTGTCATGATTGTTTCTAGTTTCCATTTAGGATTTAGGGAGATCACTCTTGTCTGCAAGAGGGATTGTTCGATGTAACAAGTGAAACATTGTTGTAACCCTGAAATAACCTTAAATCACCATGAAATGTTTGCATAAGGATACACCAAAATGGGGACTGAACATATGCTTTTAGAATATAAATTCTGAGCAGAGATATAGCATGAGAAATGGGGCCAATATTTGGTGTCTGTGGTAGTCGCAGGGGAAGCCTTTGAAGGATGAAAATTAGGCTCAATGATAGCCATAGAGGAGGCCTCAGGAGGGAAAAAATTGGTCTCAAGAACAAGATTATAAGGTGCCGCAGAAAAGACCTTAAATTAGCCCAAAATTTATGAGTTTTGAATTAGGTTCATTAAGTAGAACTTAACAACAAAGAAACTTGTAAGATCTCTTTCCCTTTAACCATGGTCACAATTCTTCATATCACAAAATTATTCAAACATTGACCTTGAATTTACTCCACCAAATAAAAAATAAATGCCACAAAATTCTCCATAGATATGCTTGCCAGCTAAGATCCCACAAATTGATTTTCATTTCTGCTCCACTATTAGGATATAAATAGTGGTTGAAAAGGGGCCTTATGTTGGAACTGACATACATAATAATAATCAACTTTTGAAAATACATGGCCACATTGAAGCCAACTAAAGAAGATAAATTTGACTAATTAAAGGTGGTTTCTAGGCTCCATAAAAATTTCATTTTTGATCCCTTATAATAGCTCTTTTTAAGGCCAATTTAGACACTTGAATTTAGATCTCTTAAATTATAAATTTTATCCTTCCTTCTAGGGAAGCAATGAATAATAGGGTCATAATACCTTTGGGTCAAATCTATTGGTGCTAGACCCATCTTTGAGGCACCAACTTCTAAAATTAATATCTCTTAAAGTAGGAGAACTCACAAAATGTTCCACCTATCAAACAAAATGGTATGAAAAGGGATATCACTCTAGGAGTTCGATGTAACCAATTTTGCTTAAATGTGCACGTTAGTTGTCAAAAAAATATTGTCTCATTACCCTTTGATATCAATGAAAAATCATTCCAATAATTTGATGACCTTAATTATAAGTATTTGGGTCAATTATCCAAATAAAGAATGGTTGAAGGGTTCCAAATATCCTATACATAGATGGAGTTTTCCAGGGATACATACTTGGCAAACATCTTGAAGAGGAGTTTAAGACATGTAAGGATAGGAGAGACACCTCACTACTTGAGAAAGTGAACATTAACATTATAGTTCCTTTTCATCATCAATTCATAAGAAATTCAAGCTAAGTGTTGACATTCGTTGATGATTTGTTGGGATATATATTGGTTTATGAGTCTTTAGTTGAAATTATATGAGGATCTCAATAAATTCAAGCAACTTGTAGAAAATTAGACAAGGAAGAGGATTAAATTCCTTAGGACTAATAATGAGTTTAAATATTTTAACAAGGATGTAAAAAATATTTGTTTAGAATTAAGCATAAAGTTGCAATATAGGTCCATACACTTTACAACAAAATGTATTTGTAGAGAGGAAAAACAAAACAATAAAAGAGATGGTGAATTTTAAAGTTCATGCTAGATCATTACCTCTCAAGCTATACGTTGAAGCCATTAAGTTTGATTCTTATATTTAGAATAGGATTCCTCATAAATCAATAAAGGTGATCACTTCTTTTGAGGCATTGATAGGGGAGAAATGGAATGTTACTCATTTCAAAGATTTTGGTTCCTGTGCATGGACATGGATTTCATCTAATAAGAGGAAGGCTAATGAGACTCAGAGTAGGGAGTGCATCTTTATGGGATATCTAGAATGAGTTAATAGATATTTTTTATTATATACCTCATTATATATTTTATTCATCCAAAGGAGTGTCATATTCGAAGAAGGTCCCTTATAGGAACTTCCATAGCATCCTACTTCATCCTCTCCACTTATATTTTTATTAGCACCTAGTGATTCTTCTTTAGATCACTTGAATAACTATATTTAGGGTTCTGATATATCCTAGAAGAAATAATTTCCAGCTCTGTATCAGAGCTCTTGATGGG
Source organism: Pinus tabuliformis (assembly GCA_031772625.1). NCBI lineage: Eukaryota > Viridiplantae > Streptophyta > Pinopsida > Pinales > Pinaceae > Pinus > Pinus tabuliformis. Next base: position 521,081,119 of record CM062820.1, on the reverse strand, counting down.
TAAAACAAACACTTCAAATAACAAGTGATTTAGTAGGTGATCCTATTGATTCTTGGAGAACTAGGACATAGTTTGTGGAGCCTCTGCAATCTCTAACTATCATGGAGCATGCATATCCTATATATGTTAGTTGAATCTTGGATCACACCCCCATAAATATGCATAGGATAAATGGAATCCCTCTTGGAAATTAGCTTTGATTGAGGAGTCAAATTCCTCGATAGATCATAACACTTGGAAATTTCCACCTATTCCTCCTAATAAGAAACGTGTTAGATGCAAGTGGGTTTACATATCTAAAATTCTAGCAAAAAAATGATTCCCATAATCTAGTATAGGACATATTCATGATGGGGTTAATCAACAACACCATCCTTCTCCATAGAAATTGTGTACTTGACATTCTATGCCTTATATTTTTGAGGGGAGATTTTCTTCCCACTAGGTTTTCCCTTTTTACCTCAATCTTCTCATACTGCATATTGCATATTTGTTGTACATGAGTACCTAACATGGCTGAGGATTGTTAGGACTCATTCACTAGCATACTCATCGATTGTACTTCAGGGGGATGTTGAGGTACATTTTACTCAGTAGTTCATTAGGACCTCATCAGGACCTACACTCTGGCCATCACTAGACCCTCTTCCACACATTATTAGGGGAACATATGAGCACTTTAGATTCATTACTATACATTCCCTATCATTTGGAATTTTTCTATTGTTAGGGTTTTCTATTTTTAGTAGGTGTTTCCACCTAGGATGACATGTAGGAATACACAATTATTTTTGCTCCATAAATTTGTACTACCTCGTGCATAGGGATTTTTAGAGTGAGTACACATTTTCTCCTTATTTTATAGCAATTAACCACCACTTTTCTCTTTCCTCTTCTTGTTAAGTTGACTTTTAATCTTAATTTTGGAGTTTAATTGAGTTTAATAGGTTACTTTTTGTATATGAGAGTTTTTTTCTGGAGATATTGTATATGAGAGTTATTAATTAGTTCTAACTAATTTCTAACTCCACTTACTTCTAGTTCACTCCATTTTAGGATATTTTGCTAATTTTAGGCCAGTCACTCTAATCTTTGCCTCTTGAAGAGTCTATATATTGTATTCATGTTCAAGATATCATCGTTATCAATTATTCAACTAGTGTGCTTTGAAGAATTCAAATTTTCTCTTTGGTTACTTAGCCAATTTTCTAATCATTAATCTCTATCCTCTCTTATTTTGCAAGGAGCTAGTTTAGTATATTTTTCTCTATCCTCTCTTGTTTTGCAAAGAGTTAGTTCAATATTTTCTCAAATCAAGATTTTGTACCTATGATCAAAATTCTACAAAATTATCTTGTGATATATAACCCGTTTTAGATGTAGATGGACTAACTAGAGCTACATTTAGTTATTAATGCTAAATGGAAACTACATTTAGTTATTAGTGCTTGGCAAAATGTTGTAATTAAAATAAAAATCATTTCAACAATTAAAAGTTATAATAAAAACGTTAATATACTTTTATAAATCATATACTCTCCTAGTTAAAAAAAAAAATCTTTTATAAACATATTACTGAACCACCCCACTTATTAATCATAAATTTATAATTCAAAATAAAATTAAAAAAAATTAACATAAAAATCTTAAATATCTTCAAAGTACATGTAAGACAAATAAAACATAAAAAATATTCCCAACTAAAGTTTACTTTAATATTAATTCTTAATATATAAATTCCATAATAAGATATATGATTATTTTGTCAAAAACAATTTTTTGTCTTAATCGTTTCAGGTTTCAAAGTAGAGTTTGATTTCAATCAAATAAAGTCTGATCATGTTTTCTTTTGGAACATTAATAGATACCATGATGTGCTCCTCTATGCAAAAAATTCGATTTATTCCCTTTTCAGAACCCCTACGTAGCCTTTTTTTAATTAAGGATGACCCAAAAATAGCGTTAATATCTTAAACATAGAAAAAGTAGACAGTGTCAATAATAAATTAGGATAGGGTCTCATATTCTTGAAGATCATCATGCATGCATTGAACGAAATCCTCCATTGTCTCTCCAAGAATATATAGGCATTGGAATCCTGCAGCCATCCTGCTTCCGTGCACAACTTGATATAGGCATTGGAATCCTGGCTAGAAATGCCTGCTGCCGTGCACAACTTGATATAGGCATTAGAATCCATTATTTCCATCTTCTCATTATCAAAGTTGACCCACTGGCTGCCGCTCTTAATTAGAGCAACATAATACCCACAATTCACCCTGCGCCCCACATGCACCACAACAGCAAATAAACAGTACAGTAGATTTAACAATAATTGGTATTTGATAATTATTCCAGATAGTCTCGGTGCAGGAAGCAGGGTTGATTTAACAATAATTAGTATTTCATAATTATTCGAGATAGTCTCAGTGCATGTCTCTTTGTGCTAAAATAAGGTGTAGGTATTTCATAATTATTCCAGACAGTCTCAGTGCATGTCTCTTTGCATGTTTCCATGTGGTGGATGCTAAAATGAGGTGTAGGTAGAAGGGTTGCTTTAAAAATAATTTGTATTTGATAATTATGCCAAAGAGCCTCGGTACATGTCTCTTTACATGTGTTCCATGTGGTGGATGGAAAAATAAAAATTTTAAATAATGAATAATGTGCGGAAAACCCTACATAACTGCAAGTGGATGGTTATGTGAGACAGCCTCAATGCATGTTCCTTTGCGTGTTTCCATATGGTGGATGTTGAAATATAAAATTAGTTTAAAATTATGATATGTGTTGAAAAAATACTATTAAATGTAAGTGCCATTCCCATTTACATGGGAGGGTGAAATAATGTTGTAATGTTATAAGTATATGAATACTATTGATTTGAAAATCAATTTGTTGATATATTGTGCATGGAGCAAAATAAAAGGTGTGATTTTATGATGTAGCAAGAGAATTAACATATAAGAACCATTGCATTGTTGGAAGTAATTTTGAAAACTAAGGTTATTAATATTACTTACTTCCCCATCGTTAACAAATATATTTATTTCTTTTATTTTGTTTATTAAAAAACTTGTAAATGATAGGTTTTTTAATCTGAAATTTTTTATTGGTTATGTTGTATTTTTTTCTCATTCTTATTCATAGTTGATATGTTCATAGTAATGACGCTAAGTAATATATTTTAAATGTTTTTTTATAGTAATTTGTTTCTTTATTTTTATCATTGAGGGTTATCTTAATTGATGGAGTCTTTGCCATTAAATCACTTTTGTCTATTCCATGGATCTCCTTGGTACAATACAAATATTTCGTGGACGTAGCAGTCAACCATACTCGGACTCCGTGAACCACATAAAAAAATAAGAAAAACAAAAAAAAAAAACACATTTCTTTACTTCTAAATGATGACACCATTTTCCTTCCAATATTGTTTCATTTGATGGAACACATTTCTTTACTTCTAAATTATGTCACCATTTTCCTTCCAATATTGTTTCATTTGATGGGTGAGGTCAAGCATCTTGCACCCATATCTTGGATGACCAATGCATTTCACACTAACACTTTCATGATGGAGATTTTAAATTCCCTCTTGGTACAATACTTAATATTTCATTCATATTGGGATTGATCACTATACTAGAATGTAACTCCATTATTAGGAAACTTAGATTGAGAATGAGTAATGCAAGTTGGTTGGGCCATGGAAATTACATACTATTAACTAGGAAAACCTAAAGAAGTAGGCAAGTTGGTAAGTTTCATTTATGCAAATTAGTCTCACTAGTCCCTCGACTTCACCTAATAAATATAACTACTCACCATTAGCCAATTGTAACAAGATATGTGAACATAATTACACCTATAGCATGGATCAATTTGGTTCTTGAAGTTTCGGTAGGATCATAAGTGGAGAAATAACAATTGACAAGGTGTACACCGTTTGGGGTCATATTATAATAGGGAAGCCACTAGGCCTAAGAGAACCTAGGATGCTTACTACTCAACTTTACCCATCTTATGTTGGGAAAGATAGAGTGCTACACGGATCATCAATTTACATCTCAATGTCCATTGCTCACAAAACTAGGTACATTTCTTTGACAATGCAATACATATTGGAATTATAGGTCATGGGAGGATAGTAGGTAGGTTGGCATAATACATTTCTCTTAGTTTCATCCACTAAAACCTTCCATGAAGTTCCCCAATCATAGAAGTAGGGAAGGTACTTCCTTAGGCTGCCAAAATATGTGGCATGGGAGGTCATGGAGAAATTGATCAATCAATATGTACCTATCACCAATTGGAATAATTTGTATATAACATACTTTTTTCAATCCACCTTTGTAGTAGTAATGCTAAGACATATGTACCATGGAATTTATCCTAATACCTCCAACTCCATTTGTGGGAGAAATTAAAATTTAAAAGATCTATTGTGCTCTATGTCTTCAATTATTACAATCTAATTTTCACATAGATTTGCAAATTTTCAACCGTTTTGTTTCATTTATTTGTGGAAATGTTGAAATGATTTTAACAATTTCTAAGGAACATATTAGTTCATATATATCCAAATATCATGCTTATACTTAAGTAGTATAAGCAACACCTATAAGAACAAGTAATATGGAATGCTAACAAAATCCTTATGATATTTTTGAGTGGGAAGGAATTATTTTTTCCTAAGAAAAGGTAATAGTTTATTCATCAATGGTAGTGGAAAAGATGATAGTTATTCATTATTCTATTGATCTTAAACCAATGAATGTATCGATTGACCTAGACGTAGCTAATTAGAGAACTGGCGTTATGGATTTACAACATCTGAGCAAAAAAAGGATGGAAGCAACACCTTAACTAGTAGAAATAGGGGAAACCACCTACCTTTAGGTAATAAGAAGTCTAAGAAGTCTACAACACTGAGTGATGTATCATAATGTAGTGGATTCTTTCCTCTTCGATGAAGAAATTAAATATTGAGTTTGAAATCAAATGGATTTGAACATAACTAGAACTACATCTTACTTTGCCTAACTAATGATTTATTCACCACCTTTATATGCCCACTCATTTGATGCCTTTACTCCCATGCTCACTACAAGTGATTCCTTCACTTAGTCAACTATCTCCAGTTCTAATCTAATTACATATTTGTAGAATTGGATAAGTGGGGCAAGCTTATCATCTTAAGTCAATAGAACTAGATTTATAACAGCATGAGGTAGTGATGGTATTGAACTTGGTACTTCTTTCATTGGGTTGAAATTGATGAAACAAATTTATTGGGGTACATTACACTTAGTACTTCATGACAACCTCAATGGGACATACAATATTGCAATTGTTATACCTTCTTCCATACATTATTAGTTGAACATATGTCCACTTTTCATTCATTACTAAACATTACCTATCATTTAGCAACTTTTCTATTTTTAAAAGGCCTATTTGTAATAAGCTTTCCACCTAGGATAACATATGGCTTTGACTAAACACTAGTTGGAAGATGATAAAGTTATTCTCACCCCATAAATTCATATTACTTCATGCACAAGTCGTTATTTTTTTTGAGAGATGATAAGGTTATTCTCACCCCATAAATTCATATTACTTCATGCACAGGTTGTTATTTTTTTTTGCATGTAAAAGTTATTAATTAGTTCTCTCTTCTGTCTTATTTTGTAAATAGCTAATTTAAACAGTTATGCTGCGGTAGAAGGTAGAAGTTAGGTAGTTCGTTACCGTAACAACCCACTCGGACGTAGTACACTGTGTTCAATCCATTTTTTAAGAGGCTGTGTTCGAGGATTGTGCTCTGGCTGTCGATGCTATGGCAGAAGTTAGGGTATTTCGTTACCGTAACGACCCACTCGAATTTTCTTTGTAAGCCCACTGAAGCTTTTCATTGTACGTTGTGTTCAATCCGTTCTTTAAGAGGCCGCGTTCGAGTATCTGGCTATACACCGATCCTGTCATTGGGGTTGTGCGACAGGAAGGTGAATTGCAGAGTGGAAGTGAGTAATCCGTCGCTCACATTTAGCTCGCTGACCATAGCGTTCTGCACGTAGAACCATGGCTTGTGCTGACATGAACAACACGATGAAGAGCAACGCCAACAGAACCTACAGAAATCTCCTGAAGGGAAAATCTTCCCACCAGTGGCTATGGCTGCCGCAATGAAACATCCCTTGGCGGAGATGGTTGGTTTTTTTCTGCTCGGTCACCGATGCAAAATTCTGACAACAAATCACCGGAAAAGCCGCAAATTAGCACTGTGTGGCCACCGCTAGAATGAGACATCCCTTGGCAGAGGTGGCTGGACATTTTTTGCTTGGCGACCGATGCAAAATTCTGACAACAAATCACCGTAAAAGCCCCCAAATTAGCACTGTGTGGCCACTGCCGCAATGAAACATCCGGAAAAACCCCAAATTAGCACTGTGTGGCCACTGCCGCAATGAAACATCCGGAAAAACCCCAAATTAGCACTGTGTGGCCATTGCCACAATGAGACATCCCTTGGCGGACATGGCTGGTTTTTTTGTGCTCGATCGAATTAAGGGTTATTCAAATTTTTGTTACCAGTTCAGCTGAATTTGGTAATTATAGACCATGGTTACAAAACAGATAAATTTGTGAACAGCTATTAAAAAACCCTTGGGAAACGCTGTTTGATTGGAACGTGCGACTTCAAAATTTGGAAATCCTCTATTACATTGCGCATTTACTCTTAAATTTTAAATATTTTTATGTTATTATAATAATTTAAACTAATAGTTTATTATAATTATGTTGCATTTATTTGTTATTCTATCTTTACATTTATTTATTCCCATTCCTTTATAGGATTGCAACATGTATGAGAAACTTGTACTTAATTTTTCACTTATTATGTAACTGCAAGGATATAAAAGAAAATGTATCAAATTTTTAGTGGTGATAAACTTAATTTTTCACTTATTATATAGCTTGCAAGGATATAAAAAAAATATCGAATTTTTAGCGGTGATGAAGTCTATAGATTTACAATACCACCCATACCACTTGAATTTATATGTGCCCACCAATTTTCTCAATGCATGCATTTGCAATATTTTGTAACATGTTAATATATTTTAGTATTACTTTTCTATCTCCTATCACATTCTAACAAAATACTAGGACATAATTATATGTTTTTTTTTCACATGACAAGTTGGGTTTTTAGCACGATAAAAGACATGACAAGTTGGGTTCTTAGCAAGATAAAAGACTATTAGTATTGAATTTTTTAAAAGACTAATAATACATTTAAATTCTATCATTTTTTCATTAAAGTTCAATGCTCATGTTTATAGTTAGTATTGAATTGTACTCATTACTAAAGTAATGTTAAATTTAGTATAGACCCTGATATACATAAAAAGAAATAATCTTGTCTCTAGTACTTTTAATTCCAGAGAAATAAATGTTCATTATAAATTTTATAATAACTAATGAGAGGAAGAAGTATAGAAATAGATATAGTTGTAATAATAAATCACATGAAACATATAATTATTGGATAAATATTTTATGAGAAAAGAAAAACGTAGTATAGAAATAGATATAGTTGTAAGAATAAACAACATGAAATAAATAATGGTTTACATGTATAATTTAGAATTTAGAATTTATACTTTTATATTATTATGTTGTGTTGTTCTTTCTCACTTTACATTCTCAAATTTATGTTTAGTGTAAATTTTAATTTTATATTCTATTTCACATTTTCAATATTTTTTGTTTAATAAAGATATATTTCACAATTATATTTGCAAATTACTATTAAAAAAATATAAGCATTTACAATTAATTTTCTTAATTAATTTTATTTCTCATTTTACTTTTGAATAATTTTAAATTTAATAAAAATGAATTTTAGAGTTACATTTCAATATTTACTATTTAACAAAATATAAAAACTATTAATGAGAGGAAAAAGTATAGAAATAGATATAGTTGTAATAATAAACCACATGAAACATATAATTATTGGATAAATATTTTATGAGAAAAGAAAAATGTCCTATAGAAATAGATATAGTTAAATATTCCATAAGGAAAACCACATTTAATATAGAAATAGATATAGTTGTAATAATAAACCATATGAAATATATAACTATTGGATAAATATTCCATAAGGAAAATCACATTTAATTTATCATGCTGCAAGAAGTCCCCTCCCATGCACTCCCTCCCATGCCACGTGTACCTTCATATGCCATTGATTTAAGTGTTAGACCATTGATTCAAGTATGTATGCCATTGATTTAAGTGTTAGACCATTGATTCAAGTATGTATGCCATTGATTTAAGTGTTAGACCATTGATTCAAGAACTCCCTTCCCATGCCACATGTACCTTCATATGCCATTGGTTTAAGTCTTAGACCATTGATTCAAGTGTGCATGCCATTGATTTAAGTGTTAGACCAATGATTCAAGAACTCCCCTCCCATGCCACGTGTACCTTCATATGCCATTGGTTTAAGTCTTAGACCATTGATTCAAGTGTGTATGCGATTGATTTAAGTGTTAGACAATTGAAAGTGTTACACGATTGAAATAACTTGGGCCATTGAATTGAATCCAATTTAACATTTGTTGCATATCCATTTTTAATTTTAAGACACACTTCATATTTTAAAATTTGTATGTTTAATAAAGAAAATTAATGTAATATTTCAAAAGTTAATTTGTTTTATATTGTTGCATAACCATTTTTAATTTTAAGACTCACTTCATATTTTAAGATTTGTATGTTTAATAAAGAAAATTAATATAATTTTCCTGAGAAATACAACCAAAGTCAATTGAAACTTTAAAGTGGTTCACTTTAAAGTGGTTCTTGTAAAACTGAGAATTTAATTGAAACTTTAAAGTGGTTTCTTGTAAAACTGAGAATTTAATTGAAACTTTAAAGTGGTTATTGAATTTTATTGGCATTGTCTAACTCTCCAGGTTTTGAAGTTTTTTTTGTTTTGAAGTTTTTTTTGGTAAGATTTTTAATTTTTGTGGGTTAAAATGTCTTTTTAATCTATAAATGGATTTAGTGTCTTAAAACTTCTGTGGATTTGGATGATGCAATCACAACTCAAACTAAATGGATTCAGTGTCCTAAAAGGCAGCCTTCGGTGAATTCAGTGTCCTAAAAGCCAGCCTTCGGTGAATTCTGATGGTGCAGGGTTCACAACTCATTCCAATAGTTCCTTATCAAATTCTAGCAAATTTGACCAAAAAATATGCCAGAAAAACTATATCAATGGTTAAAATTTTGGCTATTTCTTTCCTTAGCTTAAAATTTTGGTTTTTTTGGTACTCAACATTCACTTTCTAAAAAGTGACCAGTGCACACTTTGTTTTCATTAGTCAAGTGATCAGTGTGGGAATCTAACATATGGTAGCCATCTTAAAGCACTTTGTTTTCATTAGTCAAGTGATCAGTGTGGGAATCTAACATATGGTAGCCATCTTAAAATAGTTTCAAGAAAAGGAACCATCTCATCTTGCATCAAACTTCTCTTTGCTTTTCATTTAGATGTTTTCATTAGTCAAGTGATCAGTGTGGGAATCTAACATATGGTAGCCATCTTAAAGCACTTTGTTTTCATTAGTCAAGTGATCAGTGTGGGAATCTAACATATGGTAGCCATCTTAAAATAGTTTCATGAAAAGGAACCATCTCATCTTGCATCAAACTTCTCTTTGCTTTTCATTTAGATTATTTGAGGCCATTCAGTTTGAACAAAATCTCTAGTAAATATTATTTCATTATATAATAAAAACTTGAATTATGATGAAAAATGGGGGAACCTAGCATTTTTGTCAAAACTCTTGTGAAATTTGTACCAGGAAATATAGTACTTTATCTAAACTTATATAAAAATAATGCTTCCTAGAGTGTTCACTGTAAATTTACACAGTATTTATATAAGTTGGTTTTATGTGGAATATATATGCAGGCTCTATGGAACTTATATAAGTTGGTTTTATGTGGAATATATATGCAGGCTCTATGCAACTTGGGAGCTCGCAAGTGCACAGTGGCAATAATGGGTCCTCTTGGGGAGCTCGCAAGTGCACAGTGGAAACAATGGGTCCTCTTGGGATGCATTCCAAGTCATATAGCAATGTCCAATAGCAATGGTAGCTGCATTACTTGGGAGCTCGCAAGTGCACAGTGGCAACAATGGGTCCTCTTGGGATGCATTCCAAGTCAAATAGCAATGTCCAATAGCAATGGCAGCTGCATTGACAGTGTAAACCAACATGCCATACTCTTCAATTCCAAGCTCAAATATCTTTTGGGCACTCTATCACTCAATATGCCTGGTGCACATTGCATATATGGAGATGCCTATAGTGCAGTTAAAGACATGATGCAATGGGTCCTCTGGGATGCATTCCAAGTCAAATAGCAATGGCAGCTGCATTGACAGTGTAAACCAACATGCCCTACTCTTCAATTCCAAGCTCAAATATCTTTTGGGCACTCTGTCACTCAATATGCCTAGTGCACATTGCATCTATGGAGATCCCTACAGTGCAGTTAAAGACATGATCGACGATCCCAGTTCTTATGGTATATTAATAACTTAATTCTAAACTTGTGCTCATAGAACCTTAAAATCTTGGATAAGCTAGGGTAGACCAACATGAATAAGTTGTTACTGTAATTTTTTGTTGATGTGTTTACTGCTATATACAGGTTTTACATGTATAATGGATAGATAACGTTCCTTTTGGGACAGGAATTGTGTACCAATAGGGACAAACATGTATTTTTGGATGCATTCCATCCCACTAAAGCTGTGAACATTATTCTAGCCACATGAGCTTACTCCAGCCGTCTTTCTGACCCCTACCCCATCAATCTCAAGTAGCTTGCTAAGATATAATAAGGTTCCCATTAACATTCTGGACAATCAAATGTCTCTACTTCTTAAAATATTTTCATTTAGTTATTGACAGAGCATAATATACCTGTAGTCATTTCATTTGAGGTAAAGGCAAAACATGTGGTCCAATAGTGAAAAGTCTTTATTTAATCTATATATTGAATTCAAGTGATATATTTTCTTTTGCTATATTTCTGAATGAGATAAGTAGATGGTAGATTTTATTTCAATAGTAGATTTTAGATGGTAAATGATAATAAGCTAACCAAAATTTTGAACCTAGGAACTCAAACTTTTTTCCTAACCTGGGAACTCAACATTTTTTCCTTAAAGGAAGAATGTTTAACTCAGCTTAGACTACTTGTCATGTACCCCAGAGAGACTGGGGTTAGCCCATGGTGAGGCCGGAATATACAGTAACCCTGGGCAGTCCCACCGCCCTTAAAAGAAAAACAATTAACCACAGATGATACAAAACTGCGAATTAATACCCAAACAAATAGAATACATTGTTTGGAACTAATAAAACAAATTAATGACAGAAAAACACGATTCACCATAAATAGCATGATTCACCATAAATAGCACAATCTAAATGCCAAAAAAGAAAGAAAATGTATTCCAAGTCATGAGAAGGAACAATTGGCTCAACAATGATGAGGAATGTACAATGTTATGCTTGTAGGTAAAAATTTGTTGCTCACAAAAAATAAAAAAATATGGAACTTCCAATGTCTACAACATGAGGCTTCCACAAGGCTAAGATGGAGCCAAAACCCTTGCTATGAAGATTCATACATAGAAGTTTTTGGGCCCAAGGGAGGCACCCTCTTTTTATTGAGTAAGAGAAGAATCCCACAATTTGATTTCCTAGAATTCAAAGGCTCGCTATTATTATTTTATTATGAAGTATATCTTGCTTTATTATGAAGTGTATCTTGCAAGCAGAAGTCATGCGCAAAATTGCAATATAAGGAAAGAAAGCCTTAACGAAACATTTCAGTGGGCATAGGATTTTCCCAGATCAATGCAACGAATTGTACAAAGGTTTGTTTCACAATTTATGATGAACACTAAGAATTTGAGGTGCAATCATCTTCCTTGACCTATGCATATTGCGATGGAGTGCTACCTAACCATAAATTTAGCTATTGAAAATCCGGAACTCTACCTAACCATAAATTTAGCTATTGAAAATCCTGAACTGAGAAGAACTGACCCAAACATAAATAAGCACCCATGTCAACATAAATAAGCCTATCTATATCTAAGTTGTATGGAAGCAGATATTGAATTGTTTTAATAGTCAAGATCTGATTACAGTGAAATGATATATAAAAAATATGACAATTGAAAATCCCCATGAACTACAAACATATAAAATTATCTTTAAATATGTTTTGCTCCCATTCACTTCAACAATTTAGAAATGCAGAAACTTAGATTTGTGAGTTTTTAGGATGGAGGGTGTCTATTTCATAGGCCAAAATCAAGGTTCTAAAATTTAGAGTCTTACACTTTGTTTAGAAAAATTTTGCCTTAGAGCGTTTCCTTTGCAACTTTTGGTGCAAATGCTAGTTTTATTCTCCAAACATTAAAATAATTTAAGATTTTTAATATTTATTATAATACCATGGGTTAATACATAATTTACCAATACCACATGTCCAAAAACTATAATTCTTTTCAAAATCAAAAATATTTTATAAATATTTTATTTTAAAACATTTTTTTATATTGATTTAAAATAATATATATATATGATTAAGTTGAGAAAAAATTGTAAGGTAACTTTTAAAAAGTTACATTAAAAAATGCAAATTGGTCAAAATAAAATAACTTTTATCAATACAAGATGCTCACAAACTATAATTTTTTTCAAAATGAGAAATATTTTATTTTAAAACATTTTTTATATTGATTTAAAATTATATATATAATTATTGCATAGAGAATATGTTGTAAAATATAAACCCATTGTCTCTCCAAGACTAGGTTGTTTCAAAGCCATTTACAGCTTGATAGAACAAGATATAGGCATTGCAATCCTTGCTCGCATGGGATGCTGCTGTTTCAGAAGACCCAAAGAAATCCTGCAGCTCACTCTCCTCCATTATTTCCACCTTCTCATCATCAAACTTGACCCACTGGCCGCAGCTGAAAACTAGAGCAATGTAATGCCCACAATTCACCCTGCGCCCCACATGCACCACAACACCAAATAAAGAGTACAGAGGATCCTCTGCATCTTCATCTGCACGACTGTTAACAGGCAATCTCAACTCCACTGGGAAAGCCACACGATAACACAACTTCTTGAATCCCACAACTTCACCATGTTGTGTGTATTTGAAACGTTTCAGCTGACAAACCAGAATTTGAGGTGCAGAATTGATCCTCAGCCTTTTCTCGGCTTCTTGAAAATGACAGCACATGTCACACCAGTACTTGTTTTTCCCAACCAGTTTCTCCGCAGCGCTGAATGCATTCAGACAGCTTGACAGAGAAGAATTTTGTTGTATCTCCACGCTCACATCCATGAATGGCTCTTCTCTGCATGTTACACACTCGCAGCACAGGCAGCGAGTCTCGTTTGTGAAAGTACCTCCGAATATCTCACGAATGCTCTGCGTGTTATTCCATATCGTGATATCTTGGTCGACATTATTCAAAAGAAATATCAAAAACTCATGTGCATCTTGCTGGGCTTCACTGCAACTGAAAATCTCGTTTTCTTCCATCACCAACTCTACAAGCCGTCGAGGAGAAACGTGGGGCTTTTTTCTGGAGTTCATTTGATGGAATAAATCTGCCAAGCACGTCAGTAGTTTATTTTTCTCATCATAACTCCCTCCATATTCACAGTAATATTGGAGTAACTTATTTCTGAAAGGAGCACAGAAATACAGAACCTGAACAATGCTGTTACAGTAACAGGTATTCCCCAAGTTCTGGAGACCAACGTACCCATTTTCATCGTTTGTGGGAAAAAACCCTGAAATCATATAATGGGCGTACTTCAAAGCTTTCAATCCCAAATTCAATACATTCATCAAAAAATTTACCAAAAGCATCATAACTCTTTCTGGTTAATGAGCAGCAGAATATGGATGAAGCACTGCTATATATCTCTGTGATCCTTCGTGAATTTTCAAATCAGAAATTATAGGCAAAGCTAATTTGGAAAAAATACTGTCCAGCTGCCGACATTTGTAACATCAGATCGACCCTTTATGGGATTGGAAAGAGTAATTAAAAAAATGATCGTCGGGCCGACATCTTCGCACTTTCTAGTGGACGGATTAATTTTATATTTTTTATTCAAAGTCAAATCACGCCACTTCATTGTTCGATATTTCATAATGATCGTCCTTCAATTCAGCGTATAGTTTCATAAATATATATAACAAATACATAAATCAGATCCGAAAGGTTTAGTCTTCAACGTTTTTGTCGGTAAAATAAGATTTTATAGTTTTCGACTAAGGGACATCAAAGGTTGTTTAACGAATAAATGCTGCACTCCTTTTAATCAACATTAAGAGTTCGAAGTTTATGTCCCTAGAAGTCTCTATAAATTCCAAAAGCCGAAAATAATTTTGAATAACATTGGTGACTTTTTAAAGATTTGAAAACTAAAATAGTAAATTAAAGTTTTTTATAATAATTTGTTGTGTTTATAGCAATTAATATTTTTGGAGCCATAGTTATATTAACATAATCTGATAGATATGTCAATCATTAGATTTTGTATTTGGTTAAATCTAATGAGTGACACATATTGCCTTATTGTATTAATGGAGCCATAGCTTTACAAATATTGATAGTCTACATTTATATTTCCACTCTAGGTTGATGAAGCTTGGTTGACTAAATTTTGACTTTGAGTGATTGAAGTTTTGTTGACTTTTATTTATTTATTTTTAAATCGATTAAATGTGAAGGCTACAAAGGATAATATCTCTCTCTACAACAGGCAGAGTACATAGCTACAACAGAGGATTGTAAAGACATGTTATGGATGCAACGATTTTTAGGAGAGATATGAATAAAGTAGGACAAGTATGTGCTATATTGTGAGAGTCAAAGTGCCATTCACTTGGCAAAAAAATCCAACATTTCACTCACAAACCAAGTACATTGAATTCAGGTACCATTGGATCTGGCATGTGTTGGAGGAAGGACATTTATCCTTGGAAAAGATCCATACAAATAAGAACCTTGTTGATATGCTCACTAATATTCTACCAAGAAATAAGCATGAGTTATGTAGAGGCATGATAAGACTTAGTGTGACTTCATTCAAGACTCTTATTTGGCTTAAAGTGGGAGAATGTTAAATGTGAAGCCAAATATAGAAGTCAACACATACTGATCTATCACCAATGTTGAAACTCTTACACTTCGTCGTCCACAACCGACTACCACCAACTACCGCCCACCGTCATTTCACTTTTAACTTCACTATGTAGCCATGAATTTCACATGAGGAAAAATCTAGAACTCCCTTGATTTATACAATTGTAATCTTTCCTTTGCTTGAGAAATCCAAGAAAGGAAAAGGCCTTCAATGTAATAGAGGTGTGATTTTTGTTCTCCATCAGTTTAATGTCTTCTTGCTTCGAAATTTTATGACCTATCTCTGAAGTGTGAATTGCTTTGCTGCAATTTGTCTAAGTTTTGCTCTGATTCTCATGAATAGTCTCTGTGAAAGCACTTTTGCAAAGTAATTTGTGTGCAAAGTGGGAAATGAAGATAGTGATCAAATGTTGCAGGGATGAAAAATCGATGTCTTCGTCCTGACTAAATGAATACATTCATAACACCCACCCCTTTCCTAGCATCCCCGATCGAATGGCGTAAATTGCACGTCATTGACCCTGTGGGGTTGGATGTTTTTGTAATGTTATGATTGATTAAAATAAAAATCCTCGTACTTGTATTTATCCCTTTTCAACCTTTTTGGCATTTTCATATACAAATTTAGAGTTTTTGAAATGAAGTACTCTGACCTTAACTTTTATGCTTGCATGACCATTCATTTACGCTATGGTGCGTATTTTATTCCTTTTATACTACGATCTTGATTGATTTGATAAGATTATATCTATCTATCTATATATATATAATGGTTCATTATGTATGTTTTCATTATACATATGAACCTAATTAATTATTATTATTATTGATTATAAGTAAAAATAAATATATTTTTTGGTGAAAGTAAACTCTATTTAAATTTTATTTGTATTTATGATCTTCATATATATATAATATTATATTAATATTAATATTGATTATAATTATTATTATATAATATTGTATTATATTAATTATTATTAATTATAATTATAATAATTAAGTAATTAATTACTATAAATTAATTAATTATTAAGTTGTTAATTTTTATAAATTAGTATATTTAGTATATGTATATTTAGTGTTTAATATATCATTAATATTTAATTATGATATTAATATAATATCAACAATTGTAGAAAATATTATTAAAACATTTAAATAGCCTTAATGAAAGTTTAATGTAATATTAATAGTACATTATTCCACACATTTATATCTTACTTATATATTAGTCTATCAATTAAAACATGTTAATTATGATTGACTATTGTTGACATGGTCAACATGAGCATCATAGTCAATAATAGTCAATATGACTACCACGGTGAACCATGGTTACCAGGAACATTATTTCCCTATCAGTATGTGACCCAATGTCAATCATAGTGAATTATATTGAACTATGAGAATGACCATTGTTGACCATGGATGCCTATTGTGGATGGTCACGGTTAGCCATATTCAAATCATGGTTGAGCATCAACAACCACCATTTCAATGGTAACCATAATGAAATCATGGTCAACTATAGTGACACCATAGTCGAAATATGGTCAAGCACAGTCAAACCATATTCAAACCATGGTCAACTATAGTAAATCATGTTTAACTATGGTTGACAATACTCAAACCTTATTCAAATAATGGTGAGTCATATGCAAACCATGTTCAATGTTAGTCAGTCATGATCAACCATAGTCACCCATAATAAAACCATGGTCAGTAATAGGCATACAATCATTAACCATAATCATATGAAAGCCAACCATATATGAAAATCAACCATGGTCAAGCATGGTCCAACGTCGCATTGTGACAAAGATTGTGTCAATATGAAAATCAATCATGCTCAACCTGGTCAACTATTGCATTGTGACAAACATTATGTCAACATGAAAATCAACCATGGTCAACCATATTTATTTTATCATTTATAATATTTATAATAAGGTTTATAACATTTTTCTTAGGGTTTATCATAATATTTTCTCAATATGAAAATCAATCATGGTCAATCATGGCCAATCATGGTCAACATTGGTCAAACATGATCATCCATGGTCAATTATGATCAATCATAGTTAACCATGGTCAACAATGGTCCAACGTCACATTGTGACAAAGATTATATCAATATGAAAATAAACCATGGTAAACCATGGTCCAACATTGAATTGTGACAAAGATTGTCTTAATATGAAAATTAACCATGGCCAACTATGGCCAATCATGTTCCAATGTCACATTTTGACAAAGATTGTGTCAATATGAAAATCAACCATAGTCAACTATGTTTTTTTAGGGTTTATAATAATTATCTTGGGTTTATATAATTTGGGTTAATAATATTAAACCCTTGGGTTAATAATATTAAACCATTATTCCCTTGGGTTTATAATATAAATCCCTTCGGTTTATTAATCTAAGGGTTCATATTCCTAGGGTATAATATTATTCATGGGGTTTATATATTAATCATAGGGTTCAATATAAATCTCTTGGGTTTATAATCATGGTCAACCATGGTCTAACGTCACATTGTGGCCAAGAATGTCTCAATATGAAAATCAATCATGTTTAACTATCATCAACCATCATCAATCATGGTCAACCATGTTTAATAATGGTCAAGCATGGTCCAACATTGCATTTTGACAAATATTGTCTCAATATGAAAATCAACCATGGTCAACCATGATCAATCATGGTTAATATGAGAATCAACCATGGTCCAACATCATGTTGTGACAGAGATTGTCTCAATATGAAAATCAAACATGGTAAACCATTGTCAATCATGGTCAATCATGGTCATCCATGGTTAACCATGGTCAACCATGGTCCAACATCACATTATGACAAAGATTGTCTCAATATGAAAATCAACTATGGTCAATAACCATGGTCACATTGTGACAAATATTGTCTCATGGTCGAACATCACATTGTGATAACCATAGTCAACCATGGTCCAATGTCACATTATGACGAAGATTGTCTCAATACGAAAATCAACCATGGTCAACAATGGTTAGTCATGGTCAACCGTGGTCAACCATGGTCCAACGTCGCATTGTGACAAAGATTCTCTCAATATGAAAATCAATCATGGTAAACCATGGTCAACCATGGACCAACGTTGCATTGTGACAAAGATTGTCTCAATATGAAAATCAACAATGGTCAACCATGTTTGTTTTAGGGTTTATAATATTTATCCTAGGGTTTATATACCTTGGGTTTACAATATTAATCCCTTAGGTTTAGTATTATTCCCTTAGGTTTTTAGTATTAATCATTTGGGTTTATTGATGCCTTAGGTTTATAATATCAATCCCTTGGGTTTATTAGTCTAAGGGTTCATATTCCTAAAGGTATAATATTAATAATAAGGTTTATAATATTAATCCTAGGGTTTAATTTAAATCCCTTGGGTTTATAATGCATTGGATTTATAATATAGATTCCTTGGGTTTATTAATCCCTTGGGTTTACTAATCACATTGGGACAAATCTTCTCTCGATATGAAAATCAATCATGATCAACCATGGTCCAACATTGCATTGTGACAAGGATTGTCTCATACTGCGAGGTCTATTGTAGTTAGACAACCGCGGGGGAGAAGAGACAAAAGAGAAAAAGTAGAATTCATTCTGGATTGGTGGTGACGGGGTCGTCATCCATGCTGATGGGAGTTTCTTAGGTACTCCCCTCCTGCAGTGCAGTAGCGTTCAGTCAGCTAGAGGAGGCTCTAACAATTTATTTCTTAATGCTTGGCGAAGCTTCAACAGTCGAGTGGACTTTCGTCCTAGATTTCTTCCTGATGATGGTGTACTATGGAGAGTCCCTTGTAATGAATTGGTAGTGGTGGAGTGCTTCAACATAGATCACGAACTTTTCTATGAGACTGTCTATTTTGGTTTCAAGTGCCTTGGAACGCCATAACAGCCAAAGAATAGAGGAAATACGAGGAGGACAGAGAGTAGAGGGAATTATAGGAAGGAGAGGGGTGAGGGGGGAATAAATAGATGTGGGAGGACATTAGGGAGCATGGAGTGAAGGGGATGGGATGAAAGGGGAAGCGTGCAAAGTACATGGGTAAGGAGGTGGAGAATGAGCCTTATAGAGCTGATGGGACATGAAGGCGGCAAGAGTGTCTGGTATAGCTATCAATAGGAGGACGGGTCTAGGCATGTGCGCCACAGAACTATCCTTCTCCCAATGCTTAGAATCATCCATGTTGTAACACAGGGTACATGAACAGTTATTATTTAGTAGTCTAGTTGTCCTTGACATTAATGGTTGTGCAATGCTGATGGAGATCGTTGTCATTAAGATCATGCCATGACCTGGAGTTCAACCGAAGGGTCCCTACCATGCCCTCATTGGCTAACCTATCTGCAAGCTTGTTTCCATTTCTTCTGATGGCCTAGAAGTGTACACCTTCCATGCTGTTGATTTTGTGTTTGATTCTTTGCGTAATTTTGTTTAGGTGCCAGTTATCCGAGACTTTGGCCACCTCAATTCCCTGTTGAAGTTGTTTACAGATCTGAGTGGCCAGAGTGGAGTCCCCTTCAACGATCAGTGGGTTGAGCTCTAGTCTCCTCGTAATGGAGATGCCATGTTCCATATCATGTATTTTAGCAGTGTTATTAGTAGTTGAACCGATGTTACCCTCATAAACCCATAAAATTTCATCTTTTGCATTCTTGAAGACACCTCCAAAACCATCCAAGGTTGGGTTTCCTTTTGCCACTCCATCATAGTTGAGCATAGTGGTGCCCAGTCTAGTGGCCTCCAATTATACTTCTTTTTATTATTCTTGGATGAGGAAGGGACGATGGGGATGCTAATCTAGAGGAGGTCTAGCATTGACAAAATTCTTGCATCAGAGTTGCTGGGAGGGCCATTAGTAATTTGAAAGGGGGATGAATCCACAGTCTCCCAAATGGCACTCTTGATCTTAGATAATGTGATTTCCTCATGAGTTGAGATGCCTCAAAAAATTCTAGCATTGTGTTCCTTCCATGTAGCCCAACAGACCAAACCTAGGATTATGTTCCATGCTCGATTAAACAAAGGATGGGAGGAGAAGGAAGTTCTCCAGTTCGATATAGTGATCAATATGGATGAGGGATCCCGATCCGAACTGTTGAAGACTAGGAAAACCCAATCCCAAAGTTTGGACACATAGAGGCATTCGTTCAGGAGATGGTTTGAAGTTTCTTCCTCTTGCTGACAGAGTTGGCATATGGTGGGACCCATAAATTCTTTTTTTCTTAGATTATCCTAGGTTAGAATCTTCCTATGTAGGACAATCCATAGGAAAATAGAAATTTTTGGCCAATGTTTTTTGTCCCAGATAGATCTCCATTTAGGGCCAGGTTGAATTTGATGATGCTCTACAATATATCTGTATGATTCTTTTAAATTGAAATGACCAACAATGTTTTTTCCCCATCCGATTTTGTCCCCTGAGGTTTCATGAATAATTTGTCTTTTTTGAAGTTCAGTTGAGAGAACAGACCATGCCTAGAGATTGATGTGGGGAGCCCAATCCTCTTGATCCAACCATTCTCTCCAACTATCCCCAACTATGCTTGGTTTACAATAATGGCAGACTTAAGTTCTGCCTCTGTTTTTCATTTCACTCTTGATTTGTTGATATTGATCTTGATCAAGTTCAGACCTTTGTTGCTAGACATCTTCCCAGAAGAGTGCCTTGTCCCCATTTCCAATCTCCCAAAAACTATGTTTCTGGATGATGGCCCTATTCTCCCACGCTTGGTTCCAGATAACCGAACCTTTGATGCTACCATTAAGCCTTATTATTTTCTCTTGTGAGAGGGCAGGAGTGTACTTAGCCTTCCATAGGTTTCCCCAAGGGGAGTTGGGGTTTGCAATCCATCTCCATAGAGTTTTTGCTCCCAGAGCCTTCCCTAGGAGGTCAGTATCCCTAATACCAAGGCCACCATATTTTTTAGGCCTACATATTTTTCCCGAGGCAACAAGAGTCCATTTCTACGTTCACTTTGTGCCTCTCCACAAGAATTTCCTTTGCATGTTTCTGATCTTGTTGGAGATCACTTTTGGGGCTACCAGAGTCGAGTAAAGGTAGAGTGGGATCATATGTAAGACATATTTCACAAGGAATGACCAGCTAGATTGAGTGATCTAAAGGTCCAATTGGCTAACCTTTTCTCTAGTTTGTTGATCAGAGCTTCCCAAGTAGCCCGAGCCAGTGGCCTGTCTATTATGGGGACGCCTAGATAATTGGAGGGGAGAGATCTGATGGAGAAATCGAGGAGTCTAGAAATATTCCTACAGATAGGAAAATGGGTGTAAGAAAAGCTTACATTTCTCAGGATTGATGGAGGTACCAGAGGCAACAGAAAAGTCAGATAGAATGGTCTTGAAAGAGGAAGCTTCTCTAACTGTCGAGAGTCCCATGAGTAGGGTGTCATCCATGAATTGTTGGTCTGTGGAGGGAGGAGCACAGGCATGAGGATGAAGACCAGATATCTTGTTGGCTTGCAAGGTAGAAGAAATAGAGCGGCTAAGCCCTTCAGCCATGATAACAAAGAGAAAAGGAGAGATAGGGTCCCCCTACCTTATTCCTCTAAAGGGATGGAAAGGTGTTGTGGGGGAGCCATTCAAGAGGATGGAGAAGAACACCCTAGACACCACTGCCATGATCCATTTGATACTCTCCTTGTGAAATCAAAAAGCATCCAAAACTTGTCTCATATACTCCCAACTTAACTTGTCGAAGGCTTCAAACATGTCTAATTGAATCATCATGCCCAGTTTCTTTTGCGCGTTGAGAGAGTGGATAAGTTTGTAAGAGAGGATGATGTTGTCCATAATTTTCCTTCCTTCCACATATCCTGATTGATGATGAGAGATAAGGACATGCAAGATAGATTTCAGATGATTGGCTAGGACTTTAGAGATAAATTTATAAATGACATTATAGAGGGAAATGGGGTGAAACTTGACCGGGGAGTTAGCTGAGTTACCCTTGGGAATCAGAGTGAGGAACGTGGAGTTGAGAGCTTTTAGGATAGAATTTTTAAAGTAGGATTCTTCAACAAGGGCATGGACCTCATTTTTAAGGATAGGCCAACATGCTTTTTAGAAATGTATGGTAAAGTCGTCCAGACCAGGGGCTTTACCATTGGGCATACCCATGACAACATCCTCCACTTCCTAGAGGGATACTTTTCTTAAGAGAATTTTATTATGCTCTTCTGTAAGGATCTTGGGAATGTGTTTGGTGATTTTTTTGATATCCTGATCCTGGTCATTCCTTGGCTCCTTGAGAAGAGAGCTGAAGTAATGAGTGAGATCTGCTTCCATCTCCTCTAAAGAGTGAATGGTTTTCCCCTCTCGATTCTTCAGAGCTAGAATTTTGTTGTTCCTTATGTGTTATATCATAGATTTGTGGAAAACGTAGTGTTCTTGTCCCCACAATTCAGCCAGTTGATTCTGAATTTTTGTTTCCATAAATTCTCTTCCTGGGTACCCCTTTCCTCCCAGCTTTGTTATAGTTTTTATTCCTCTTTCTTGTTGTTGTCTATGTACCCCTCTTCAATGATGTTTTGTTGGAGAAGCTCCAACTTGAGCTCTAGTTTTTTCTTTTGCCATAATGATATTGCCGAATGATTCCTTGTTCCACTTTTTGATTTCTTCTTTGAGATATTTTAGTTTTTATTGAAAGGAGTACATTTTTTTGCTGGATCTGGTGGTAGGGTTGGTCCTATAGGTTTTAAGCCCATACAGAAATTACATGCATACAAATTCTAAAACATAGAAAATAAACAATGTGAGAGCATAACACATAAAACACATATACACAAAGATTTTCCCCTGGATCCCAAAACTGGGACTACTAGCTTGATTTTTTCATTATGTTCCTTTCAATGTTACAATACATATTTATACATGCTGAATCATCCAATAACATGGACCAAAAACCATCGCGTCCAAAACCATGGACCGAAAACCATCGCGTCCGAAACCATGTCTGAAAATCATGCACAAAACCATAGGTAGGTCTGCCCAAACTAACATGGGGTCCAAAACATAGAGTGGGGTTACCTGTACACCTCAAACCCCCTGTGACTCCCCTCGCTACGTGATCGGCGCAACGAATGGGGGGCTCTGCCCCCCTTCTAACCCCCTGGTTGACTACATGGGCTAGTCATGGAAAGAATATAACACAACCCAACATTCTCCCACTTGTTGTTTTCTTTCCACATGGGGCCACAACAGAGCTTAGTCATTTATCCAGCCCTGCAATGCGCATTGTTTCTCTACACCAAGAGAAATTCTTAGAGCTCACAAATTTTGTCAATGCATCTGCATTATTCTTCAAAGTGTCCACCTTTACCAGCAACACTTTTTTTTCTTCTTTCATATCCCTCACAAAGTGATACTGAACATCAATGTGCTTTGCCTTTGAATGGTAAGTAGGGTTCTTTGCCAAGAAAATTGCACTTTGGCTGTCACAGTCTATCCTTATAGCTCCCTGTACTAACCCCATACTTGAACACAATATCTGCAACCAAACTGCTTCCTTGCTTGCATGAGTGGCTGCCATGTATTCTGCCTCTGTAGTTGATAGTGCCACTACAGATTTTTTCTTACTCATCCAACTGACTGCACTTCCAAATAGGTTAAACACATACCCACTTGTAGACCTTCTCTGATCCAGATCTCCAGCTCAGCCACCATCAACAAAGCCACGGATATCCAAAACTCTGTCCAATCCTGGTCTTCCTTGGTAGCACAAACCATAATCACTAGTGCCATGCAAATATGTGAAAACCTACTTCACTGTTGTCCAATGCTCCTTCCCTGGTTTTCACATAAACCTGCTCAATACTCCCATTGCATGTGCAATGTCTGGTCTAGTACAAACCATTACATACATCAAGCTACCAACTGCACTTGCATATGGAACACGGGACATATCCTCTTCCTCTTTTTTTGTCTTGGGACACTGTTCAACAAATAACTTTACACCTATAGGAATAGGAACCTTCACCGGTTTACTATCCTGCATATTAAACCTCTGCAATATTGTCTTGACATACTTCCTCTAGTTTAACCAGAGCTTCCTCTTTGTCAATCTCTTTTAATTTCCATGCCCAAAATATAGTTTGCAACACCAAGATCTTTCATGTCGAATTTGGAGGACAATTGGGTCTTAAAATCCTGAATAATTTATTTGTTATTTCCAACCAGCAACATATCATCCACATACAAGACCAGATATATAACACGGTCACCAATTAATTTAAAATACACACAGTGATCTGATTTGCTTCTGGTGAAGCCAAGTCCCCGTATAAATGTATCAAATTTCTGATACCACATCCTTGGTGACTGTTTTAACCCATACAGAAACTTCTTTAACTTGCATACCAATTCTTTCTTACCCTTCACCGCAAAGCCTTCAGGTTGCTTCATGTAGATCTTCTCTTCTAGATCCCCATGAAGAAATGTTGTCTTCACATCCATCTGTTCTACCTCAAAATCAAAAGCAGCAGCAATAGATAAAAGTAATCTAATAGAAGTTACCTTGGCAACAGGAGAAAAAATATCACCAAAATCAATTCCCAGCACCTGGGAATAACATTTTTCTACCAACCGAGCTTTGTATTTCTCCACCTTTCCTTCTGCATTTGTCTTCTTCTTGAACACCCATTTGCTACCAATGGGTTTCCTTCCAGCCGGTAACTCCACTAGATCCCAAGCCTCATTTTTGTGCAAAGATTCCATTTCATCAACCATGGCCTCTTTCCAGAGTTTTCCATCCTCTGAATCTACTGCTTCCTTCACAGTTTTGGGAGCATCATCAGTAATAGATAAAGAAAAATTTCAACAAAAAGCAGATGGACTATACCTTTCTGGCTGCCTTCTTTCTTGAACTGATCTACTCATACCCGGAGTTTGTGGCTCTTCATCTTCTGATTCCTCCTTTGCCGTAGAGATTAATTCTTCCTCCTTTAGCTCAAACTCTATCTTCTCAGGTTCCTTTGGTTGGACTTCGTGTTTAATAACATCTTTGACCTCTATGAACACCACATCTCGGTTGTACACAACCTTCCTTGTTACTGGGTTTCAAAGCTTATAACCCTTTAAACCATCCTTATACCCAATAAAGATGCACTTTTTAGATTTACTATCTAACTTGGTTCGTTTCTCCTTTGGAACATGTACATATGCATCACATCCAAATACCCTCAGATGTGAAAGAGAGGGTTTCTTACCACTCCATACCTCTTGTCGAGTATTATCGTCCAACGCTAATGAAGGTGATCTGTTGACCAGGTAACATGTTGTCTCCACCACCTCTACCCAGAATTCATGTCTTAATCCGGCACCACTGAGCATGCTTCTTGCCCTTTCCATCAACGTCTTGTTCATTCTTTCTACAACTCCATTTTGCTGAGGTGTATATGGAGTAGTCTTCTGTCGTGCTATACCACACTTCTTACATAATTCTTCAAATTCCTTACTACAAAACTCTCCACTGTTATCTGTCCTCAACACCTTTATCTTCTTCTCTATTTGGTTTTCCACCAAAGCCTTAAATTCTTTAAACCTGTCAAATACTTCAAATTTCTTCTTAAGGAAATATATCCATGTATTCCTTGAGAAGTCATCTATAAATGATACATAGTACATAGACTTACCCAGTGATGGAACCTTCACAGGTCCAAACACATCACTGTGCACAAGCTCTAATATCTATCTCGCCCTCTTACCACTAGAGGGGAAACTCACCCGATTCTGCTTCCCATATACACAATTTTCACAAAAATCAAAATCCAGAGAGCTATTACTCATACCTTCTACCATACCTTTACCATGAAGTATTCGAAGGCCTTTCTCTCCAATATGTCCAAGCCTTTGATGCCATAGCATGGTCTTCTCTCCAGAGACCACTAGATTTTCTACTCCACTTTCAGGAACCACAAAACTATTGCACCCATCAACAACAGTGCTACCTTGCAGCTTGTACAGAGTTCCAATCCAAACTCCCCGCATCAATACCAGTACTCCCCAAACCATCTTACAGATATCCTTCTCAAACACTACTTTTACACCTGCATCATCTAGCTTGATTACAGAAAACAGCTTTCTTGCCAATGCAGGAATATGCAGAACACCCGGAAGTGTTCTAACCCTTCCACCTTGCAACTTCAACTTTAATTTTCCATGACCAACGATTCTAGCCTTCCTATCATCACCTAAAAAGACATCACCACCATTTTATTTCTCATACTCGCAAAACCACTCTCTATGGGGAGTGAAGTGAAAGGATGCACCTGAGTCAATCAACCATGCCTCATGATCTACATGTGTACTTGAAGAAGCCAAGTACACATCCCCACCTTCATCTGAGGTGGTTTTCGCCTCTGTAGAAGGAGCATCATCAGATCCCTTTCCTTTGTTAGGAGATTTAGATTTACAGTCCCTTTTGTAGTGCCCTTCCTTTCTGCATTTCCAGCACACCACCTTTACAGGTTTTCCTGGAGATTTAGATCTCCCTCTAGATTTAGATCTCCCACTCGATGACTTATTTTTGTTTCTGTTCTGGGACCGTCCTCGTACAGATAAGGCATCATCATTCTGGATCTCCATATTTTTCCGTCTCATCTCCTCCGTCAGCAAGGATGAGACTATTTCATCAAACTGAAAGGTAGTTGCATTGCTACCTATTGCAATAACCAAACTATCCCACGAATCTGGTAGAGAACACAACAAACTAATGCACTTATCTTCATCTGAAATTTTGATATCAATAGATGATAACTAACTTACCACAGTATTAAATGCATTTAGATGCTCTGTCACCGAGTCTCCATCTTTCATCCTCAAGTTATACATCTTTTTCCGTAGGAACAGTTTATTCACCAGGGACTTAGATTGGTACTAAGTCCCTAACTTGTCCCATAAAGCCTTAGCCGTAGCTTCCCCTGATACATTCAACAATACTGAATCTGAGACACACAATCGTATTGTGCTCTTTGCCTTCCGATCTAACTTCTTTTGTTCTTCATCGGACACTCCCGTTGGTTTAGTACCCAGATCTACCACGATCCACTAATCTTTATCCACCAACAGGTCCTCCATCTTGAGTTTCCACAACTCAAAACTCTAACCATTAAATTTTTCAATCTCTATCTTTCCATTGCTCGCCATCTTCTTTCACCACCATAATCGATCTCGCATATCTCCCACCGAATAGGGTCCACCACGGGCCCGAGCAAAACCCCTCAGCAACAAAGGCATCCCCTTGAAGCCAAAATAGCTATGATACCAGGTTTTAACCCCGTACAAAAATTACCTACATATGAATTCTAAAACACAGAAAATAAACAATGCAAGAGCATAACACATAAAACACATATACACAAAGATTTTCCCCTGGATCCCAAAACCGGGACTACCAGCTTGATTTTTTCATTATGTTCCTTTCAATGTTACAATACATATTTATACATGTCGAAGCATCCAATACCATGGACCGAAAACCATTGCGTCCAAAACCATGGACCAAAACTCATCGCGTCCAAAACGATGTGCGAAAATCATGCACAAAACCATAGGTAGCTCTGCCCAACCTAACATAGGGTCCTAAAACCAAAACTTTCTGGGGCACTACCCTAAACCCCATAGACTGGGGTTACCTGCACACCTGAAACCCCCTATGACTCCCCCATCTATACAATTGGCACAACGAAGGGGGTGCTCCACCCCCTTCTAACCCCCCGAGGTAGGGTTGGTCCACCATTGATTCATTCCTCCCAGGAAGTCCGGGTGATCCAACCCGAAGGCCTCAAATCTAAAAGGCTTGTTTTTAGGACCAGTGGAGATTTATATCTCTAGAGAGATGGGCTAGTGATCCGAGCCTACTTCCGGGAGGATACAAGCCTCTGTTTCGAAGGAGGTTAAGTAAGTTTCTTTCAATAGGAGGAAACAGTCTATCTGAGAGGCAATTAGTCATTCCCCTCCTCTTCGATTGTTCTAAGTGAATTTTCCATTACTAGTGGGGATGTCGATGAGGTTGAGCCTTTCTATGGTTGAAAGGAAAGCCTCTGAGTCCTTGTCTATCTTTCGTATGCCTCCCCTTTTCTCTACCAGATTAGTAATCATGTTGAAATCACATGCTATGATTTTGAAAGGGAAATGTATGGGGTCAAGAAGGTTGGAGATGCATTGAAGCATCTTGATTCAGTCTATGACCTTGTGGGGGGTGTAGACATTGGTTATATAGATACTATTCTTGGTACCAATGATTCTCAGGACAACGGTAATGGAATGGTGAGTTTCCAAAGAGGAGATGAGGTCGAACTTCGAGTTTTTCCATAATGTCATGATCCCTCCTGCAGAACCTATCGTCGAATTGGCTAAGAAGTTGTAAGTCTTGAAGCAGGTGTTTTGAAGGAGATAAGGTAGCACTGACTCAAGTTTGGTTTCTTGAATAAGGAGAATATCAGGATTGTCATACAGGATTCTATTTTTCAAGATTCATTTCTTCCCAAGACTGTTTATTCCTCTTATATTCCAAGAAATGTAATTCATAAGTAAAGAGAGGGGTTTAGGGCCAAATATTTTACCTTTCCTTCATTGATGAGATTGGCTCCCAGTTCTTGGAGGAGCTGATTAGTGGTCTTTCAGCCTCTTTTTCAACTTGGACCTTTGAGTTTGAGTCCTCCTACTGGAATGTTTGCTAAGATTCCTTTTGATACGTTGCTTTCTTGTGAAGGGTGGAGTGCCTTGAGTTTTAGATCTTCTTGAAGGAAGTAAGATCCTTCAATTTTTTGTAGTTTGTGTTCTAGTATAGCCTTTATACCATTTAACTTCCATTCCTCTATGATGGTAGCGAGGTCATCCCCCTCCAATGCTTCTTCTATGATGCTCTCCTCTGGTAGGAGTCAAATTCCTTGATAGAGGTAGTCTGAAATGTTTTCACTTGAAATTCACTAGACAATAGTACATGTTTACCATAAACTAGCTCATACAGATATGCCATGTCACATTCCTCCAAGTTATGCGGTAAGCCCATAATGCCTCCAATAACTTATCATACCAATCCCTATGATGTAACTAAATGGTCTTGGTTAAGATGGATTCTAACACTTTGTTTGTGGATTCCACCTACCCATTGGCTTGGGGGTGGTAGGGAGTAGATTTCTAATGTTTGTTTTGATACTGTTCAGTGAAAGCCTTGACCAATTTTGATGTCAATTGTGTGACCTGGTTAGTAACAATCTCTCGGGGTACTACAAATCTAATGAAAATGTCTTCAAAAAGGAATTCCACTACCGCCTTTTTAGTTGCAGCATACAAAGCCTTAGCTTTTACCCACTTTGTAACATAGTCGATGCACACTAAAATGTACTTTTTCTTCTTTGACATGGGGGATATAGGCCCCACGAAATCTAATGCCCACTTTTCGAAAGGTTCTATTGATATCAGTGTCTGAAGGGTCATCTCATCCAAAGGAACTGGCCTCCCCATCCTCTGACAAGTGTCCCAACTAGATACAAACTTTTTGACATCTTTGAAGAGCTAGGGCCAATAATACCTGGTGCGAAGGACGTTGTATGCGGTCTTTTTTCCTACAAAGTTCCCCCCACAAGGCTCACTGTGGCGAGCCTTCAACACATCAAATATCTCATTTTCCCGCACACATCTCCTCATGATCAAGTCGGGTCCTGTGTAGAACAAGTCTCCATTGATCTAGGAGTAGTTGGCACTACGCTGTATAATGTTATGTTTTTCCCTAGTAGACAGATTCTGAAGTAAATTCCCTGACACCAGGTAGTTGGAAGCATCTGCAAACCAAGGAGTAATGGTATATAAAGTAAACAATTCTTCATCCGAGAAATCATCTGGTACTGGGTTTGGTACATTTCCCTACATGACATTCATCCAGGACAAGGAGTCAGTTGTGAAATTATCTCACCCAGGCCTATGAATCACAGTTATATTAAATTCTTACAAAATTAGTAGCCATCTAGTAATCCTACCATTAGTGATAGGTTTGTTCATAAAAAATCCAATGGCAGAATGATCGGTATGGACAAAAGTCTCATAACCAGTTATGTAATGTCTAAATTTGCTAATGGCATGAACAAATGCTAACAATTCCTTTTTAGTAACTGTATAGTTTAGTTCAGCATGGGGAATATTCTTGCTAACAAAATAAATAGCATAAGGAGATTGATCTTCCCTTTGTCCTAAGACTACTCCAAGTGCAGTATCTGAAGCATCCGTGCAAATGTGGAATGGTAAGGACCAATTTGGTCCCCTCAATACTGGAGAGGTGGAAAACCTGTCCTTTAATACCTGAAAATCATGTTGACAATCATCATTCCAAACAAAATCAGCGTCCTTAGTTAATAATTTAAATAAAGGTGCCACAATCCTTGTAAACTTTTCTATAAATCAATGATACTAACCCGCATGTCCCAAAAATATTCTTACCTCTTTTTGTGTACTAGGAATTGAAATATGTGAGATTACCTCAATCTTGGCTGGATCAACTTTAATTCATTCAAATGAAACATGATGGCCCAAGACTATCCCCTCAATTTGCATCATTTTACATTTACTATTACTAAGGGCTAGGTGGGCTTCTTGACATCGAATCAACACCTTTTCTAGATTTGATAGAGCTTGGGAAAAATCATCTCCATATACTATGAAGTCGTCCATATAGACTTCTACATAGTCATGGATCAAGTTAGAAAAGATAGCTAGGACAACTCGCTGAAAGGTGGTTGGGGCATTGCAAAGACCAAAAGGAAGAACTCGATAGGCATATGTACCCCAAGGGCAGGTGAAAGTCATCTTCTCTTGGTCTTCCTCAGCTATTTGAATCTGGTTATACCCACTATACCCGTCTAGAAAATAGAAATACTTCTTACTAGAGAGTGTGTCAAATACTTGATCAATAAATGGTAGTGGAAAGTAATCTCATAGGGTGGCTTTGTTTAACTCCCTATAATCAACACATATGTGCCACTTACCGTTCTTCTTCAAAACCACCACCAAAGGTGACACCCATTTGATATATGAAATAGGATAGATAAAATATGCATCCAATAACTTTTGCAACTCATCTTTTACAATTTCTTTCAAGGCTAGTTTCATGCGTCTCCATGGCTGCCGAATTGGTCTCATCTCCTCATTGGTGTAGATGTGGTGGATGCATGTATTTGGGTGTATTCCTTTCATGTCCAAATAGTCCCAGGCAAAAGCTCTAGATTGTTCTTGAACCATGCTCAACAATTTCTGCTTTTGTTCTTCATTTAGTTCATTTCGAGTATACAAAATTTGTCCTTCACTAATTTCAACTGGTTCCGTAGTGAGCTCATCTCTATCCTCCATTGTTGTAAATGAGGAAAATATAGCTGGATGACAAGATTCCTGAAACTCATTACTGAAAACATGCTGATAACTAATAAAAGAAATAGGATAATCAATATAAGAACGATCAGATAAAAATTGTTGCAAAATATGATCTTCGGATTATTCCTGGAGTCCTTTAGATTGTTCTAATGATAGCAAAGGAAACATACAATCCTCATCTCCATAAGGAATCTGTAGCCATAAGGTACTTTAGCAATAGTTTGAGTAGGGGGGAAATTGAAAAGGTTTGATTATGTGAACTATTGGAAATGATCATTTCTCCATTTCGGCACCCTATCACAGCATCTACAGTAGCTAACTAATGGGGTCCTGGGACTACAAGGTGTCTTGGTTTTTTAGGAGAAATGACAATGAAATTGATGGGATATTTCCAGGAAGAAATGGTGACTACTATCTCTTCTAGAGTTCCCATGGGTTTAATAATGGATTTATCTGCCAATTCTAAAATAATAGGTGTAGGTTTGATCCCTTGCAATTGCAAATATGTCATGGTTTCAAAATTCATAGCATTAATCGCTACTCCTAAGTCTACAAGGGTGTTTGGCAGAAGTACTCCATTGATTTCGATGGTCACTATGGGATTTCCTGGGTCACTATATTTTAATGGTGAATCTGAGATCATCCTCCGCATTTCACTTATGAATTTCACATTTTGGTTCTTGTGTCCTTTCCTTCCCGGTTTCTTAATACAGAGGTATTTAATGATTTTAGTGTCGATAGGAATGTTCCTAATGGCTTGTAATAGTGGAGTTTTAATACAAACATTCCATCATTCTGATTCTAAATCATATTCGATTGGGATATATTCCTTCTTAACAACTAGTCTTTCAGGGTAAGGGGGTTCATTTGGTTCTTCTTTTTGTTTTTCTTGTTGATGGTGATTTTCAGTTTGTTCTTGACAGGCCTCTTCCTGAATAATGACAATTGATTTTTCCTTATTGATTGTTTTCACAGATCGTAGTTGAATCTCATTTAGTGGGACAATGGTGATCATATAGGTAGGAAAAGGATTTACTTCTACACTTTATACTGGCTGAAGCTGCTTATTATGGCTGGGATTAGCTATGGGTTGTGCAAGCAACAAAGTAGGACGAGGCGGGTTCAATGATGGTGGTGCCTGCGAGGATGATGGGTTGGATGGTGTAGGTAAAAGCTGTTGGAAAGGAGGGAGAGGTAGTGAGGATTGTTGATAATGATTTGGTTTGTACCCTTGCTGATAAGGTTGAATGTTCAGATTGTAGGACATACTAGGAATGTTTGAGTATGGAGGATATGATTGGTTTTAGGGCTGAAAAGTGTTTACATAAGGATTTTTCCTCCAATACTGATTCCAAGGAGTGTTTTGTGATTGAGGATTAAACCAATGAGGGTAATATGGCTGGAAACCCCAAGGTTTATTCTGACCATAGCCTTGAAAACTAGGATCTTGAAACATGTTTTGATTTGGGCTTCTCTAAGAGGGTTTCTTGTTTGTTTGTGAAAAATCATTTGTTTTAGCATTGCCCTTATAGATAGCCTGTAAATCGGGAAGAGATTGACACTTCTCAGTTGCATGTTCTAAAGCGCAAATCCCACAAACCTCAATAACATTGATGGGGCACTACCTCTCGGCATGCTTATTTATGCATTTAGGACAAAAGATTGTCATGGCAGTCCTCTGATCTTCTTGTTTCTTTTTTAGTTTTTTTGTGTCAAGCTGGTTACCAATAGTGTTTAGGACATCCATTTTGAAGTTTTCCAATAAGTTTCCTAATTCCACTCTAGTGACAACGTTGGGTACAGATTTTTGATTTATTTACACATAATCTTGGGAATTGTCATGGAGCTTCTTGCCTACTTTAGCCTCACTTCGTGAGTAAGTGCGACATAGTTCAGCCACCTCAGAAAAAAGGATTTTTATAAACATCCCCACCACTTGAATATTTAGGGTTTTGATAGATTCAACCCTCAACCCCTTTAAAAACATAGTTATGATAGTCTTCTCATCTAGATGTGCCCCTCGGGATTTATGGAAATTATAAAAGAAGCATTCAAGATATTCTTCTATGTTCTCGTCTTCGAATTGTTTTATCCTAAGAATACCGTTCACATCCCTACTTTTGTAGAATTCTTGGTATTTCTTAAGAAAGACATACTCCATGTCATCACAGGAGTAGATGGTGTGTCACCTAGGCTCATAAACCATCTAAGGGTTGTATCTTTCAGGGTGGCTGGGAATAGCTTGAGCTTATGTGCATCCTCATAATAATTATAACTCCTACATAAAATTTCAAATTCAAATAAGAAGGAATCTTGGTATTCGGAGGACTTGCCGTAGAAGAGAGGAAGAGATTCCATTGATATGTTTTTCATAGAGATATTCCTAGTTACATCGAGAATAGGAAACCCAAAAGTGGTTTCTTCTTCTTCTTATTCGTCTTCCGGTCCTACCCTTGGTCCTTCATGGTTCCCTCTGAATAGTTTGTGATGTGGGCCTTTTCCTTCCCCCTGATGTTCCTCATTGTTTCGTCCAAATATGTTACGACGTTTACCTTCTCCTTTCCCCTGATATTCCTCATTGTTTTTGTTCTCTCCTCCCTCATTGGCCATGTCTACTACAGGTTCTTAAAGAGTTTTGTCGATGATTACCCCGTCAACATAAGGTACTAAAGGATGGTCATTGATATTAGTGTTATATGGAATTTATACCTATGGATAAGTACGTCTTCCCTAAGTGGGTAGTTACACTTAGAACAACAGAAGTAAAGATGTTTAACCTTTTCCTACAATAGATAGATAAGATAAAGGAACCTACTTGTGATCCTTCTCTTCCTTTGATCTCCTTTGAATTTCTCTCATCGCTCCCGCTCAAGCTGAATTCGCTCAATTGGTACCTGCCAACATAAACAAAAGACGAAAACAATCAAAGCATATAATCTATCTACTATAAACAATTGGAATCAAAAACCTTTGAACATACATCCATCATAGGTATAGAAAAAAGTATTGGAAAATGAACAAACAACTTTATTGATTGATAGAAGGAGAAGTTACACCCAATGTGGTTCGATCCCATGTCACTCATCCAGCTTAGTCCAAACCCTCATCACACCAATAGGACATCAATCCAGCAGCATAACATTACTTGACAATGATTTCAAGTCTCAAATCAATAGTATTTATCTATAATATCCAAGTTCTATTCTTCTGATAACTATGATGAGTGGTCAATTTATAGGGAAATGCAAGTGATTTTGTCATAAATTGGGTATTGAATGGTTTTCCATAATTGGATAGTTAGTTTCCATGGAGAAAGGGATGAGAGGATAGAGGGTTGAATGATCCATATCCTATCCAAAATCGAGCTCATAGGATGAGATAAGAGTTGGGCATCCTTCTAGAATGCTCTAGAATCAAGGAATATTCCCAGAATCCTATGTCAATTTCGCTCATCCTCGCCCAGCACAGGCTAAAGTGGGCCTAAGTGCTCTGAAATGTAGGTTTGAATGGGCCTACCTACTATGCAGAGAAGTTTCCCCTGACCAAGGGTGCATTGGTGTCCCAAAGAGGCATTTCAGCAGGGTTTCAAACTAGGAAACTTTTATGGATGAAAGCACTCAATGAAGTGGCACATATAGGGCATGTAGCAACTAAATTAGGGTTTGATAGACACTATTTACATTGATCTAATCGTCGGGAGTGATGTGCCCAAATAGACCTGTAACAGCTGCCCCCTAAATCATGAAGTCGAAAATGATAATGTTGAGTGATATGCTTTATGATGTGATGAGGAGGATCTGAAGAGGATGGTGATTTGCATCAATTACAATACATAATATCATGATATCTTTGAATTTTTCATGAATTGCTGAGGGAAGGCATACCCATACTCAGCATATAAACTTTTCATTACATGTACATAAATCAGATAGTCGTCTACAGATATAGACCCATGATAGGATGACCATATGTGTAAAGCCATTGTACAGATGATTTAGTACACTCCTGAAATCACAACCTGATGGATGAAACTAGATCTTGGGCCTTCTATCTCATCTAGTCGTTTGCTCAAGACTATGAGTCTAACCATGTGAAAATGTGATCTGAAGACGAACATGGGAAGACACCGTCTGATTACTAGCCAATGATGTAAGCTGTTAAAGGACGCGAGAGAAATCACCGATAATGATAATGATTCTCAAGGTACTACAGTAC
Organism: Pinus tabuliformis; assembly: GCA_031772625.1. Taxonomy (NCBI): domain Eukaryota; kingdom Viridiplantae; phylum Streptophyta; class Pinopsida; order Pinales; family Pinaceae; genus Pinus; species Pinus tabuliformis. The sequence goes on along the minus strand of CM062820.1, from coordinate 521,045,174 downwards.
ATTATGCTTGGTATGAATAGATGTTTTGATGTCGAACACCATACAAAGTCTTTCAGTCAAGGGCATGTGATGTCAACCTATTGCCCAAAAGAGAAACTTGCGATTGATGTATGCAAGCCTCAAGGTATTGGAAGGGTGTTTCTAAGTCAACTTCCTGGATAATGTGTTGATGTCATAAAAAAGAAACTCATCACAGGAGGGCCTTGATGTATCCCCCATCAACGACACAACACGAGTGTAATGATTTTGAAGATAGAATGTGACTGATGACACAATGTTCAGGAATGCCAGTCATGAAAACGAAGGTTTATGAGTATTGCAAAGGATGAAGTTTACTGAGTGACTTCTCTTGAACATGTCGGCGACACTAAATGAATTGGAAGCATTGACCCAAAACCAAAGTGATGGATGGTGTGATAGACCATAGGCATGATAACCATCAAGTAGATAACCCAACCCAAATAGCCACAAAGATGAAGTGAAAGTGTCATGTTCAAGAGCGACTTGCTACCATAAAGTGATTTATCCCTTTTCCCATTTTCCCCAGTCATTGTTGACTAGTACCTCTTTATTTTTTTAAACAATCTTGAGGAGGATAAAATATGCTTGTAGTATAATTACACCCTTTGGGTGAATCCATCGCTATGTGATGTTTTAACGAGTCTAGCGAAGGTGAAACTTGGTCTTGTCATGATGGAAAATTTTGTCTCTATTTGATACTTTAACGAGTTTAACAACAATGAGAACTCAGTGCTTTTCATGTTTAGAGAGTTTAAAAAGGGACAAAAAGAAAACTCCACAAGTTTTTTTTCATAAATTTGTCTCTCAAGTCTGAAAAAGCGTAAAATAATACAAGAGCAAACCTATTGACCATGTTCAATGAACGTATTCCTTTCTCATAAGTAATCTATCTCAGTCCGCAAAAGGGTAAAACTTATACTGAGTAGATGTCATTTCCAATTCGTTTACGAGCTGAAAAGGACAAGCGCCCGACAATCTTTTCATATTTTGAGAGTCTGAAAGGAGCTTAAAGATGACTCTACTTAGAGGGATGAGTGGTGTTTAGGATAGCAATTGGTTCCGGTGATGTTGGAACTTCTCAAAACATGTTGATTTATGTGAAGAGGCTAGCTAATAAGACCACTCATTGCAACTGTTCCTCAAAAAGGGTAAAACAACCAAGTGAAAGTGTATGATCGGCCAAGTAGATAGTGGCGATTGAAGGAGAAAAACCAAGTCTCATCTGACTAATAGAATGGAAATCATGAGGGTTAAAATGGAGACGGGTTCATTTTTACACAAGCTTGAACCATAGGAAACTATGCTTGGATTCAGTTTCATGTTTACACAATCTTGAAACAAAAAACTATGCTTGAGATTGGTTTACATGCCCCCAGCATGATGACTTGATTCCAGGTGCATGCCCCCCCAAGCTTCATTACATTCACCTAAGTAGACTACTCATGGCTTTCAGGTGGATGGAATGAAGGTTCATTTATGAGATTAAGTGAAAGACTCAACTAGTATTTTACGAGATCCAATCAAAGACTTGAATTGGAACTTTGCTCCAGAGGGCATTGTTTCATTTTTTAAAGAGCTTGACACAAGACAAGGAACTCTGCTGAGATTCCTTGTTTCATTTTTTAATGAGCTTGACACAAGACAAGGAACTATTCTCATGATTCCTTGATCACAACCTATAAGAGTTCATGACTTCCAAGAGGTTCTCATCAGATGGGAGAAAATTTCTCTGGAAGGGATACATAGCAAGGAATCTATTAGAGAGATCTAGTTCCAATGCTCCCAGTACATAATGCACAACATCATGGAATTGATCGCCAGTTGATGTAAGCATGGAATGGGTTGCCACATAATTGACCCGTGGCAGGGAAGATACCATTGGGACAAAAGGACCATTTAAGGAAGATGGTTGACTAGAAGCCATATTTGGGTCAGGAAATGAAAGTTGGTCAATGGTGATAATTCTGCCTTCATGCTAGAAACGCATCATTCGAAAGAGTGTTGAAACAATAGCTCCCATTTCATAAAAATAGTCGCGCCCAAGAAGTAAATTGTAATCTAAAGGGCCTGGGACTACCATCACATTGAGATAAACAATATTTTCTACCAAAGTAAGAGGCAACTGAGGAAGGATCCCTAATGGTTGATAGGTTCCTTTATTAAAAGCCAACAAATTCTGAGTAACACGCACAAGTGGAGGTGAACTGAGCACTTGCTAGGAAGTGGAGGAAAGGATACTCGCATATGCACCTTCGTCTATAATAGTGTCAGATAAAATCATATTATAAACCTGTACTATGATCTGGAAATGCACCTAAGAAGGAAGATGACATCCTGCTGGTCGATTCCAATCAAAGGAAGTGACTAGACTACTTGGAGGGGGTACCGTAAGAACAGGAGAATTACCCCCTTAAGTTACGAAAACAGGAGGATTTTCCTCCTGTCTTGATGGAATAGGATGGTTTCCTCCAAGCTTATTGGAATCTGAAGAAATGAAAAGAACCTAAGTGGTATCACACTCACTCTCTACGAGAAAGGTACGATTAACTGAACATGAAATCGGGTCAACTGTTTCCTCGACCTGTGATTGGTCAGTTATAGACTCATGTGAATCACATTCAGAGAGAGTGGGTTTGCCTGATGGTTGATTTGGGTCAGTCACTTCATCAACTAATGAAGGATTAAGGGAGAGTCTCCTGTAACTAGATGGAAGGTGCCGCAAAGATGCAGGACGGTTATCCAACACTTTTTGGGCTTCATCCAGATAGGGACAAAGGTGAATGGGGTGATTTCCTTCACATAACCTATAGTGAAACTTAACTTTACCCTTCTTTCCATGAACTTTACTACCACTAGTTGATGGTGTGTCACCAGTATGATCTCTAGAAGTTGATGACATAGGATGATGTGAACAAGAAGACCATTCTTCTAAGATCTGAGGAATACCAGAAAAATTTCGAAGAAAACGGTCTCCCGTAAAAAGTTTGCAAGGATATCGAAGTTTGTGAGGCTTATCAGAGGGTTTCTCATCAGAAGTTTCATTCGAAGCAATGGTTGCTTGGTTGTCCTCCTACTAAATTTTCTTCTTCTCCTTCTTCTTATTCCCCTAGTTACTAGTGTCAATACTTTCACCAGGTGAAGAGGAAGAAGGGGAGGAAGAAACTAATGATGAAGAAGGTAAAGGGTCAACTGTAGGATCACCTGGAGGTTGATTTTGTCCAGTTGTAGGAATATTCAGTTGTGGGGCCAAGTAGGTTGAGAGAAACCATACTGGCAAACCGATGGTAAGTCCCGGAAGGGACAATGTAGCCATATAAGGAGCAGTAATATTTCTGAAAGGAGGAAAAGGACTAGGATTCCCATCAAAAGGAATTCCTTGATCGATGGACTCCGGAGTTGTTAACAAATGTCTCAACCTAAGATCAACTAAGGAGTGACATGGAGGATGTTATCCACTATCATTTAATTTTATTTTAATCAAAATAACATAACAAAAGAAAAGAGGGATAATCTAGGCAAAAAGATTACCAAGTAATGGTGAATTGTAATATACTACCTGAGTAAACCAAGGACTTAACATACGTGCAGGCAATCTCCCCGAATGTTGTTTTCAGTGTATTACAGTATACAAGGTGGCCAACTTGATTACTTATGGATGGATAGAAACCTAATGTAGTCCTCCAAAATATACCCAAAAGTACGTGGACGCCCAATCTGTGTTAGCGCTGTCTAATGCGAAACCACACAGTGAGAGCATTCCCTTATACTTTTCGTACTATAACACTGCCCGATATATCTGAAAGTACGTGGACGAGCTATGATATACTTATGTACATGGAATGAGGTATCACACTCGAATGTATCACAGACTGTTAGCGACGACAGCTATGTTTAATGATACTGGAACACGTCTCTAGCCTAGACTTCTAAATGTTATGTGTTAAGTTACAATGCTCCATTAGGTTAATTGAGATAAATTTTAGTTGATTTTGTTTAAAAGTTTTCCTTTCAGGTTCACCGCGTGATATTTCTAAAAATCCTAGAATGCAACTAAGATGGGAAACATTCTTTTCATTTTATTTCAACAATGAAAACTGTAACTAAAAGGGATACAGCAATGAGGATCTCTAAACAAACAGCATAGAGCACATCTAATGCAACTTTCCCTATACCATTCCTACAAGCACACACAAACTTCTAAATGCATTATGCATGTTTTTCTTTTCATTCCTTTAATGTTTAGATGAACATAAAGAAACTAAATACAAAAACGATCAATCAATGCTTTTCACAAGAAATGAAGACTTTATGATAGTTTCTTTTTTAAAGAAATGAAGACTTTACGACATTTTTTTTTAGAAAAGTGAAGACTAATAAATGTAAGCTAACTTTGACAATGAATTGATAATTATAAATAAATCTCTTAAGAATCACTAAATAATCAAGGTCAAAGTAGGGCTAGGAGAGGAAATGCAAACTGATTTCAGAGACAAAGAAAAACATTGATCTTCAACAAACAACATCAGAAGCAACTTTGGAAAATATCAAGCAAAAGATGGGTTTTTTGGCTTGACGGGGACCAGTGCAGGCCTAAGTGGGAGCCAATGCATTATAGAGCACTGTCTCTAAGCCAAGGGTGCTCTACAGAGCACTGTCCCCTGACCAAGGGTGCTTTGGTAACACAAAATTCCTAGAGTAAGCATTTTAGTGTAAATTTTGACCAAAAAAGCTTCAAAATGACTGAAAAGAGATCAATGAAGTCAAGTAAAGTCTACTAGTATGTAATATGATAAGGGTAACTACCAGGAATGATGTTCGTTCCCCAATATGGTCGCCAATTTTTTATATGGAATCTATACCTATGGATAAGTACATCTTCCCTAAGTGGGTAGTTACACTTAGAACAACAGAAGTAAAGATGTGTAAACTTTTCCTACAATAGACAGATAATATAAAGGAACCTACTTGTGATCCTTCACTTCCTTTGATCTCCTTTGAATTTCTCTCATCGCTCCTGCTCAAGCTGAATTTTCTCAATTGGTACCTGCCACAGAAGATGACAACAATCAAAGCATATGATCTATCTACTATAAACAAATGGAATCGACAACATTTGAACATACATTCATCATAAGTATAGATAAAATTATTGGAAAAGGAACAAGCAACTTTATTGATTGATAGAAGGAGAAGGTACACCCAATGTGGTTTGAACCCGTGTCACTCATCCAGCTTAGTCCAAACCCTCATCACACCAATAGCACATCAATCCAGCATCATAACATTACTCGACAATGATTTCAAGTCTCAAACCAATATTATTTCTCTATAATATCCAAGTTTTAGCCTTCTGATCACTATGAGGAGCGGTCAATTTATAGGGAAATTCAAGTGGTTTTGTCATAAATTGCGTATTGAATGGTTTTCCATAATTGAATAGTTAGTCTCCATAGAGAAAGGGATGAGAGGATAAAGGGTTGAATGACCCATAGCCTATCAAAAATCGAGCTAATAGGATGAGATAAGAGTTGGGCATCCTTCTAGAATGATCTAGAATCAAAGAATATTCCCAAAATCCTATGCCAATTTCGCTCATCCTCACCCAGCGCAGGCTAAAGTATGCCTAAGTTCTCTGCAACGCAGGTCTGAATGGGCCTACCTGCTATGCAAAGTAGTTGCCCCTGACCAAGTCTGCGTTGGTGTCCCAAAGAGGCATTTCAGTAGGGTTTCAAACTAGGAAAATTTTATGGATGAAAGCACTCAATGAAGTGGCATATCTAGAGCATGTAGCAACTGAATTAGGGTTTGATAGACCCTGTTTACACTGATCTGATTGTCGGGAGTGATGTGCCCAAATAGACTTGTAAGAATTAGTTGATTCTAGATCTGTGTGGTCTTGTAGCTTGACTGGTTCTTCTAATACAATTCCTTCTGTACTCCCAAAAATAATGTGTTCAACTGTTTCCTCATCTTGATTCAGAATCTCCCTCTCCAAAGCCACTTTGTTGTCAACACCTCCTTCTTCTTGCTTTACTCCTGCATACCGATTAATAGGATTAGTGATTGGTGTGGTTGTTGGACCAAAAGTTGTAGGAAATTTTGAACTAGAAATAAATCTGCCTTGACTATCCCTAGGCCTACTTCTACTTCTACGCATAAAGAAAAGGAAATAAAATTTCAAGATAAGAAAAAATAATCATACTTTGGAGAAACCCCACAATAGTGGATGTGTGGCTCTTCACTCATGTCTTACCGTACTCTCTCCACCCTCTGACTGCCTACAATACCCTTGAAACTTTGTAATAATAATCTTACCTGAACCAAAATACAACTCCCTGGAAATGACACCAAAATGTTGAGAGTTTTAATTAGTGATTAAACCTCCTAATATTTAATTATCAACCAAGACTCGTAAAAACGAGTTGTACAGAATATGTAATTTTCCTTGATAATGATTGTTAAGTACAAAATGATGAAAAAAACACTATCAATTAAGCAAATTAGCACTCATCTCATTCCCAGAAAATGTAAGAAATCTAAAGGAAATCAACTTAACTCAATCCATTCTATTCCTTATTCTAAATCTCTGCAATCAAAAGACAAACTTACTGAAACCAAAGGCTTAATGAAATTTACTCTAAGCACAATTCTTGAAATAAACCCTTTTTAAAACAGGATGTTCAAACTCTAATTATTCGAAAGGAAGAGGCAAGCAGTCATCAAAACCTAATCTCCGAGAAATCAAAATGAAATGCTACAACTTGAAAAAGAAAACCAGAATTAAATCCTGAATTGTCAACCTAGACTATTCTTGCTCAGAAATAAAATACACTCAAATCACACTGCTACAAAGACTGACTTTGAAATCAACTTGAACTGATCTATTGGTGCTTAAAGGAAAATGAAATCTTAACGAAATTCTCTGAGTTTATAAATGTAATGGAAATGTTGTCACACTGCTATGAAATCAATCACTATACTACAACATTGGGAATGGGAATCAAACTTATTCTATCATGTGAAAATAAATCTAAATTATCCTATGATAATTTAATGACTCAAATCGATGCTCTGAATGAAATGCTTTGAAGTAAACCACGTTGATTGAAACAAATCAAACAATTCAAATTGCGGAAATGAAGGACACAACACCTATCACTACCAAGCACAACTTCATTTGCAATCACAATCAAAACCTTTTAAACCATAAATCAGCCACTCAATTATACAAAAGGAATTATTCGTTCACACTCATACCATACTTCATAATTTGCATGGATAAACACAAAGGAATCGTGCTTCTTAAACTTCAAGAATCGATTGATTTTCTCTATCGTGGACACTCCAATTATAAATATGAATAAATGCGACTTGAGTGGAGGAATAGAGCATGGATCTTGTTGAAATATAAGTTCAGGTTATAAAATGAATCGAAGATATTCAACACAGGAAAGCAATCTTTAAATTGTTTAATTTGTAAGGTAACAAACCACACATATGTTATGAAATCATATACCAATTTTCGTAACTATAACACACGGGATTCAAACTATAAAATCGTATGCACACACCTAGCTATACGAACTGTTAATGAGGCTTATTTCCAGAGGTGGTGGGCCCTCCAACACCTGGAGTAAGCTATCTTACTACAATGAAAGAAGGATTTAAAACATTAGAGACATAACTCGCAATCAACCATGATAATAATGCTTCTGGCTCACAACTTGAAAGCGATCAAGTATATTTTCAAAACAAAGTTTAGGAACCAATTGACATAAGTCACAGTGTATCTTACTAATAACAACAACAATTCTGACTCTTAACTAGGCTAGCTTGACTAGCATTGTCATTGCATTACAACAATCTTTAAAGATGACTGTGTGAATGTAAAAATAACAATTTAACTAACTTTGGCAACCTTAGCAAATATAAACTACTCTAAGCATTGCTCTATCTACTCCAAATCATATTAACTCTACTTAGAACAAACTACTTCCTTCCAGAATAACTGGCTACTATTATGATAGTAGTCCAATTTGATTCTGATCTGGAGGATCTTCGACATTGGAATTATCACACTTAATATAACAAACCGATCATGGAAGCATTGCACTTGTCCTTATAGATCGTCGTGTAAACTTCGATGGTCAAAACAGGAAGAAGGAGTCCACCTGGCCAGACAGTCTCAAACTCGATAAATGATTAGTTTTTTGAATATGAAAGCTGAGATCGATGTTGATGACAAGGCATCTTTCCATTCACGCTGACCTGCCAATCCTACCACCAAGCTTCTAGCTAGACCCATGAATAAATAGTTAGCTTATAAAGACATGACTCAAGAATTCACTTGAATTCAATCACAAATAGTTAAACGATGTTAGTTAAGTGCCTTTACCTCTTAGTCATGTACTAGTGTGGTTTAGGGAGGGATGTAGGTGATAGGGTAGGTAGTAGGAGTACTTTCATAGGCAAAACATGGTGAAAATAGGGATGAGAGGCAGAAAATTGGGGACAAAAATGGGCACCAACACTAATAATGGGGTTTAATATGGAAATAATGATGTTCAAAATATCTGTTTAGAATCAAGCATAAAGCTTCAATATGTTCCATACACTTCGTAGGAAACTGGATTTGTAGAGAGGAGAAATGCAATGTAATAAAAGAGATGGTGAATTGCATACCTCATGCTAGACCCTTACCTCCTAAACTATAGGTTGAAGCCATTACTTGTGATTCTTATATTTATAATAGGATTCCTCATAAATCAATAAATGATATCACTTATTTTGAGGCCTTGATAGGGAAAAAAACTGGATGGTACTCATTTCAAAAAATTTGGTTCCTAGGCATGGGTTGGATTCCTTTTGATAAGAGGAAAGGTATGGAGCCTCATATCAAAGAGTGCATATTTATGGGATATCTATAAGGACTTAAGGATACATATTATTATATACCTATTTAGATACTTTATTCATCCAAAGGAATGCCATATTTGAAGAAGGTCCTTTAGAGGAACTTCCATAGCATCCTACTTCATCCTCTCCACCTCTATTTTAACCAGTACTCCATGATTATTCTTCAGATCATTTGTCTAATTAGATTTAATATTCTAACATATCATAACATAAGCAATAATTTTTAGGTCCATAATAGAGGCCTAAATGAATACAACAGACAATTCAGGCAATTAGTGATCTAGTAGGTGATCCTACTATTTCATGGAGAACTAGTACATAGTTTGTGGAGCCTCCACAATCTCTAATTGTCATGGAGCATGAATATCCTATATATTGTTGTTTTTATCTTGGATATAACCCTCATACTTATGCATATGCTAAAGGGAAACCCTCTTGGGAATCAACTATGATGGAGGAGTGTAATCCTTAATAGAGAAAAAAACTTGGAATTGGTACCTCTTCTTCCGAACAAGAAACTTGTAGATGAAAGCAGGTTTATAAAACTAAAAGATGAACAAAAATGAATTCCCATATAATGGTATAGGAAAAATCCAAGGAGAAATTCATGATGGGGTTAATTAGCAACACCATCCTTCCACATAGCAATTGCACAGGTGGCATAATATGCATTGTATTTTGAGGTAGGCATTTTCTTCCCATTAGATTTTCCATTTTCACCTCAATAATATCATAATATGTATTCCATATTTGTTGTGCATGAGTACCTAACATGGCTGAGTACTGTTGGGACTCATTCACTAGCATACTCCTCAATTGTGCTTCAAGGGGATGTTAGGGGATGTTGGGGTGCATTGCACTCAGTAGTTCATTAGGACCTATAATATGGCCACCATTAGATGCTTTTCCACACATTATTAGGGGATATTACGAATATTTTTCATTGATTACTAAACAATCGATATCATTTAGTAATTTTTCTATTTTTTAGGTTTTTCTATTTTTAACATGTTTATTCTTAGTAGGGGTTTACAACCTAGGATGACATGTGGCACTCATTGGACACTTATTGTAGGATGAAAGGACTATTTTTAGTCAGTAAATTTGTACTACCTCATGCATAATTATTTCTAGAGTGAACACACACTTCCTCCCTACTTTGTACTAGTTAACCACCACTTGTCTCTCTCCTCCTTTTGTTAAGTTGAATTTTAGTCTTATTTTTGGAGTTTAAATGACTGTAGTATATATGTTAGACATTTTGGAGGGTTTTCTGGTTTATTTTATAGTACCATTTTCCAAAAATATGATAATGATTCGTTGGAATCACAAGTTTGTATATGAAATTTGTTAATTAATTCTAATTAAGTTGTAAGTTTGCTTATTCTAGTTCACTATATTTTAAGATAATTGCTATTTTAGGTCTCCGGGTCTAATTTTTGCTTATTTTCTAACTAGAAAAAGTGTTTTTGAGTGAATTTGAGTGCATGTACATCAAATCCCAACCTAGTTTAAATTGGTTGGCCTATGTAAAAGTTATATATATTATATTATATGTTTAATAATAAGGTATTATCAATTATTCAACTCATATGCTTTGAGTAATTCAAAATTTCTCTTTTGTTACTTTTAAAAATTTTCTAACTCACTTCCCTCTCTTCTTTTGTAAGTAGCTAGTTTAATGTTTTTTAGGATCTAGATTTATCTGCGATTAAAATTTTACAAATATTGTCCTCTAAATGTGTCGCATTTAAGATAAGTGGAAACTACATTTAATTACTAGTACTCCATAAGGCGTTGTGATTGAAATAAAAATAATTTCAACAATTAAAAATTTAAATCCAACATTAATAAACTTTTATAATCCATATACTTAAGAAAAATAAAACCCGTTTTTTTGTAAATATGTTCTTCTAGAAGCCACTTATAATCATAAATTCATAACTCAAAATAACATTAAAAAATAATAAAAAAAAGAATTAAATATTCTTATAAATCATAAATCCATGGTTCACGGAAAATTAGAAAAATTCGACATAAAAGACATGTCTTTCATTTACTTAACGTGTAAATTGGATAAATAAGACATGAAATAATTTTGTCCCAGTTATTGTTTACTTTAACCTTAATACAAATTCAATAAATAAGATATACGATTACTTTGTTTCAATGATTTTTTTGCTTTAATAATAGTTAAAAAAATTCTAGTAAAGTTTAGATTTGATAAATATTTAACTTTAACTCTCAGTTATAAAATCAAGTATTAATTAATAGTTAGTAGTATATGTCGCTTAGTTTAAATATAATTAAATTGGTACTTAAATTGGACTTTGATTCTTAAAAGACTACAAGTTGATCACTTAAAGTTTTGATGAAAAATAGATACGAAGGGAAAATATTATGCTAAAATGATGCTTTTTTGGTGAGCAATCTACCTCATTGGTTGTAATGAAACTATTTCTTTGACAGTGTTTCATTCAAATTGATATGGAGAAACTTAGTTTCAGTTGAATAAAATGTGAATTCCAGAAAACTTGTTTTACACCAACATATGTATCCTACCATGTTCATGGGCATTGTACATGATTGATATAGAGATGAATGTAATTTTGTTTGTGGCAGTGAGGACGAGGGATATGGAACAACACTTTTATTTTTATCTCTCCATTTATAATTTTCATTATTCAATTCTAATATACTAACTTTAACTATAAAGAAAATCATAATTTCTGCAACACATACTTATCCTATACTATAATATTAAAAGAGAAATCTTGTATATAACAAAGAAATTTTAATGGGTGAAATGGATTAGAAAATTAGATATCAATATGATCAACTACGAAACAACTTTTATTGAGTGAAATGGATTAGAAAATCAAATACTAATATGCTCAACTATCTAAATAAATAATGATATTTAAAAAGAATCCTAAACATTAATATAAACAAAAGCATGGAACAATAGCGAAAATCCAAAATTAAAAAAATATAAATGTAACACCCTTTGTTGCACAAACTTTTATTTTTGTTTTAACCAAGTTTTATGCAGAACTTCAGAAACTTTTATTTTTACTTAACATAGTTGTTAAAGAATTACGGTTGGAAAAGCCAGAACAATATGATATTTTGTTTAAACAATTCAAACAATTTTGTTAAGGAAACTGAATGAAAACAGTTACATAACTCCTTGGACAGTTAGAAATAGTTGCCATCTTTCTTCCCCAAATAAAAGGCAAAAATAAGAAGGAGGGGTTGCTTAGTTTTTTTCTTCCTTGAGTTGGGCAGAAGGAACTAGTGGGAAAACAAATTATGGAAAACAGTCGAACTAGTATGCAATTTGAAGCTGGACTAGTCCTGAAGCCCAAGATACTAGACTATGTACGCTTAGTGACTGTCAGGGGCAGGAGTGCTCGTGGGGGACGCTGGACGTAATTGCCAGGTACTAGACTATGTACGCTTAGTGACGTCAGGGCAGGAAGTGCTCGTGGGGGACGCTGGACGTAATTTCCAGGTCTATGGCTGGGTGGGTGAGACCTTCCAGAAAAACAAAGAGTATTTTTACAGTTCTAAAAACAATCAGAAACAGATAAGTGACCAATCCTGGACTTATTATTTAACTTCTAAAAAGGCATTATTTACAACCAGGAACAAAAAATCATTGTTATAGCTAAATCTTGTAAGTATATTCTGATGTATTTAGAACAAAAGGTAGGAAGTAGATTTTATCTTTTATTAAGATTATGTTCTCTTGGTTGAGATAAAGAATGATAAATCTATTCAATAGATGACCGAAAATATGTTAATATTGTTAATTTTAATTTTTATACTAATCTTAATTTGTTTATTTCTAGAACAGTGAAATAAATTAGTACATTACTGTCTCAAGAAATTACACAGAAAACATTTTTAAATACATGTAGGTTATTTCCCTCTCCTAGCAATTATGAGATTTCAGCAATAGAAATAAATTTAATAATGATCAGAAACAAAACCCATTTGAGAATAAAATACAAATCAATATAAATGCAATACTGGAACCCTTATTGCTACCATTAAAACAACATAGGAGTTCATTCCATATATGAAGGGCAACATCGCTTCCATTTAATCATCAACAAATTCTTGAATGCATATATATATTATCGACATAGTAGTTAAGGTCTGTGCTGGATCTCAGTCAAATCCCTAAGGACGGACCAAGAGCCGACCAATGTTCATATCAGCATAATTCCAAAGAAACCCTTAAGCTATAGCTTGCAATAAACCAATAAAAGTAGCCTAGTATAATATTACAAATATAAACCTTTCGAGTCATAATTGATAAATAAATAGTGAATACATTGTGCAGTCAGGTTGAATAGCCAGAATCACTTTAAAATCAAATAAGAAAACTGTATATCGAGGTAACCTTGTATGTAAATCTAAAAACTACTTATACGGCAAAGGATTGGCCGAGTTTCACTCAATTCTAGCAAACCCATTGTCAACTAAAGGAGAAAACACTTAATTACTTTCAACATAAGACCAAAAACAAAGTATTTTTCCCCTTTCTCAATGTTGTCAAAGGGTTTCATGGCACCAACTTGAAAGCATTGAGGATGAGTACTCTATTAGGGGACCTTCCATAGCTATGCTTCAAGAAAGTCGTTGGATAAAGGATGTACCTGGGAGAGCAAAACAGAAGATTAAACCCTCGAAGTTCATGACCAATTTTCAAAGGGAAATCTAATTTATGACCAAACGTTTTTCGTTACATCCTTACCTGAGAAAGAGCCGCTCCAGGCGAGGTAGAGCCATAGGCCTATAGTATCAGGCAATAGTTAAAACCCTTCTACAAGAATAAGATAAAGATAGCGAGGTTTCCAAATACGAGACTGAAACCTTACCTTGGAGGAAAGACGTTCCTTGCACATTGCGGTCCGGCTGGAAGGAACACGGTAGCAACCAAAGCAACACCTACAACATGGTAACCTTAGCAATCATCATTTAAAGTGAAGGAATTAACCGAATGCAAAGCATGGGCAGAGAAAAGTTACCAACTCACTCGTGTGCTCGTCAGGGGACTAACCGGAGAATGGAAGCCTGATGTATGTCGAAGGTTCCACCATGGAACCCTGAAAGTATTCAAAGTATTGCCATAGTATCCCCCATGCATAGTGACCAAATTTGCAGAGCCCCAACACCAGGAAATACCACATGCAAATGAAAATGAACGGGTTATGATAGTCGGATGAGAGGTTAGGTTAGCAGGGATCGTTTGAACTGTCAGATCCATCCACCAT